>CM062816.1:1590805198-1591406605 GCA_031772625.1 Pinus tabuliformis
CTAGAAAAAGATCAAACTTCATAGGAGATGCATGTTATAAAATTTGTAAGGTACAAAATAATCCCAATGAATTATTGATAATTGGTAGAGTCCACTAAAGGTGCATTACCATCTTCTAGCTTAACCCGTAGAAGAAAAGGAGTAGGATCTAGCTAGAAAACAGTCATCTCAAATATGTCAAGAATGTTGTTGTCATACCTAAAATGAGTCATTGTGGTCCCTGAATCAATTTCACCATTTTTGAAAACTAAGCAAATATGATAATAATCCCATGTCAGTCATGGAAAAACTGTCATGTAGACTGGATTTCACTATTGAAGTGACATAAGACATTGAACTAACGATGATAAGAAAACCATCTAGATAGAGTACTACACACAAAGAGAGTTAGTGTTTCTAAAAATGCACACATTAGGATTAGACTTACACCTAATAAAACCTTGGGAGAGAAGATATGAGTCCATCTTGGCATATGATGCTTAAGGTGCCTACTTAAGACCATACAGTGATTTCTTCAAATTACAAAATAAGGATTGATTTTTCACATATCCTTCTGGTTTCTCCATATACATATACTCTTCAAGGTATCCATGTAATAATAAATTCTTTAAATCCATGTGATGTACCTTTTATTTACTAGTAGTAGAAATAACTAGAGCCAACCTCATAGAGTCCATCTTGGCTACCAATACAAATATCTCCTCATAGTCAATGCCCTTATTGTATGAGAATCCATTTCCTACCAAGTGATCCTTGTACTTTTAAATGATCTCATAAGATTCTCTTTTAGTTTTGTAAAAACACTTACATATAAGAAGTTTCCTATTTGGAGGAATAGGTATTGATTACCAAGTGTTTTTTTGCATTAGGAAGTTGTATTCCTCTCTCATAGGTGATCTACAAGAGGGGTTCCCTTCAACTTATATATAGGTATAAATGTTTGACCTAAGTAACATATAACACTGGATAGGATATGAAAGCTTCTTGATAGTAAGAACCTATGATGTGGTTCTCTATAAATATATAGGATCATCCACTACATAACCCACTATCTTAAGTGTTTGTTGTACTCATCAAGGCCTATGCTATAGATATGCAACATCATGTTACTGATTTAAAAACGTAGATTAAAAGATAAGATAAAAAATATGATTTGAATAAGTATCTTTTAGATTATGTAGATGTGGAGAACACGTAGAATATTGCTTCAGAAGTGGTTGTAAGGAATGTTATTCAAACTTGAAAATCCTCTTGATGAATAAAGTATATGATGAAGAATATAATAGCTTATAAACCTTAAATTCCTAAAGATATTCCACAAATATACACTCCCTTCATTGAGGTTCCATATCTTTCCTTCCATCAGAGCGAATCCTAGCCCATGGATGGGAACCAAAAGTCCTAAAGCGTGGAATATATATTTTGTTCCCTTTCAAGGCCTAGAAAAGTGTGATCCATTTAATTATTTATGTGGCTACGTAGTTAATAGCTTCAACGCTTCAACCAATAGCATTGGAGGATAAATATCTATCATGGAGCATATAGTTCTCCATCTCTTTAATCATTCTATTTTTGATCCGAATAGAAAATGGCATCCACGCATAGAACTCATCCACCCATGGAATTTACCCATGGTATTGTAAGTGGCATCTACACATGGTATTTATCCACCCATGGAATTTACCCATGATATTGTAAGTGGCATCCACCCATGGTATTCATTCACCCATGGTATTTGCCCATGGTATTGTAAGTGGCATCCACCCTTGGTATTCATCCTCCCTGGTATTTATCCACTCATGGAATTTACCCATGGTATTGTAAATGACATCCACCCAAGGTATTCATTCACCCATGGTATTTACCCACCCATGGAATTTACCTGTGGTATTGTAATAAAAAAACGCTATAAGTAACAAGTCACATTTTGTAAAAGGATAAATTGTCCACCACAATGTTTCTTATACAGTTATTCTATGTTTTAATAAAAAATGTTTTTTGTGGTTTTGTTTATTGGTCGTTCTCCACTTTTCTCCTCGTATTTCAAATTTTCAAACCTTGGGGGCCTCCTCCCCCAGGATCCATTTCAATTTTTTAGATCTTGGGGTCCTCCTCTGTTAGGTCCCTATAATACTAGTGATTCCCCCATTACTATTTTCATTGTATCCTTTATTGTTATTGTTGTGCCCCTATTGTCCCCATATTTTTATTATTGTGCCCCATATAATCCCACTATTGTTATTTTTGTGCCTTTATATTATTATTGTTAGGTCAGATTGGTTATATTGTGACCCCTTAGACTCCTATATATAGAAAGGAGGTTTTGTCATTTGAATCATCCAATAATTGTTCATTTGTGTAATGTAAAGGAGGTTGTCCCCTCGAAGAGGCTGAATTCTAAGGTGTTGATCTATATTTTCTATCTTTTTGTGAGCTGGTTTCATAACATTTGGTATCAGAGCTTTGGATTCTAAGGTTTTGCTGCTCCAAACAGGTCATCGCGGAATTGTCGCTATAACTTTTTTTCCTGCGATGTTTCAGAAGCGAAAAAAAACCCATTTGAGACAAAATCGTGATGAACCTTAGATCCAAATTTCGTATCTTGTCTCGCTATATTTTTAGTGATATGATCTGAGGACGTTAGAGTTGTTGCAAACTCTAGAATTTCATCTAAAATGGGTCATCGTGGAATTTTCACTATAACTCTTTCTCTACGAAGTTTCAAACGCTAAAAAAAAAAACCCAATTGAGAAGAAACCGGTCTAAACCTCAGCTCCGAATTGCAAATCCTTTCTCAATAAAATTGCAAAGATATAATCTGAGGAAGTTAGGGATTTTGCAGACTCTTGAATTACATTCTAAGCAGGTCACCATGGGAAAATCTTCATAACGTTTTTCGCTACGCATCAGATTGAATTTTCATAAGAAGTTACAGAAATTGGACAGATTGTAGTTTTTTGGGTACCATTTTCAGAACCTAAGGTTGAAACAGTGACCTACGGCACGTTGTACAAGTTCGCTCTACTGAACAAGTCTATACTAAGGTCATCATGGGAGATTTGGCATAACTCTTCATTGGAGAATCCAATCTTGATCAAACTTGCAAAGTTAGAAATACTACTCAAAGGGTTACCACAGGAAGAAATTTCAGACCTTGGAGATCCCAAATTACAAAAATACATCAGATTCAATATCAAGCTCCTACAAAGTGAAAAAAAGGTGTGTAGTTTTTTTTAAATTTTTGCATAAGCTTGGTTTCAAAAATTAGTTTGAAGGAATTCAAAGGGCATAGCGAAGCATTATTATCGATAATTGATGCTCCGAAGAAAGAAAATGGAAACACCTAGTAAGAAACCTGAAAGCTCTAGCATGACTCATGAAGAAGGGGAAGAAATGAAACATGATATATCAAAATTACGAGACCAAGTGCAACAAATGTCACTCGGACAAAAAGTAACAGAAGCTAAGATGGATGATTTAAAGAAATATGTAGAGGCTAAGATGTATGGCATGGAAGCTAAGGTATATGGTTTAAACAAAGGCATGGAAGCTAAGATGGATGGTTTAAAGAAAGGCGTAGAAGCTAATATGGACAGCGTGGAAGCTAAGATGGACGATTTGAAGACAGATTTAAAGACAGGCATGGAATATTTGAAGACAGATTTGAAGACAAATTTGACAAAGTTTATACAAGAAATTATTACTAATGGAAAAATGGTAGTAAAGGAAACTCATGATGAGAGAAAAATAAATGTTAATCATGATTTCATAGACTCTAACATTGGGTTGAAGAACCACCATGTTCCAAAGATCGATATGAGGAAGTTTTATGGAAAGGATCCCGGAACATGGATACTACAGATGGAACAATTTTTTGATCTCCATAATGTGTAAAACGCACAAAAGGTACGTATTGCATCTAATTATTTAGAACCGAATCAACTTTTATGTTATAAAGGGCTTTGTTCTCGTAAACCACTTGTCACGTGGTCAAATTTCATGGAGGAAATGATAGCACATTATGAGGATACAAAGAGAAACACCTTCTTTAGCCAATTGATAAATCTCAAACGAAAGGGTTCAATGGCAGAACACATTAAGGACTTCCAAAAATGGAATATAAGGGTAAATAATATTCTAGAGAAGAAAATGGTTGATGCTTTCATACAGACTTTAAAGGATAACATTCAACACAAGGTTCGTCTTTGGAAACCTGATTCATTGGAGAAAGCATTCAGGTTGGCAAGAAAAATGGAAAGTAAAATTATGGTAACAAGGAAGCTTACCACTCATAATCATGAAGATGGAAGTGTTTCTGCCCCTAGCCATCCACAACCTACAAGGTTGACACCATAACAATTGGAAGAAAAAAGAGAAAAAGGGCTTTGTTACAGTTGTCATAACAAATACACTAAAGGTCATAAGTGTGCCGAGAAGAAATTATTTTACATAGATTGTGAAGAGGAGGAAGAAAAGGAACAAGAAATGTCAAAAGAAGAGGATATACACTAGGAACAAACCATAGAAAAAGAAGAAATGAATCTGACCATATCTTGTAATGCATTGGCCAGAATTACCACTCCTCAAACTATCAAGATAGAAGGGAATATCAAGAAGAAGAAGGTAACAGTGTTGATTGATTCGGGAAGTACCCATAATTTTATTCATTGTAAGATTGCCAAGGAATTGAATTGATTCCTATATCCAGCATGAGAGTGTCAAGTGATGGTTGCAAGTGGAGGAACCATAAATTGCTTAGGAAAGTGCCATAATATCAAGCTATCCATGGGAGAATATGTATTTAATAGCCCAATGCTTTCCATTCGATGGGTGGTGCTGATGTTGTACTAGGAGTCCAATGGCTATAATCCTTGGGTACAATAGCTTTTAATTTTCAAGAACTTTTCATGAAATTCTATTCATAAGGAAAGGAAGTTGAATTAAGAGGTATCGTAGGGAAACCGAGAAAGATAATCAACTCTAACGGAACGACAAAGCTTCTAAAGAAATAACAATGAGGCATAATTGCACAATTATGTTCACTAGAGGTTCCCACATCGAAAATCATCCATTTCTCCAGATCTCCAAAAAGTCTTGGACAATCATTTCAAGGTATTTGAGACTCCCAAAGGCCTCCCACCTATTCGTGATCATGATCATGCTATCAATTTGATTCCAGGAAGTGTTCCTCCAATCATCAAGCCTTACAAATATCCCTATGTCCAAAAGAGTGAAATTGAACGTATGGTTGAGAAAATGCTAGAGGCTGGTATAATTCAACCTAGTCAAAGTTCTTTCTTTGCTCCGGTAGTATTAGTTCACAAGAAGGATGGATCATGGCACATGTGTCCAGATTATAGGGAGCTCAACAATCTCACTATTAAACATAAATTTCCCATTCCTATCATTGATGAATTATTGGATGAATTGCATGGATCAATTTACTTCACCAAGTTGGATCTTCGTTCAGGATATCATCATATTAGAATGAAGACTAAAGACATTCCAAAAACAACATTTAGAACTTATGAGGGTCATTATGAATTTTTGGTCATGCCTTTTGGCCTTACTAATTCACCTTCTACATTTCAAGGTTTAATGAATTCCATTTTCAAACCCTTCCTTAGAAAATTTGTGTTAGTATTTTTTGATGATATACTAATCTACAGGAAGTCTTGGAAGGATCATGTCCAACATGTTGACATGGTGCTCAAACTATTGGAGGAGAAACAATTATATGCAAAAATCTCCAAATGTTTCTTTGGAGTACAAGAGGTGGAATATATGGGTCATATTGTATCTCATGAAGGTGTTAAGGTAGACCCTAGTAAAATTAAAACCATTAAGGAATTGAAAATCCCCACATCCATAAAGCATCTATGAGGATTTCTCAGGTTGACAGGGTATTATCGCAAGTTTTGTAAGAATTATGGGAGAATAGCAGCACCACTAACAAAATTATTGAAAAACAATGCATTCTCATGGACTCTAGAAGCAATGAAGGCCTTTAAAAATATTAAAGAGGTAATGTGCCAAGCACCAGTGTTAGCTACACTGGACTTCACAAAAAACTTTATTGTGGAATGTGATGCCTCGGGAAATGGAATTGGTGTTGTTTTTTTTTTTCACTTACTGGTTCACGAATACCCGGGTCAGTGGGTAGCCACTACATCCAGGGTTGTTTAACACTCGGTGGACGCCACCCGAAGGGCATCAACACCGCTCGGCCTATTTACTGACTTGACCCCAAGAGCTTTCGGGATTCGACCCTGTGACCTCCCATTGGCGAGGCACTTGATTTGGCCGATTGGGCTAACTCTTGGGGCTAGAATTGGTGTTGTTTTAATGCAAGAAGAAAGACCCATTACTTTCGAAAGTTGTCCAATCAAAGGAAAGTATTTACACAAAGCTACTTATGAGAAGGAAATGTTGGCAATACTACATGCACTTAAGTAATGGCGACCCTACTTAATGGGAATACACTTCAAGGTAAAACCAGATCATGATAGTCTTAAATACTTTTTAGAAAAAATATTATCTTCAGAAGAGCAGCAAAAATTGGTCACAAAGATGTTGGGTTATGACTTTGAAATCATCTACAAAAAAAGGAAGAAAAATGTTGTGGCATATGCACTCTCAAGAAAGGATGAGGATGTGGAAGGATTTCTTTGCGCCATTTCTATTATCCAACCAGATTAGATAAAGGAAGCAAGGGATGAATGGAAGAATGACGAGGAAGTGTGGGCACTCATTGAAAAGATACAACAAGATCCCAGTACATATGATACATTTAGATGGAAAATGATTCATTATGGTACAAGTATCGGTTATACCTATGTAAGAATTCCCAACTAAAACAAAAGATTCTTAGGGAATTGCACACCTCTCCCTTAGGAGGGCACTCGAGATTTCTAAAAAACTACCACAGGGTTAAGAAGGATTTTTTTTTGGATGGCCTTAAATCGGATATTCAAAAGATTGTGGTGGAATTTTTTGTTTGCCAACAAAATAAATTTGAAACAATTAAGACCCCAAGACTATTACAACCTTTATCCATTCCAAGACAACATTGGGAGGAGGTTTCAATGGATTTTATCACAGGTTTACCCATGTCCGAAGGAAAGAGTATTATCATGGTGGTAGTTGATAGACTTACCAATTATGCACATTCATTATCTCATCCATTTAAAGTGAGTACAATTTCTACTACATTTATGGAAACAATTCAGAAGCTACATGGAAACCCAAAGATTATTGTAAGCAACAGTGATCCCATTTTCACTAGAAATTTTTGGACAGAATTATTTCCTTCTCTTGGTACTCAGTTAGCTCATAGCTTGTATTATCATCCTCAATCTGATGGGTAAACTGAGATAGTAAACAAATGTTTGGAAGGATATCTTTGTTGCTTTGTATATGATAAACAGACACAATGGGTCAAATGGTTGCCTCTTGCTGAATGGTGGTATAACAATTCCTTCCATACTGCAACAAAAATGACCCCATTTATGGCACTTTATGGATATAATCCACCATTGATCACATCATATTTAAGAGAAAATTCTAAGGTTCAAGCAGTTGAAGATCACATCAAGCATCAGCAACAAGTTCTCCAACTCTTAAAGGATAACCTCACCTTGGCGCAGAATATAATGAAACAGCAGGCAGATCAACATCGTAGTGAAAGAAGTTTTGATGTAGGTGATTGGGTATTCCTATGAAGGATAATAAATTATCACCAAAGTATTATGGTCTGTACAAGGTGTTGCAAAAGATAGGTACTATGGCATACAAATTGGAGCTTCCTGCAACTTCCCGAGTGCACCCAGTTTTCCATGTTTCATGCTTAAAGAAGGTTATAGGTGACAAGATTCCAGTTCAAAAAATATTGCCAGAACTTGATGAGGAAGGAAAAATCATATTGGAACCTGAAGCAGTCAAGGAAACAAGAACTCGACAACTACGAAATTGATCAATTTCAAAGTATCTCATAAAGTGGAAGAACTTACCCGTTGAAGATTCCACATGGGAGGATGAGAATTTTATACAGAAGCATCTAGAACTACTCAAGCATTGAGGACAACACATTTTTGAAGGAGAGGGGCATGTTAGGTCCCTATAATACTAGTGATTCCCCCATTACTATTGTCATTGTATCCCTTATTGTTATTGTTGTGCCCCTATTGTCCCATATTATTGTGCCCCATATAATCCCACTATTGTTATTTTTATGCATTTATATTATTATTGTTAGGTCGGCTTGGTTATATTGTGAACCCTTAGACTCCTATATATAGAAAGGAGGTTTTTTCATTTGAATCATCCAAGAATTGTTCATTTTTGTAATGTAAAGGAGGTTTCCCATTCAAAGAGGCTGAATTCTAAGGAGTTGATATATCTTTTCCATCTTTTTGTGAGCTGGTTTCTAAGATCCTCCCAAGATCTAAATCAGTAGTATCAGATTCAGGTTAGGTTTCCATGGGAATGAGGGTTTGATGTATATTTCAGTTCCAAAGTTTTGCAACAATCTTCAACAAACTTCATGCATGTGCTACGACCTCCACAATGGGAAGAACTTTTTTATATCTTTTTGCAGGATATTTTTGGGCAGCGAGTTTGTAGATCAGATCTGAAACTTTTGGTTCAAAATTTACAAAAAAAAAAAATTCAAATCTCGATTCCTTACGAAAAACTACCTAAATTCAAAAAAAAAATCGATTGAATCGGAGTTCAGATGAGGGAGATATCGTTGATTTAAAATCAACTATATTTTTTGGACTTTTGTGATTTTGGGACAGTTGCAATGTGAATATGAGTTTTCGTAGTGTCTACATAGGGATTTCAATCACATGGGAAGATGCAAAATGACCATTATGTTTCCAAAAATAGGTTATAATAAAGATTCTGAGCTATATTGATCGAGTTATGTCCATTTTAAATCTGGAGCAACATTCAGAGAAAGCTCCCTTTGGAGACGTGTCCTCCCACCCCACATTAGTAGGCACCTACTTCACATTCATCATCATCTGTCTTGGGTTCTTTGGAGATGTGCCCTTCCACCCCAGGCTATGTACGTACTTGCTACTTCATCAATATTCAGCATCATAGTTATGGGTCAACCACACAAAATCCTTGTCATAGAGGTCTATTTTCTAGGCTGCACATTGTCAGTATCATAGTTTGTCACAAGAATTACAGGGTATCTCTATCCTCAGATCTTCGTTTTTCATGGTTATGGGTCATCCAAAAACCCACACTTCATCAAAGTCCATTTGCTAGGCCACACACTATTAGTATCACAGTTGGTCACAAGCATTACACGATATCTCTATCCTGCGATCTTTGTTTGTCATGGTTATGGGTCATCCATAATTCTACACTTCATGGAAGTCCACTTTCTAAGCCACACACTATTAGTATAACAGTTTGTCACAAGCATTACAAGGTATTTCTATCCTTGGATCTTCGTTCATTACGGTTATGGGTTAACCACAAAAAAACCTTCTCTTTAGTGGCTCTTCATATTCAACAAAAGCTTCTCAAGAGGGAACTTCACACAATGGGGACCATTGCTTCTTAAGGAGGGAATAATGATTCGAATGGAAAATGGCATCGACCCATGGTATTCATCCACCCATAGCATTCATCCACCAATGAAATTTACCCATGGTATTGTAAGTGGCATCCACCCTTGGTATTCATCCACCCATGGTATTTATCCACCCATGGAATTTACCCATGATATTGTAAGTGGCATCCACCTATGGTATTTGTTTACTCATGGTATTTTCCCATGGTATTGTAAGTGGCATCCACACCTGGTATTCATCCTCCCATGGTATTTATCCACTCATGGAATTCACCCATGGTATTGTAAGTGACATCCACCCATGGTATTTACCTATAGTATTGTAACCTAAAAAGGATATAAGTAATAAGTCACATTTTGTAAAAGGACATATTGTCTACCATAATGTAGCTTTTACAGTTATTCTCTGTTTTAATAAAAAAAATTGTGGTTTTATTTACTAGGTGTTCTACACTTTTCTCCTTGCATTTCAAATTTTCAGATCTTGGGGGCCTCCCCCTCAAGATCCATTTCAATTTCTTAGATATTGGGGGCCTCCTCCCAAGATCGAGATCAATTTTCTACTTTGCAACTCCATCAAATTATGGAGAGTAAAGAATTGCATGTTGCAACTCTATTCCTAGCACTAAAAATATATTTTAAACATCCTTATTCTCATATTGAATCCCATTATCTGTGGAAAGGAATTTAATCCTCTTCCTCTTGTTGTTTTCTACATGTTGCTTGAAATTTTAGAGATCTTGAAAGGTTTTTGATTTCAAATTAAGAAATACACCTATGCATATATTGACTAATCATCAATAAATGTATATTTATACCTTTATTCACTCATATATTGGTGAGGAAAAGAGTTAGTTACATCACTTTGCACTAGATCAAGGAGCGAGGAGGCTCTCTTAGCCTTAGTTGTATTGAAATTCCCTTCTGGATTCTTGCTAATTATGAAACCATTAAAGAATCCATCTATGTATTGGATATGTGAAATCCTCTCAATAATTCCTTCTTTTCATAGCTAATTCAAATTCTTATAATTTCGGTGCCCAAGTCTCCCATGCCATAAACTTTCTCTCCTCATTGGAATGTCTAAGAAGAGAAAATAAATCATATGTAGGAATAAATTGAGAGAAAGTGTATAACCTATAATGGTGGTCTACCTCACCAGTAACAAATATAGAACCATCTGACATGTTGTAAATCATCATTGCATCTAGATTGAGTTATGCTCTTTTTCTTATCCCTGAATGAGTAATTTGATAAATGGAAGGAAGGTTAAGTGACAACTTAGGAATGTGGTGTACCTTATGAAATCTCCCATGCTCCTACTCAACTCTCCCTTCTACACCAAGCCCCATAGGTGAATCATCTTACATGATAATGTGTTGTTTGATATAAGTCTCCAAGTGAGAGAAAGAGTGCACAGAAGAAGTTATATGATGTGTAGCTCCTGAATTGAGTAGTCAAGTATTAGTAGATGAAGTGATAGCTAGCAATACTTGTCCTTTACCCTTTTCATGTTGTATTTGGTATATGTTCTTCTTCTTTGTCTTATTTGGTCTGTAATCATCTATGTGACCCTATTATAATGGTTTTTCCATCTAATAAATGGTTTTTTTTTCATGCTAGAGCTCTTAGGATGGAACACCCTATTGGAGTATGTGCACTTTTTCTCCTTCATTCCCTTTCCCCCCTTGGAATTTGAACCTTACTCAATAATATTTTTCTTTTATTTCTACTTATTCTCTAGTTTGTTCTCACCGTTGTTCTTCTACTTAGTCTTCTTGCTCATTTCCATCACTGCAAGAACATGGTGTTTATAGACTTAAGAGCCCCCATGTATATGGCCTTAGTCTACTCATGTATCAAGGAATGAATAAAATCATCCTTATATGGAATCGTCTAATTTTTATAGTATGGAAATAAGAGATAAAGAAAAAATATTCAAGATCTAACTTAGGATGAGTTGTTCCTCTTTGCTATCAACACAACAATATTTTACCTAAGTCGTCAAAGTCTTAAACTTAGAGACTAATTCCTATAGGATCTTGAATTTTATCCGATCCAATTAAATATGATCATTCTCTAGCTAATGTCATCTCAATTGATCATCCTCACAAAACAATCCCTTCAATTTGGCCCAAAGATCTTGAGAGATGCCATCCTTCTACATGAAATAACAATTTGGGGAAGATAGACAAACATAGTATGCCATAAGATCCATCCATTACTTTAAAGTAATTTGATTTCTTAATAGATGAAATAGGATCAATTTTAGTCCCCATTGTCACCCAATATAGTCCCTTTTTACAAAAAAACAATAGGATTTTTAGCTTCCAGTCATTGTAATTGAAATAAGGATAAAAGTGAATTGGTACATTCTCTATGTGATTTTCTAAATTGTCAAATATGGAATAAAATTTTTATTATTATTATTATTATTATGCATTGATATAATGAAGGATTTCAAGTCCAAGCACAAGATTTAATTACGAAAATATATTGGACTAGCTACAACAGAACAAGAGAGAATGGAAAATCAAGTTGATGGGAAAATTTGTTAAGAGACTAAAGGGACAAAGTAAAATCACTCATAAAATTGTAGTTGTTATTATTGCAAAACAAGAATAAAATAGATAACTCTCCAAGAGAGAAAACAAACTTGAACTGATGTAGTAACTCTGACATGCAAAGACTGTCCATGAAAACTCCAAAAATAAGTCAAAAGGTTAACAAATATGGTTTTTAGGTGAGTGGGTAAGGTAGCCTTTGAAAATTAAAAGGAGAATGCACATTGGTGTTTAGGGACCTTAGGGATAAGGTAATGTTCAATACTGGAGATGTAATGACTATCTCATAGCCCAATTAATTCTAGTTGATTTCACAAGTCATTCTAAAGTATCACCCTTTGTTAAAGATAGTCTTACTAGAAATATAAAATACTAACCTTAAGTGATGATCCCAAATAGTAAGAAAATCGTAATAATAAAAGAAAAGTTATAAAAAATAATTTAATAATGTCCTAAATAAAATCCTAGATGCAATATATTTAAGCATTAATAAATCATATCAATTATTAACCTAACAACTCTATATACTTATACCCTATAAAGTTGATAATATGAATATTCTTTTTCCTTTTGACTAATTTTTAACCAAATCTCATTACATAATGATTTTCTTCCATTTTACAAACTGAATTACTAAATCATTATATCAAAATGAGAGATATGAAGTGGAGGGGCCATTCCTAGCCTCATAATGTGAATTTGATATGAAGTGGAGTGGCCATTCCTAACTTCATAATGTTAATTTGTACATTCAATTATGATTTTTTATTTATTATATATATAATTTTGAGAAAGTTAATTTAAAATTAAATAATTAAAAAAGAAAATCAATTTCATATATAGATATATAAATTAAAATTAATAATAATTTAATAAAAAATTATATTAATATATTTAATTTCAAAATTCCTAATGGTAAGTGATTATTAAGTTTATTTCAGTGATATTCATCATAATACACCATAAAAAAAAGGGGTGGGAATCAACCATTCCTCGAGCTTACATTCACATGAAGTGTAATTTAATGTCCCTTCATATTATAAATGATATTGGTTGGTAATGTTGTGCCAAAGTTTATTTACAAATTATGAATATCCAGTAGAGATAAATATTTTTATATTTATTATAGATTGATGTATTTTGATTATTTCAACTATTTAAATATATACATTTTGAAATTCGTTTACTACTAAACTTATATAGATATTTTGAAATTCATTTACCACTAAATTTATATACATATTTTGAAATTAATGTAGCAATAAATTATGGTGTAGCTTAATTTATAGACTAAATAATTCTTTTTATGACATTTTTAATCAAAATCAAGATTTAAAAAAAAAATGAGTTTAAGTTGTTTAATTTGAAAAATTTGAGTATCTTGGAGTTTTTCAGGGTGTTGAAATCGTCTATACATTCAAAAATATATTTTAGACAACAAAAAATTCAATTCTTTGTTGAAATTGCATTACCTATTAAAATAAAAAATGTTTAATGCCATAAATTATAGAGAAAAGATAGGAAAATTTGCATTACCTATTAATAACCTGGAAAACAATGAAAAATTTATTGAAATTAGTAAAGTATAAGTAAGGAAACTATGATAATAGATCTGAAACGCGTAGTCTAAGGAGGAGTTCGCCTTAAAGTTATGGAAGAAAATTCCAACTTATAGTTGTTAAACTTCAAAATTTTAGGTGTCATAGAAATTTTTGATGATGCTGAATCCATTTCCACCATGAAAAACACGATTCAAAAGCTGCCTCTACAATTTGAAATTTTTTTACGCAGATTCCAGCCATTTTGATTTTCCTAGCACTTCCTCCCCTCATTAACGACTCGATCTCAAAGAAAGACAGCATCACGTGATAAATCATTTTTAACCATATAAAAAGGTTGGCAGGACTTTGCCATCAAAATGGACACGATGGACACAATGGGATGGTTTATGATATTAAAGATATATTAGGAACAAGTTTTAAAACGTCCTGTCCAACAAGACACATGGAATACTTTGAGAGACATTTATACTCACATGGAGTATAGCGGTCACACAATATAAGACCATCACATGTAAACCTGTATGCGAAATTAATAAGGCTATGAGCCATGACTATAATATTCAGAGCTGCACTGGCTCTATAAGGACTTTGAGTATTTGGTCCTTTACCTCTTTGTCAGAAATGGATACGAAATCTTTGTGTTTGAAGACGAAGTGCATGCCTCGCGCAAGATTGAAAGTACAGCGGCACATTGTCATGCTTTAGAAATTCCCAATTCAGTTGGCTGACAGAAAGATCCAGGATGCCTTTCATATGATTTAAAGCATCTTCACGGGTACATTCCGGATTGTCTTTCACATAACACTCTAAACTTGAAGCCACCTCACCGCGTTCCTTCTCTTGCTGCACATATAATGGAAAATGTTAAAACAACCGCTTCTTGCAGATAAGACTCAAGGTATCGCTCCCACTAAAAATGATGGCAATCGGTCAGATATTTCACTGATTCACACAGAATAATAACAACCTTTTAGTAAACAAAAAAAGGAATCAGAAATATGTTTTGAGTAGTATATTATATAAACAGCACATTGTTGGGAATTTTTGATGCAAAATACCAAAAACAAACAATATAAAACACAACAGAGGCAATGCTCTGTTTCTTTTACTCCAGGATCTTTTGTGCACACAGAAGACTTAAAAAAATTTCACTGAGAGACAGAGTAATTCACCACCATTAAAACATTCTATTCATTAAAAACTGATACAAGCTTAATCCTCTTTTACTGAGAGGGATTTACCACTGTAAAATCATTTTCATATTCACTGCTGTGAAAAACAACTTACTGCTGTAACAAAAGTTTACATGAGTTTACTGTTGTAAAACAAAATTTACACAGGCTTACAAAATTCGCTCCACCATCTTCTTTATGCACTGCTGTGCAAAACCACACATGGTTTTTCGCTATGGCCAACACAAAAAAAATTACATCACTGGTTCCATTTCGCTGCTGCGAACACACACACATAAATTCCTCCCGTGTGCCATACAAAATAATACAGAGCACACTATATTTTTTACTGCTCCATCGTTCCTCTTTCAAAAAGTCAAATGCACGAGCCCTTTTCATTTTTTGAAAACAAAATAAAAAAAAACACATACGTGTCGTAAAATATTTTTAACACCCATGCCTTTCTTTAAATGCGCCATACCTTTGATACATAAAAAAACATTAAAATTTAAATCACCTACCAATACTTCTACGGGCACATTAACTACATTATTATTGGCGGTCAACACAAAATTGAATTCACTCCACGCAAGGCTTTTAATATAAGCTCGTATGCATCTTCAATCAATCAACGGACGAAAATACGGGAGCAGATCCTACGGTGGAGAAAGATATCGGAAGCCCTCACTTGAGTGAACGATAGCTCCCGATATGTCAGAGTTGTTGATGTCAGGTGAGATCCACACGTCTTCACCAAATCGCATCGGAGCCAAGAATACGGAAACAACTTTTCTGGAAAAGCGGTGCGATATGCTTCTGGGCAGTTTTGTGGTTTCGTTCGGTGGTTTTTGGGCTGCGTTGAAATTATAACTTCAACACTCCCCTTTAATTTCAACTGCTGGCCATTCGGTCATACCGAGACACTTTCTTAAAAATTCAAAGCTTCTCTGATCCAGCGGCTTTGTCAAGATGTCCGCAACCTGTTCTTGAGTCCTGCAATGTTCCAAGACAATTTCTCCATTGTTCACCAATTCTCTGATGTAGTGAAACCTTGTATCAATGTGTTTCGTTCTCTTATGAAACACTGAATTCTTTGACAATGCAATAGCTGAGCTATTGTCACAAAAGATGATTGTCGCTTTTGCCTGCTCTTGGCCTAAGCTTCTCAACATTCTTCTCATCCACACTGCTTGACATGCTGCTGCTGTAGCTGCCACATATTCAGCCTCTGCTGTAGACAATGCTACAATGGATTGCTTCTTCGAAGCCCATGAGATGGCTCCTGAACCCATATTAAAAACATAACCGGAAGTGCTCTTCCGATCATCTACACTTCCAGCCCAATCGCTATCAGTGTATCCAACCAAATCTGAATGTTCTGAGGCATGATATAGAATTCCAAACATTTTGGTACCTTTGACATACCTCAAAATTCTCTTTGCTGCCTGCCAATGTGCCTCCTTCGGCCTCTCCATGAACCTGGAAATTAAACTAACAGCATACATTAAATCAGGCCTAGTTGCTGTTAAATACATAAGGCTGCCCACAATGCTTTTGTACAAGCTAGGATCAAAATCCTTGTTGCTGTCCTCTCTGCTGAGCTTTAATCCCATTACTGTGGGAGTGATCGCTGCCTTGCATTCTTGCATGTTAAATCTGCTCAATACTTGATTTACATATCTTGCTTGTGAGATAAAAATTCCTTTTTCATTTTGATCTACTTCTATGCCTAAGAAGTATCTCAAGAAACCCATGTCAGTCATTTCAAATTCATCCTTCATGACTGATTTAAAATTCTCAATGAGCTGATCATCATTACCTGTGAAAATAACATCATCAACATATAAGACAACAATCAAAATTTTACCATCCTTTTCTTTGATGTAGACGGTGGGTTCTCCTTCACACTTGTCGAATTCATTATCCAATAGATATGAATCTATCCTGCTGTACCATGCTCTTGGCACTTGCTTCAGCCCATAAAGAGCTTTCTTCAATTTGCACACTTTGTGCTCTTCACCTTTCTTCTCATATTCGAGAGGCTGTTCCACATAGACCTCTTCCATTAACACTCCATTTAGGAATGTTGATTTCACATCCATTTGGTAGACTTTCCATTTGTTTTGTGCTGCTATGGACATTACTGCTCTCACGGTTTCCATTCTTGCAACCGGGGCGAAAGTCTCCTCATAATCTCTTCCATACTGCTGCTTGTAGCCTTTGACAACCAGCCTTGCTTTATGCCTTTCTATTTTGCCTTCAGCATTGCTCTTGGTCTTGTAGACCCATTTCACACCAATGACTTCTTTGCCTTTTGGTAACTCAACCAAATCCCATGTTTTGTTTCTCTCTATGGCATTCATCTCCTCATCCATAGCTTCTATCCATTTCTTATCTTTAATTGCCTCCTCGAAATGAATAGGATCATCAACATGACAAAACAAGGCAAATAAGGAATTCATTCCTTCTTCATAAATTTCACTTAGATTTCTAAACTTCTTACCTCGTTCACTTGGTGTGCAAGTGCTTGAAGATGCACTTGAGTTTCCTCCTTGTGGTGTGCTTGGAGAAGCACTCTCATTTATCCTCAATGGTGTCCCTTGTTGTCCTTGTGTTGGCGCTGTTGTTTGGGGATGCATTTCAGCCACCTCCTCTTCATCTTCATCATGAGACAAACAGTTCTTGACATTCACTGTTTTCTCTATGCTTCCATCCCAAGCTTCTTCCTCAATGAATTGAACATCCCTGCTTACAAAGAACTTCTTGGTAGATGGGATGTACAGCCTGTAGGCTTTGGATTCATCACTGTTTCCAATGAAGATGCATTTCTCCCCTTTGCTGTCCAACTTCCTCCTTAGTTGATCTGGTATGTGTGCATAGGCCACACACCCAAAAACTCTCATGTGGGTGACTCCTTGCTTTCTCCCACTCCATGCCTCTTCTGGCACCTTGTTCATCACTGCTTTTGTAGGACACTTGTTCAATATATAAACTGCACAATGTACAGCTTCAGCCCAATACTCATTTGGCAAATGCTTTGCCTTCAACATGCTCCTTGCCATCTCCATGATGGTCCTGTTCTTCCTTTCAGCAACTCCATTTTGCTGTGGGGTGTACCGAGTTGTGAACTGTTTATGTATTCCATTTTCTCTACAAAACTTTAGGAATTCATTTGAGATATACTCACCTCCTCTATCAGTTCTCAATACTTTTATGTGCAGCCCACTTTGGTTTTCAACAAATGCCTTGAAATTTTGGAATTTCTCAAACACTTCACTTTTGTTTTTAAGGAAATATATCCAAGTCTTTCTTGTACAGTCATCAATGAATGTTAAGAAATATAGGTTGCCAGCTAATGATGGAGCTTGCATTGGTCCACACAAATCTGAGTGGATAATCTCTAAGGGTGTCTTTGCCCTTATGCTCTTTCCTGATGGAAAACTTTCTCTGTGTTGTTTTCCCAAAATGCAGCCTTCACATAGGCTGTCCGGTTTCTCTATCAATGGTAATCCCTTTACCATTCCTTTTCTGCTCAATAAGTTTAGACCTCCAAAATTTAGATGCCCGAATCTCAAGTGCCACAACCAGTTCTCATCCTTTGGCACGCTTTGGAAGGCCTCTTGGGTGACAGCTGCCATTTCCCTTTTGTTCTTCATGTATGCCCTGATCCGGAGAGGGAACATCCTGTTCCTTGTCATCTTCACTTCAGCAATGCATCTTTTGCTGGGTGGTATATCCATGATGGTGCACACATCATTTACAAAGTAAACATTGTAACCCTTTTGGATAAGCTGTCCAACACTCAAGAGGTTACATCTCATTCCGGGGACATAGTAGACATCTGCTATGGTTTTCCTTTCTCCTTGTTTTGTAAATATTTTTATCTCCCCTTTTCCCATAACAGACACTTTACAATCAGTTCCTAGTGTGACCTCTGATTTCAAATTCTGATTTAAGGCTGAAAAGAGGGCTATATTCCCTGTCATATGGTTGCTGCAACCTGAGTCTAAAAACCATATGTCCTCACTATGTGTTTCAGCCATGTTACAAGCTAACAGGACATTTTCTTGACTGCTGTTTTCTCTTGTAACATTTGCATTTTGTCTGTTGTTCTTATCATGTTGTTTCTTTCTACAATCACTAGCATAATGTCCATACTTTTTGCAGTAATATCATTGAACATTAGATTTATCATACCTTTGTCCTTGAGCCTGATACTGATCTCTTTGTTGGCTGCTGCCTTGACCTTGGTTCTGATTTGGATTGCTGCCTCTTCCTTGTGCATTTGATGGGCTGTTCCTTCCACCTCTGTTCTGGCTTCTGCCTCTTCCTCTTCGGTTTCCTCTTCCTTGACCTCTTCCTCTTCCAAAGGACATCTGGGTCTTGAAGGCTTGCTCAAGAGATGAGTTTTCATTCCTACTCAACCTCTGCTCATGTGTTATCAGTGATGCATGTAGCTCATCAACTGAATAGTTTGAGAGATCCTTTGTCTCTTCAATGGTGGTAACTATGGCATCAAACCTTGAGGGTAAGACCCTCAATATTTTCTCCACTATTCTTCTATCTTCAATTGTTTCTCCATGAGTTCTCATTTGTGTGATTACACCAATCACATGAGTGAAGAATGATTCAATGTTGTCTGACTCCTTCATGTTCAAGTTTTCAAAATCCTTTCTCAGCAATTGTAACTTTGCTGTCTTCACTCTCTCCATGCCTTGATAGGCTGTCTTAAGGGTTTGCCATGCTTCATTTGATGTTTTAGCTGCTGCTATCCTTGGAAATATACTCTGGTCTACTGCTAGATGCAACAATAAAATGGCCTTTGCATCCTTCTTCCTATTGCTCTTCAGCTGATCTCTCTCTCCCTGAGTTAGTGCATTGAACTCATTTTCATCTGCTACTTCTTCAAAACCATCTTCAACTATTTCCCATAAATCTTGAGAGGTGAACAAGGCTCTCATAGTTATTGACCAGTAGTCATAGTTCTTCCCATTAAACTGTGGAAGCTGGGTGTTAAACAAACCCATACCAGTGCTTGTGCTGGCCATTCCTTGACTGTGTATTTAAAACAAATCACTGCTTCTTCAGCAACACAAAAAAAACTTTTGAAATACCTGAATCCTTTGATGTCTGAGTCTTCTGTCTGCCTGAGAAGTTTTGCTGCAGCTACAAACCTTCTCCCTTCAGCTTCTTTAACTTCTTTAACTGATACCACTGTTGGGAATTTTTGATGCAAAATACCAAAAACAAACAATATAAAACACAACAGAGGCAATGCTCTGTTTCTTTTACTCCAGGATCTTTTGTGCACACAGAAGACTTAAAAAAATTTCACTGAGAGACAGAGTAATTCACCACCATTAAAACATTCTATTCATTAAAAACTGATACAAGCTTAATCCTCTTTTACTGAGAGGGATTTACCACTGTAAAATCATTTTCATATTCACTGCTGTGAAAAACAACTTACTGCTGTAACAAAAGTTTACATGAGTTTACTGCTGTAAAACAAAATTTACACAGGCTTACAAAATTCGCTCCACCATCTTCTTTATGCACTGCTGTGCAAAACCACACATGGTTTTTCGCTATGGCCAACACAAAAAAAATTACATCACTGGTTCCATTTCGCTGCTGCGAACACACACACATAAATTCCTCCCGTGTGCCATACAAAATAATACAGAGCACACTATATTTTTTACTGCTCCATCGTTCCTCTTTCAAAAAGTCAAATGCACGAGCCCTTTTCATTTTTTGAAAACAAAATAAAAAAAAACACATACGTGTCGTAAAATATTTTTAACACACATGCCTTTCTTTAAATGCGCCATACCTTTGATACATAAAAAAACATTAAAATTTAAATCACCTACCAATACTTCTACGGGCACATTAACTACATTATTATTGGCGGTCAACACAAAATTGAATTCACTCCACGCAAGGCTTTTAATATAAGCTCGTATGCATCTTCAATCAATCAACGGACGAAAATACGGGAGCAGATCCTACGATGGAGAAAGATATCGGAAGCCCTCACTTGAGTGAACGATAGCTCCCGATATGTCAGAGTTGCTGATGTCAGGTGAGATCCACGCGTCTTCACCAAATCGCATCGGAGCCAAGAATACGGAAACAACTTTTCCGGAAAAGCGGTGCGATATTGTTCTGGGCAGTTTTGTGGTTTCGTTCGGTGGTTTTTGGGCTGCGTTGAAATTATAACTTCAACACACATACGCCATTTTTTCGTATGTACGCTGCCATATCCCGTCTTTGTTTATTTTCCACTTCAGCAGCCCATTCATTCGCTGTATTGATGAAGAACTCGAATATTTTTTGAATGTGGTCTGGAAGGCGGCCTATTAACGATCTATCCCATCTGGGAAAATAAAATAATGATGGATGTTTATTAAGAAAAAAAATGTCGGAGAAACTAACTACGAATGAATGGATTGCGACCAATTTCTACACGATAGTCGATATAATTTGAATTTGACATCACCTTTTCATTCCCTCGGTGAAGATTCTGATTTCGTCCAATGTTCCGTGAGTATCATATAGGTCATCGAGAACCGTCATCAGTGTTGAAAGTTTTGTGAAGGCGATTCTGCTGGGACCAAATTCGGGCTCGAATGTGCTCAGAACCGCCCAAAAGTAAAGTTCCACGTGACGTTTCCTATAGAAATTCAGCGTCGGCAGATATGACTCTGCCCACCACCTATTATAAATGTATGCATTGCAGCCGGTCATGTCACTAAATTGACAAGGAGTCTATCTCTACATAATGATTAGATACATAATCTATCCCATCCTAGGTAAGATAATGATTGGATACATAATCTATCCCATCCTAGGTAAGATAATGATTAGATATATAATCTATCCCATCCTAGGTAATGCAAATACCAAATGCCAGTGCACCTCGAGATAAGTTGCATCTCTTTCTTATGTGTGCATTGCAAAATATTGAAGTCCAATTTCGCCAACTCTAAAATATTCTGGTTCATATTATACCCTTTGAAACTGAGATCTAATGGACAGGGTTAGTACTTGAGCCATGAATAGTTTTGTTCATATATTTCGATAAAGTTTCTAGCCTCCCATCTAGGCACACTGCAATGCCATGGAAATTCCAATGCATATTTCACCTGGACAACAGTAACCAAATCAGATATGTACCGACCGATGCTAAGACGGTACAACATACAAAATAAATAAAAAATTTGCAGATGCGAAGAGTTTTCATACAATACTAGAAGTTGAAAAAGGTGTTTGCAACTTACCTCTCTCCTAAGGCTTTGATCGACATCAGCTATAGTGTGTCCTGTTAAAACTTGGGTTAGATACCGTGTTGTGAATGTCTTTGCCTCCTCCATCACTTTTTCTCCGGGAAACGAAATGTTTGAAGCTCGGAATAATGACAACATGCTTCTCACTTCTTTATCGGCTCTTCCTTTTTCACCACTGGAATTGCAGAAGAACTCCCCGTTTTCATCTTTGAAATTCTCAAAAACATCTGTTTCATCAATGCATGATATTCAGTGAGAACTGAAGCATTAAATATTTTTATTTAATTGACAAATGACATCAAGGGTATATTTTAATCTATCTGACCCGAGGAGACGTTGTATCGATGCATTCTGAGTGCCCGAAATCCCAAAGCTATACATTTGAGATCTTTGCCGAGTGAATCTCTTGATCCCGACCCGATGCCCCTTTCGTTCCAACAACTACATGACATCATGAAGAAGTGAGGTTTTAATGATCAATGAATGAAATCTAGAAGTGCATACAATAACCGAGTCCTATAAATGGTAAATCAAATTGCTTAACCTGTAAACGTAATCCAGAGCTACTTTTATTTCAGTTTGAAAATGTCGATCAATTCCCAGACATTCGATAATATCAACCATCTGAAGACGTTTGATTAAATCATCGGCGCCATCACTGCAGCTATCATTCATGTGACTCAAAAACAGATGTTTGATATCGTCAATAAGTGTTTCAGCTCGTTCACGATATGCAGGTGCCTGATCACGGCGCATTTCAATGCAGTACAATAATGTTATCTTGCAGAGATGGATGAATGATGGATTTTAACATGTGAACTTGTAGTCCTTACACCGATTCATACATTAATTCTAAACGAATATTATGAGATTAGGACAAATACCGCGTATGACGTTGACAAAGAATGTATGGCATCATCGTCCCAGACGTTGGAATGGTGATTGCCTGTGCGTCTTTGTGCATCAGCGCTGATGCTTCTCATTATTGGTCTCATAGACTTCTTCGCTATTAACATTCCAGTATTTGAAAGTTGTTGACAGAAAGCCACACGATGATTCTTGGAGCTGATCAAAGATTTGTGGACGCCCCATCTGGAAACCAACGGCGTTACAGAAACAGAAGCCATTAGCAATTAGCTTCCTGTTGTGACTATATAGATTGTCGTTATCATCCCTCGCCTATTTATAGAGCTGCCCGACCTGTGAGAATTTAAATTTCTAAGCAAAATTCCAAAGAAATGGGATCTTTGATTTCCTTGCCATTTTGCATAGTCGACTTCTTGTGTTTATACAAAGATTTTTTCGTCCAATAAATATCTACCATTTTATGCATTGACGACTTCCAGCGAAGGAACCCTATAAAGATTTACCATTTTATGCAATGACGACTTCGAGCTCCATGTTTGCCGTACGGTGGTTATCCTCCTCTGTCGTGGGTAATGCCGAAACAATTTTAATACGAATATTCTTACTATTTTTAGCGGGTCCGTGGCTGTTGCATACACATTATCCGCTGTGTTATTACAAGTAATGAATAATCTAAAGCCCACTTCCTGGTACTGGACTTGTACAATTTATAAAGAAAAATTCCAAACAATGGGATCTTCACAATTGTTATAGAAAACTCCAAACAAATGGGATCTTTGATTTCCTTGAGATTTTGCATGCCCGATTTCTACTGTTTCTGTATTGATTCCTCTCTTTCAATAAAGATTTACAGCGGAGTTTGTGACAATCTCCTCTGCTTTGTTAAGCGAAAATGTTTTTAACATATTTAGGGAATATATATATATATATATATATATATAAAATAAATATATAAAAGGGAATTTAGATCTATTATTTTATTATAAAATAATTTAATAAAAATGAGAAAATTAGAATAATCCACAAGAATGTTTTTCAGTGTTAGGTAGTAACGGGTTTAATTTTCAACTGTAATCTGTTGAAATATTGGACATAATGAAAATGTAATCTTGCAAAACTACATATAATTCTTCCCAACTTCAAAAAGAAAAAATCCACAAAATTAAAAAATTAAAATAAATATTAAATAAACAAATAATTACCCAATTCACCTAATAAAATAAAAATGAGTTGAGGCATAATTCTTTTTATTTCTTTTAATTCTCATTTATAAATTAATTTATGCATTAAATTAAATTATATTTTTAATAATTTATAAATTTGTTTTTAAAGTCATAATTATATATTTTTTTTATTATTTTTTTATAATTCCTAAATTAATTTAGATTTTTAATAATTTATAAATTTGTTTTTAAAGTCATAATTATATATATATTTTTATTATTTTTTTATAAAAAAAAATTCACAGACATATTTATTTTGATTTTCTTATTCTTGTTCAATTATTTTACATTCAAACAATTTTTATTTTTAATAGAGTTTAGGCTTCTGTGATCCATATTAAGTTAGAGAAAGATTTCGGCGAAAATCACATGGAATGTCATTTGTCGACACGTTTCGACTTGTCCTGACGATGAACCACACTGGTTGGTTCGAAAAGCGTCGACAAATGACATCCCATGTGATTTTCGCCGAAATCTTTCTCTAAATTTTTATTTTTATTAAATTATTTCATAATCAAATTAATTTTTAATTTTTATGGTTTTATTAATTGAGTTCCATAATTATAAATTTGGAATTCTTTAATTTATAAATTTATGTTTTTAAAGTTTTAGTTCTGATTTTATTTATTATTATTAGCTTTCAATTTTAGTTCCGGGTCTTTTTATAGCTAATTCTTGGTTTATGAATTTTCACATTTTTTATTTTAGGGATTTTTATTTTCTAAAGTTTTATTTATATATTTTATTATTTATTTTATGTCAGTTGTAATTTAATTGTTGCATTTTTATTGTATTTATTTTTTTTTCTCCTCAAACTATTCAAACTATTTATCTCTGTATTGATAATAAATCATAATAAATGGTTCGAAACAGGTCAACCTTAAAACTCCCCTGTAATTTCTAACTAAATAAATATAAACAATTTTTAGCTAAATAAAATATAATTATTTTTTATAGTTTGATTTCACCTAATCTATAAGTACACTAAGAATTTCAAGAATTTATATTTAGTGAATTTATAATATTTAAATGGTACAAGCCAAAGATTTAAATCTACAATTTTAATCATTTCTAAACAATTTTTAACAACTATAAATCCACTAATAGTCTCAAGAATTTGAATTTATGTTTAGATAATTTATAATATTTAAATTGTATAAGCCAAAGATTTAAATTTACAATTTTAATCATTTCTAAACATTTTTTAACAAACATTTTATATTATTTTTAATAACAGTAATAATTAATCCTAATCACATTACACAACATTACATTTCTCTTTTTTAGATTTAGGCTCAAGGATTATACATTAGCTTATCTTTCTTTCCTTTCCTCTTTCAAACGTCTATCTAATCTGAGAGATTGTCTTATACAACCACTTCCTTTCCATGAGATGTTTCCATTGCCAAGTGCTCATCCATATTTGTGGGCTCATTGTCACTATCTGAAAGGTATAATTCATGGGTGTTTTTTTGCCCACTCTTTACAAATGCCAAAATTATGGTTGAATTTTGGCCCATACAAATTGATGGGTGAGCATCCTCCCCTGAAGGTTGACATGGAATATCATGAGTTTGAGTTGGGGCTGCAAGAGCAATGATGGTAGTAGGAGTCTTCTGTTTCTGATAATTAATCAACATGTGAGCCATAATGGACTTAGAACCATTGGGTGATTTTGGACATTGCAATCCACAATTTTTCTACTTGGATTCAAGGTGCAAAGAGGTGCCTTGTGAATATGGGAAAATTTTTTGTAGGTGTCTGGGCTACTGATAAGATCTACAGCAAAAAGTCAAATTTTCGTAATCCACCTGTTGGGAATAAACCCTATTTCCCCATTTAAGGAGGATTTCTCTAGAAATCCTTTTATAAGGTCCACTTCAACACAAATAAAAAAAAAATGCATGAATTCCTTTCATAATCCTTTCCAACTCAATTTTGATGAAGCAGCCTAACAAATTTCCCAAATCTTCTAAGATATCGAGATGTATCATATAGATGGGAAAATTGGGAAACTTCACTCGTACTAGAGTTGAAATATTTGACATAGATAGAGGATTAAAAATTTTAAACCAAGGATGAAGGGAGAGATCAAATTGACCCCAAAACCATGGTCCCTGATCAAAAACCTTATGTCAGTCCTCTAACTTCTTAAAAGTATCAATAAAAAAATTGTTAGGTCCATATACTACTAGTGTAACCCCTTATTGTTATTAGTACAACCCCCTTATTATATTGTTGTGCCCATGTAGTCCCCATATTGTTATTATTGTGCCCCATAGACACCCACTATTGTTATTATTGTGCCCTTACGTTATTATTGTTATGTCAGCTCTAATTATATTATGACCCCTTAGACTCCTATATATAGAAAGGAGGTCTCATCATTTGTATCATCCAAGAATTGTTCATTTATGTAATGTAAAGGAGGTTTCCCCTAGAAGACGCTGAATTCTAAGTTGTTTATCTCTCTTTTCTATCTTTTTGTGAGCTAGTTTCATAACATTTGGTATAGGAGCTTTGGATTCAAGGGTTTTGTTTCTCCAAATAGGTCATCGTGGAAGTTTCGCTATAAATTTTTTCTCTGTGACATTTCAAAAGTTAACAAACAAACCCATTTTAGACGAAATCTCAATGAACCTCAGGTCCAAATTTTAGATCTTGTCTCGCTATATTTTTGGAGATATCATCTGAGGAAGTTAGGGTTTTTGCAAGCTCCAGAATTCCATCTCAAATAGGTCATTGTGGAATTTTCGCTATAATTTTTTTCTAAGAAGTTTCAAACTCTGAAATTAAAACCCATTTGAGTCGATGACTTGGTGAAGCTCGGGCCTGAATTTCAGATCTTATTTTGTTATATTTTCGAAGATACAATCGAAGACATTTGGGGTTTCTACAAGCTCCTGAATTACATCCCAAATAGGTGACCTTGGGAAAATTTCCATAACTTTATCTTTGAGCCTCACATTGAAATTTATGTGTATCGGTTTCAAGTCCTAAGGTTGAAATAGTGACACATGGAACTTCGTACAAGTTCGTTCTACTGAACTAATCTATAATCAGGTCATCGTGGGATATTTGACATAATTTTTCCTTGCAGAATCCAATCTTGATCAGACTTGTGGGGTTAGAAAGAGGACTCAGAGGGCTACTACAGGATGCAATTTTAGAACTTGGAGATATGAAATTATAGAGTTACAGTCATTTCAATATTGAGCTTCTAAAATCAAGAAAAGGCGATATGAGGAAGTTTGATGACAAGGATCCATTGAATTGGATACTACAGATGGAGCAATATTTTGATCTACATGAGGTGCAACTATTACAAAAGGTACGTATTGCATCTTTATATTTAGAACTGGATCAATTTTTATGGTATGAAGGCTTTTATTGTCGTAAACCACTTGCGACGTGGTCAATTTTCATGGAGGAAATGATAGCACATTATGAGGATACAAAGAGAAACACCTTCTTTAGCCAATTAATAAATTTCAAACAAAAGGGTTCAATGGCAGAGCACATTGAGGACTTTCAAAAATTGAATATAAGGGTAAATGATATTTCAAAGAAGAAAAGGATTGATATCTTCATAGGGACTTTAAATGATAACATTCAACATGAGGTTCATCTCTGGGAACCTGATTCATTGGAAAAGGCATTCAGGTTAGCAAGAAAAATTGAAAGTGAAATTATGGAAACAAGGAATACCACCACTCACGACTATAATTATGGAAGTGTTTTTTCTCCTAGCCTTCCACAACCTACAAGGTCTACACCACAACAATTGGAAGAAAAAAGAGAAAAAGGGCTTTGTTACAATTGTGATAGAAAATACACTAAAGGCCATAAGTGTTCTGAGAAGAAATTATTTAACATAGATTATGAAGAGAAGGAAGAAAGGGATCAAAAAACATCAAAAGAAGAGGATGTACACCAAGAAACAACCCCAGAGAAAGAAGAAATGAATCCGACCATATCATGTAAAGCATTGGCAAGAATTACCACTCCTCAAACTCTCAAGATAGAATGAAATATCAAGAAGAAGAATGTTCAAGAAGTGAAAGATCACATCGAGAAAGAAGAAATGAATCCGAGCATATCTTGTAGTGCATTGGCTAGAATTACCACTCCTCAAACTATCAAGGTAGAAGGACATATCAAGAAGAAAAATGTTCAAGAAGTGAAAGATCACATCGAGCATCAACAACAAGTTCTCCAACTTTTAAAGTATAATGCCACTTTGGTGCAGAATCGAATGAAACAACAAGAAGATCAACATCGCAGTGAAAGAAATTTTGATGTAGGAAATTGGGTATTTTTACGACTACATCTCAAGAAATCTATTTATGAGAAGGAAATGTTGGCAATATTACATGCACTTAAGAAATTGCAACCTTACCTAATGGGAAGACATTTCAAGGTAAAAATGGATCATGATAGTCTTAAATACTTTTTAGAACAAAGATTATCCTTAGAAGAACAACAATAATGGGTCACAAAGATGTTGGGTTATGACTTTGAAATCATCTACAAAAAAGGGAAGAAAAATATTGTTGCAGATGCACTCTTAAGAAAGGATGAGAATGTGGAAGCATTGTTTTGTGCCATTTCTATTATCCATCCAGATTGGGTAAATGAAGCAAGGGATGAATGGAAGAATGACGAAGTAGGGTGGGCACTCATTCAAAAGTTGCAAAAGATCCCAGTAAAAACAATATTGCCAGAACTTAACAAGGAAGGAAAAATCATATTGGAACCTGAAGCAGTCACAGAAATAAGAAATTGACAGTATTGAAATCAATCAATTTCAAAGTATCTCATCAAGTGGAAGAACTGAGCCGTTGAAGATTCCACAGGGAAGGATGATTATTTTTATACAGAAGCATCCAGAACTACTCAAGCTTTGAGGACAATTAGTTTTGAAGGAGAGGGGCATGTTAGGCCCCTATACTACTATTGTAGCCCCTTATTGTTATTATTGCAACCCCCTTATTGTATTTTTGTGCCTATGTAGTTCCCATATTATTATTTTTGTGCCCCATTGAAGCCCACTATTGTTATTGTTGTGCCCTTACATTATTATTGTTATGTCGGCTCTGATTATATTATGACCCTTTAGGCGCCTATATATAGAAAGGAGGCATTTTCATTTGCATCATCCAAGAATTTTTCATTTTTGTAATGTAAAGGAGGTTTCCCCCTCGAAGAGGCTGAATTCTAAGTCATTTATCACTATTTTCTATATTTTTGTGAGATGGTTTCATAACAAAAATCTTTTGAGTAGAAATGTATTGCGACATCTAGATCCCAGTTCTGGTGAACCAACTCCTTGAGATATAATGAAGAAGGCCAAAAACCATTGAAATGAAAAATAAGCACTTTTTGTTCATAATTTGTAGCTAGGAAACCACACATAGTATTTTTTACCTCAAGGGAAGGGGTTTTACCTAACTACTCCACCACAAATGTAGCTCCGGAGAGATATTTAGGGTTTAGCGAAGGATGCCTTGGTTTTAGAACATATTTAAATGATCTTGGTGGGAATGAGGTGGATGCACCTCCCCCTTTAGCTCCCAACTATAAATATGGGATTTTTTGCCAATCAAATCTCACAATGTATCCATGTCATATCCAGATCATGCTCATACAACTCTCTAAGGAGATTATTCATCCTACCTCACAACTAACCATGCTAGCAACATCATGTTAAACCTTTGTCATGCTATGGACCTCTCATACAAGATATCATGGTAGATCGCATACTAAAGCAACATCCAAATGTGCTTAACAACAATAATCTCAAATATTAGTAATACATCCATGCAGTCACGTATCATAGGAGAAATATCTCTTCCTAAAAAATAGAACACCTCATGCAAATATTTCATAGCATGCTTGGTGGAAACTCTACATGAATGAAGCATCTCAATCATGAACTTATTCATGGTTCTATGCACAGCATACATATACAGATGTATGTTCAAAATAGAACATCAATGCTTCAAACAACTCCCGGATGCCATGTTACTTTCAACAATATTTTTAACTTCAAATAGGAGTGTCCAAGCATTTTCATTTCCATTATTCAAAACCATTTTTCCAATAGCTTTGCAATATGGAATTTCTTTCCCAAATTCTAGAAATTGATTCAACATGCCATGATACATCATTTCGAGCTTAAGAAGGTATCTCCCTCTTATTTAAATCATCAAAGGCTCATCACGTATCAAGAGTAGATCATCACGATATAAAACTAAAACCATAATCAAAATCAAAACCATACCTTGGAAATCATCATCATGACTTCATCAAATAACTGTGAAATATAGATATATCCGGATCGGGGAGCTTGCTTCATGAAATGCTCTAAGCATAATGTCTTGCTAAGCCATCATAATTAGCCTTACATAAATCAATTTTGTACAATCACATCAGCAAAGTATCTTATCAAAGCTCAGAAGTAAGATCATGACCATTATCAAAGTCATTATTATCACAGTATCAATACTTTCAACCAGGAGACAGGTGGAGCTCATATCCAATCATGACTTCATCATGCCAACAAGTTATAATCAGGTATGAAATATCAATCGAAACTTTATCAAGTCATAATAATAACATAAGTCATGTTTGTCACTAGACACAAATGCATACAACAAGGATAAGTCATGCATGTTCCATGTTCACGTTGAATCATAGCTATCAATACTTCAACCATTGTTCTAGGAACGAGGAGGCCAATACAAAATCATTTTTCTGAATATGCAAATAAGTCATTATGCCCACATATCATAGAAATTAGGGCAAATCAATAATCGTTAAATTAGATCATTAGTCATCACGTCAAGTCCAAATTCGCTTTAATAAGTAGATCTATAGTCAAAGCATCTATCAATCATCAATTCAAAGTTATTGTCAAGCATCATGACAAAACATTTTTCATATATATCAATAAGCCAAATCATGCCAACCTCTTGTAGCACAAAGATAGTGACATATATATATGTATGTCTCGATCACCTACAAACACAAGTTCAGTCCGCATGTTCATATTATGGAAAAGATTTGATCTTTTCCTACCTACACATCTTGCTGTTATATTCCACACATCTGTAGGACTAGCATCTCCCAAGTGAACATCTGATTTCATGCACATTGATCAACAATTTAACCCAACATTTTCATAAATTAGATTACAGTGGAAGAATCTATAAGAGACACCTTGATTCAGAATTCAAACAACTTCAGAAAGCTTAGAATTATGGTCAAATGTAGTCAAACCCTTGGATGCTCTATTCAAGTTAGCATGGGAGCATCTTTAGCTTCCTGGACGCTCACCGGTCCTTAGCATGCATGCATCCAAGGAAGAGATTTCTGAGTTTTGTGATTGCGTCCGGAGCAGAAACCCTAAATTTTGTATGGGCTTCAAATATGAGAGTTGCTACAATTCAATAATGTCAAATGCACATAATTCATACTTCAACAGTACAAAATGCGAATAGTTGTGTAAGTAAGAGCTTTTAGAATAGATTCTCCCTCTGACTGCGAATCCACTTCATTCATCTTTATTCATGTCATCATCATGTCTTTGTTAGAGTCAAGCAACAACATATTTATTAGATCATAAACATATATCTATCATGGCTATCAACATCATGACATTAGTATTTTATCAAAGGTTAGACTCAAAGTATCATATAGATGCAACATCATATCTCAGAGATGATGAACACAATGACACTTTCTATCCAGTCACTCCATCAAGTAAGGACAATCAGATATGCGATAGTTAGTAAGATATCTAGATATCAATCTTATACTTATACCTCTAACATCAAGGTTACCATGCTCTTCATTATGCATAAGATCAAGGTCATTCAATAAAACTTCATCAAAATAAAGAGAGTGTCAATCGATCTTTCCTTATGCTTTCATCATGCTTATCATAAGCATTATTAGCAGACCCATGTATAGGAGTCAAAGAGTTATCCTTATATGTGAAATCCAACGTGACCCATGAATGAAAAGTATCAAGAGTATCATCTACTAGAGCCAAGGTGCTAGCCTTCTTTATAGGATCAAGATGTCCAATGGATGGATGTTAGCCAATCATCAAGTGTATCAATGTGTCAACATTAGATAGCCTCATAGAATTTAATAGGATCAAAATGTTCAACACTAGGTGCATCATTTCATCATATGAAACATAAATCCAAGTTACATTCATATGCATGTATGGGCCACCAGAGAAATATACATTCTCATCATACTTTAGGGCTTACCGAGCCATCCAAAGTTATAGTTGACATACAACATACCATGCATACCTTGTGGTATTCAAATACACGTGCACCTTTTTATAAGCAGCTTGTAGTTCTTGTCACCTTTTCATCAAGTACCTATTTACCTCCTTCCAGATCTAGTCATTCTTCCTGCATCTCAAATGATCCTCAAGAGGGATCCACTTATCACATCTCATTGAGGAGGTGAGAAACATCCATATACTCAAATACATATTCAAGAAGTATAATCAATCAACATAATCATATGATCTATAAATCTAGACACAAGTGAGAGGCATCATAAGTCAAAAAATATTTATCTATAATGAGAGGTGATCCTCTCCCTCTTGAACCAATATTCAAGAGCCATCAATGTCAATGGTCCATATATCAATGTTTCCTTCAGTTGTCCAAACAGACCTACTAGGGATTATCCCATCTAGGGCTTCATCAAATCTCCCACAAGTACTTGAGTGTTGTCACATTTACCATACTATGTTTCATATCTCATATCGTTTCCATAAAATAGGGTTTCTCTCCAACCCTAACTTCATAGAATCCATCAAACCCTAATAATCAAGTTTCTTAGGGTTTTATTCAAACCCTAATAATCAAGTTGTTTTTGGTTTTATTCAAACCCTACAATTATTTTGGGTCTCCACCATCCTCTTCTTGCTTCCATAAAAGTTGTCATCATCACGGTGATCTCCATGGCTTTTCTTCAGCCCATCTCTGATTCCATGTTAATTTTTCATAAGGCTACATTGTTCTTTGCTTTGAAATTTTCATTTCATCATTAATACATTAAGCTCACCCCATATCATCATTACATTATTCAGATCTACACTATTATCCATCAACATATGCAATTATATAGAAAGAACAACATCATCATCATCAATGCAACGAAACATAAAGGAACAATAGGAGAAAATCATGCACACACATAGAGACACCAAGATTGGCCCGAGACCAGGGAAAAACCAACTATAGGGAAAACCCTTGCAAATATTCTTCTTCTTATATCATCACCAAATGATTCAACAAAAGAGAGTACAATGATCCATAACTTTATCTATGCAACAAAACAGCTATGATATCCATGAAACAGATCTAATCATGCTTAAAAACAAAACCATGATTCTAATGACTGTAATATGTTGTCACTGACTATAGACAACTACTGGGTACTACTCTCACTATGCCGAACATTGTTGAGCACTGTGTGGAGTCTTCGAAATACTGAAATCTCATCTTTGAGTCCTCAACACAAGTAGGAGGAGTTGTGTGAGAATCTATAGTAGATCTAGGAACTCTTTGTGAATTGAATGACAGCATCTACAGAAGCCCGGGCACTCCCAGACCATTATTTGCATGCGTCCAAGATTGAATTCACTAGATATGCTTCAAAACCCTTGGAATCTCTCTTCCAATATCTATGCATGCATCTGAGATGGCTTGGATGCTCTTATGACCACTTTGTGCAAGTGTCTGTGGACCAATGCCTTCAGATCTGCCTAAGAAATGTTGGATGCTCTCATAAGATTCTGTACCAGTGTATATGGGTCTCTAGATGCTCTCATAAGTTTTTGTGCTAGCATCTAGGGACTCAAATGTCAATTTCTGTGCCAGTGTCTAGGAACTGGAAAACCCTAAATGAGTGCGAGCTTTGACCCTGAGATTGTGGACCCTTATGCAAACTTTCCTCCGACAAACCTGGGCGAACCAAGACAATAAGAGAAGAGAAGATGGCTTGATCAATTTTTCCAAATGAGCTTGATATCTCTTCTATTTATAGGATTTCCTGAGGGTCTACTTCGGGTTGAGGCCGACCTAAGCAGTTACACATGTGGTTACGGCTGACCCATTCCATAATACATATATAAATGAAATAATTCAAAACTCAGCTTTCGCTTGTCCAAATAAGGTGATATTTAGGTCAATTTTGGTCCTCTCAAAAATAGGAAACCATGCAATGATCAATCGTCATCTCAGTGATTTGACCTATTCAAGGTGTATTTTGACCACATTTGAAAAAAATAGTAGAAATGACATGCCCCAAGCATTAAAATTGTGATTTGAAGAAATCACATTTTATAAGCTTTGCACACAACTTGTGTTTCCACAACAATTAAAACATTGAGTCAAATTCTCTTCATGTTCTTCTCTGGTTTTTTAGTAAACTAGGATGTCATCTACAAAAACAAATACAAATCTATCTAAGTGTAGGCTAGGGATATTGTTCATCATCCACATAAATGTGGTTGGGGCATTTGTGAACCCAAATGGCACCACCACAGATATTTTCTTGTGGATTCATTTGTCTTTAATTTTTACCTAATGGTAACCATATCTTGAATTTATCTCAAAGAAAATTTTGGCCCCTCTCAACTAATCGAATAGGTCATCAACTTTGCATAGTAAGTACCTTTTTTTACTATGGACTTATTCAACTACTTATAGTAAATGTACAATTACAATGTGTCATCCTTCTTCTTTATAAACAGAACTGGGGCTCCTTGAGGTGAAATATTGGAGCCTGATGAAACTTATCTAACATTTCTTTCAGCTGCAACATTAGTTCCACAAATTCTAGTGTGACAGCTCCTCATTAATTCCCCATATTGTAAATATTATAATTATTTTTTTGTACTGAAATGGGCTGAGATAATGGAACGTAGATTTCCAGAGCTAGAAAAGGAGACTACTTGGGATTAGAAAGAATCATGAGTTGTTTAAATGAAAACCAAGAGAGGATGGTAGGTGTGCTAAAAGGGGCATGTTATATATATTAACTCAATAGAAATAAGGACATAAAACATGCCTCTTGAAATAATAAACAAGAACAAAGGTACAACAATTTAAAGAGAAGATGACCACATTGTTGAGAAGACAATTCTTGGCCAAGAGCCTGTAATTGAGAGCTGGCCTTTTATTGCAATAAGAAAATAATATAAAATAAGAAAAGGAAGGAAATGGAGAGCTAAGAGGCATGTGGAATCACCTCATTGGCCTAGAAAATCATGAATAAACAGGGAAAACAAGTCATAGAGGTAGGAAAGAAAAGGTGAAGGAGATAGTAGAGGGGTACACAGAGAGGGGAGGGAGAAGGAGAAAAAAAAGTAAAAAATTTGCAATTGTTCAGGAAGAAGAAAATTGATGTTTCAATTGAACATTGAAATCTGGAAGGACATCTCTCAAATGAGGAGTACTACCCTCTAGATTCTCTGATAGGCTAGAGGGTGGAGATGGTTAATCGTTGGTTTCCCTTGACAGCTTGCATGGAGGCTTGCTTCTTAGATTCTTGGTAAGGAATGGTATGGAGCTTTCTTTCTTGTATTTTTGGTTTCATTACAGTGTATTCTATATTCCTAATCCTGTGTGGAGCCGCTATGGACATTACTCTAACAGTGGAGGTGAAGAACCTATAGATTCCATTGATTGAATGAGAGTGGAGGTGGCATACCTTTGTAATTTGTTGTTGGGCTAGCGAAAGGAGGTATTGGGCCTATGGATTCTCTATTTAAGCTCATTGATTGAATAGTTGGTGGGTGGAGGTGTTGGGCCTCTAGATTCCCTATTTCAATTGTTGAAACTAACTAGTTGGTGGGTGGAGGTAGTGTAGCCTCTGGAGTCCCTAATCCAGCTAATCGTATCAGTTTAATCCCTTGTCAAATCCTCCTCAAGCTCTATAATTTGACTTAGGGGTGATTGGCTACAAGAAAGTCCATAGTTCAAACCAATCTAAGGTTGGTTGGAGAGTAATAGTCTGAATCTCAATTGCTATATTTACCCTATAAGATAAGTGTTTCCTCAAGCTCTTGTACATATCAATGTTATACATACATTTAAACTATTGATACAATTCGTTGTTAATTTTAATTCTTGTGTGAATGGATAATACTATATATTGTGTTAATGAAGGTCATGTATATGACTAATGTGGTGTTTAAGGACCAAATAATGTTGAGTAAATGTTGTTTTCCTATGTGTTTTCATTGAATGATGGATAAATTATTGTATGAGATATTGAGCTCGTTTTATGTTGATTTCCAGTCGAGAATGGCACATGAATCTCAAATTTGTTATGAGATGGTGAATGGTCTGAATGGACTAAGTTTGAAGGAAATGACTAAATATTTGTTTAAATAAATGTCTATTTGAATATAATATGAAATCAGGCTACATACTATGCCTTGGTATCATTATATATTGGCTTAGGTAGGATAACTTAAGGTGCGGCTAAAGGCCTGATTATTCAATTTACACATATAAGCGAGCGCAAGATTATATATATAGAGAGAGACAGAGACAGAGACAGAGATGCATACATACAATCCTTGTTGTATTCATATACATATCGTGCAGAGGGGTAGAAAGTTTGGAGCTTAAGGAGGCTAGGAATAAGGGCCATGGTTCCATATGATTGATCACTATGACCAAGTGCCAAAAGAGTAGGCCAGCCAATTATAAAAATAATCATACACACACAAACACACACACATAAGGAACAATATGTTGGTAACGCATTTAGGAATGAGGACATTGTGGGACATTGGTACCCATTAATGTCCATTTATTTCCATGAGCATGCTATGACCAATATGATGATTTTGAGGTAGGGATATGCCTTGGTTTTTCGACCTTTCAATGTGAGGAAAGCTTGCCAAGGGATGGATTTCCCAATGGATTGTCTAGTAGAGAAGGGGATGCTGCAGAACTTGGAAGGTGAGTGACTGCACAAAAGGGGGTGACCGGATTTCCCAAGGGATTGTGTAGAAGAGAAGGGAAGGTAGGGGAATGAATTTATTTTGTTCATTAGCATTTCTAGGTGCAATCATAAACACATTGGGAGTTTGCCTTAAAACAATGAGTCGGTAACTGTCAACCAAGGGAACAAGTAGCGCAAGGATGGTAGTGCTAGACATTGGATGCAAGTTTTCTTTAGCAGTGGATTCTAGAATTCTTCGGAAGGAGGTGAATCCTAGTATTACTTTGAGGGTTGAGGTGTGAGCCTCTCAATTCCATTATTTTTGATGCACGCATCGTATCCTTTTATTTGCTGGTTAAAGAAAATGCACATACATATATATGTGTAATTTATTATGAATATTATATCGAGTTGGATTTATAAAGATCCATGGATAGTATGGTTATTGTTTGGTTGAAGAAAATGTGCATAAGTATATGTGGTTGTCATTGTAAATACCATAATGAGTTGTGTTATAAAGCTCCCATAAGTGGTATGTTTTCCATGTTGGTCATGGTTTTCAACAGTTTTTTATTGTAAATGTTGCATCAAGCTCGGTTATAAAGCTCCATAGGAAGTACGTTTTTCTTTAGTGTTCTTGTTGGTCATAGGTGTCACAGAACACTGACAGTGGTGTTCTGCTATGGGGGAGGGGTTTGTAACAACCCCGGGTTAAAATTTCTTGTAATAAAGGTTAATAAAGGTAAAATAATAAAACCAAAATCATGAGACGCATATTCCAAGCTGAATGTTGGGCAAAATATCCTAGAGGGTATCACTTTCAATTTATTTATTGCTAAGGAAATTGGCAAAGGAAAAGAGGCATTAATTGACATTTATCTATGAAAATAAAGGAAAATAGGAGAAAAGGGAGATGGAGTGTCACCTATTTGCATGAGGAGGAAAAACTGAAGAAAAATGAAGAAACTAGAGGCATCAATAATAAAAAGACATCAAAGGATCGATTTGGAGCCTTTTGTCAGTTTTTATTTGGAATTAGTTTCAGAGAGAGAGAAGAGAATGAAGAGGAGAAACCAAGTAAGGAAAGGAAAGACATGGAAGGAAAAAGGAAGGAAAAGGACAAGCAAGGAAGGTTGGATCAATGACTTCAACAAGAGGATTTTACAGGTAATATGTTGCATGTGTGATTCCTAGTTGAGGTGTGAATGCATGGTGCATGCATTTGTTTATTTGGTTCGTTTGTTGTCATTTCCATGGGTTTCATCTGGTTCGACACTCGTTTTATCCTTGCCTTGCCATTTCCTACATAGCTATGGTGTGATGGGATTCATTTTTGGTTGATCTTTGGATTGCGAGAAGGTTTTCGAACTAGGTGAGATGGTCTCAAGAAAATTATCAAGGGTTTGAGGTGGAGGTGGTTTAATCTCCAAAAAGCCCTCGACGGGTGAATGGAGACAAACAAACTCCTCAAGGTAATGGTGAAGAAACTTTGAGGCATCCATGCTTGTTTTGGGCTTTGTGATCCCTTCACTGGTTTTGGCAAGATCATGGTAGCATAAGGGTGGACGTTATTTAATCTATGAGAATCCTTGGTTGTTTATGTCTTGATATCCTACATTAATATTTGGAATATGGCACAGGAGTGATTGGATGAAAGTAATGTTTGGTTCAACCCAATCTATGGTCGAGTGGTACGTGGAAGTCTTTGACTTGGTTGGATTTTGCATCAGTTAATAAGAGATATTTTCTTATTGTGATTTATGAACACTTGTATTGGTTATTATAGTGATTTGATGGTTGTTCTATTATGGTTAATAATCTAGTTATATGTTGGTTATAAGCATGGACATGTAATGTGCTCTAGGGATGACTTGTTCAAGATATGACAAGTATTTTTTAGTTAATGAATGCATGGGATAACAAGTGTAATTGCAATTATTATGAGATGGAATTAGACCTTCTTTATGATTCTCAGATAAGTTTCAAACTCCTATGATCAGATATGCATTCATAACCTATAGTTTATATGTTCACCATATGTTTGAATAAATGACTGTCATGGTTAGGCCTGGTTAGGTCAAGTTCTTCTTCAAATTTTTATGTGAATATGATTTTCCTTATGTCATTTATCATTTTGATAAGTCTCAGCAATTTTGGGCAGGGGTTTGGAGGCTGGCCTAGAATTGTGGCTCAGGTCTCGGGACTGCAGGCACTGAATTGACAAATTTAGGTCACAACCGCATGGAGCGAGGCTTGTGAGTGTGGTTGGAGGCCTTCAACCACATGCAACCAATTTCAAGGGTGCGATTAGGAGTCTAGGTGACTAAAACAAAGTTCCAACTCAAGGATTGATCACCTAGGGTGTTTCTTTAGCTCCTGAGTGATCTGTAGTCCATGTAGGAAGTCAAGTTGTTTTTATAAAGTATCAGTTGTAGGCCCCACCTTTTTAACTAGAGCTAGGAGGTCAAGTATTGTCATAGTGGCACTATGTTTCACATTTACCCGAGGGCTTGTAAAGCCAGATAAAAGTGGGAGGAGGCATTACATTCTCACTATAGTTTGGTTTTGACTATGGTGAAACCTTTGCTCTAGTAGCAAGGTTAGACATAGTCAGAACTATTATGGCCACTACAACTCAACACAAATGGAAATTTTTTCAACTTGATGTAAAATATGCTTTCTTAAATGGCATATTGCAGGAAGAGGTTTATGTGGATGATCCCCCTATTTTTGAAGTTCCATGATAGGAGCATAATTTGCATAAGTTGAATAAATATTTATATGGCTTGAAACACCCTCCCCAAACTTGGTAGAGTCGAATTGACTCTTACTTCATCAAAAGTGGATTTCATATAAGTAGCCATGATCCAACTCTTTATACAAAAACTCATTACAATAACATTCCCATTATTTGCCTTTATGTTGATGATATGTTTTATACAAGTAATATGATAGAAAAGTTCAAATCTGACATGCAAACAAAGTTTGATATGATCGATCTAGGGCTCATGAAGTACTTCTTAGGAATTGAAATTCAACAACTTTCTAATGGAATTTTATTTGTCAACAAAAGTATGCCACTGGCATACTCAAAAGTTTAGAATGATCAACTAAAAACTAGCTAACACTCCAATTGCTCTAGGTACCAACCTAAGTAAACAAGATGAATGACCATCAATTGATTATGCATTGTATAAAAGTGTAGTTGGTAGTATCTTGTATCTCACTACAACTAGATTTGACATCATGTTTGCAACTAGTTTTGCTTCCAGATATATGGAATCACCCAAGCATTCCCATTAGAAGGTTGTAAAAAGAACCTTAAGATATGTTGCAGGGACACTAGACTATGGCTTGTTCTACACACATTCTGAAGATTGCTCATTTTTAGGCGAGGAAGATAATGGCTATGCATGAAGCTTAGATGATTGGAAAAGAACCTCATGGTACGATTTTCACTTGGGCACAAATTTGATCTCATGGGCCTTCACGAAACAACCCATTGTTTCAATATCTACTGCAAAGGAGGAGTATGTAGCTACAACTTCAACAGCTTGTCAAACAATATGGCTGAGAAGGATATTGAAGGATCTTTCAAATGTTCAAAAGGAGCCAACTTCTATTTTCTATGATAAAAACTCCACCATTTATTTATCCAAAAATCATGTCTTTCACAAAAAAGAGAAAACATATTGACACACACTTTCATTTCATTCACGAGCTTGTCAATGATGGGGATATATTTCTTGATTTTTTTGGATCGCAAGATCAACTTGCAGATATTTTTACAAAACCATTAGAAAAAAATGTATTTGAATTTCAAAGAAAGAACTTGGGCATTATAAGGGCCAATAATTGTAATAGTTAAGATTAAGAGAGGGTGTTGAGAGCATTAATCTCAGTGTCTGTCAGGTGTCATAGTTACTTTTGATTCACTTTAGCTAGTTAAGTTTAGTTGAGTTTTAGTTGGGACTTTCTCCAGTTATTAATTGTTGTTTGTTTCCTTATCTCCAATGTAGTTTATTTAATTTTTATTGAATGATGAGAAGATTTGTTCATTCCATTGAGAATTTTGAATCCATTCTCTGTGTATTTTCGCCTCTGCAATCTTTGTCAAAGATTTTACCTAAGTCATCAAAGTCTTAAACTTAGAGAAGAATCCATTTAAGGCCTTAAATTTGTTTTGATCAAATGAAATCTAATGATTCTCTAGCTATTGTCCTCTCAACTCATATTTCTTTTAAAACAATACCTTCAATGTGGTCCAAACATGACGAGAGATGTCAACCTTCTACATGAAATAAAAATTTAGGGGAGATCGCCAAATGCAATATCCCATGAAACTCATCCATTCTTTTGAAGCAATTTGATTTCTTAATGGTTGAAATAGATCAATTTTAATCCCAATTGTGATAATGTAGAGTCCCTTTCTAGGAAAGAACAATTGTATTTTTAGCTTCTAGTCAATGTAATTGAAAGGAGTGAGTATTGCAGTGAGTTGGTAAATTCTCTGTGGGTTTTCCTCACTTGTCAAATTTGAAGTAAAATTTTAGTATTATTTATAAACTCTCTGATTTTGTGACACCATGAAGGATTTCAAGCACAAGCATAAGATTTAGTTGTGTAAAAATATTAGACTAGCTACAATAGAACAAGAGAGAAGGGAGAATGAGGTTGATGGAAAAAAAAGCTAAGTAGCTAAAGGGACCAAGTCACATAAAAAAAGGGATGTGTTGGTTAGTGAGTGGATAAGGTAATCTCTCAAAATAAAAAGGGGAATGCAAATTAGTAATTAGGGACCTTAGCAACAAAGTAATGTGCAATAATTGAGAGGAAATTGTTATACCATAGCCCAATTAGTTTTGAGTTACCTTCACATATCATCCTAAGTGTCACCCCTTGATCCTAAATGGTAGGAAAAGTCAAGTAGTAAAAGAAAAGTTGTAAAATATACTCCTAAAAATGTATGAAAGAGGGTTAAATGATGACCCATGTGAAATCATAATAAGATCCTAAATGCAGTGTACCCAACGTTAACAAATTATATCAATTATTTACATGACATCATGTATATTCATTTTTATTTTGACTAATTTTTAACGAGATCTCATTAAATAATGACTTTGATTTATTTTACAATATATTAACATAACAAATACAAAATTAAAGAAGAAAAAGAAAAACATAAAACAAGAATAAAAAAAACATGAAAACTAAATTAAGAAGTGAGATCTATCCAAATGAAAAATATGAGATGAAATATTCCTTAACCATTTAATGTAAACTTATAAATTTAATTATTATATATATATATATATATATATATATATATATATATATATATATTATGGAAAGTACAACCTATAAAATAAAATTAAAATAAATAAAATATAAAATATTGCAGATGCAAAGAATTTTTATATAACACCAATTTTCAAGTGGTTCTGGTAAATTTGACTTGGTCCAGCGGTTTTGGGCTTTATATTTATTATAGGTGTTGCAAACATTTTTGGGATTTTTGGTCTATTAAATATTTTTCTATTTTTAATGATAATTTGGGGTATCTTAATTTTGTCAATATTTGTTATTTTCACTGATATGTTTTTTATTTTATTTTTCTAATTTTTACAATATTTTAATGTTCCTTAGCCTATTTTGTCCTAATATCTATACCAACTAATAATTTTACCCCTAATATTATTCTCCAATTTATCTTATTTAAAATCAAACCATGAAAACTTTTTTAGAAACCAACACTTTTCTGAATATTCTATAATACTAACGTCTATACCAATAGGTTTTGTTTGACCTAAACCTATCACTGAGAGAGGCACAATTGACATGAAGCAACTGGGTAAAAGAACAACATGAGGTCCCTGAAAATGATGCACGATGCCCAGAAGTACAGGGCTTTGGATGAGGAATTCTGTATTTTTGGTCTGAGGAAGAAGGTCGTGGCCGCGGAGGAGAATGGCAGTGAGTCCAGAGATCAACAAGATCAGTGAAAGCAGTGAATGGCCGAGCAACGAGATCAGAAATTTAGTGCGGCCTATGAGAAAAGTGGAAGAGCATGGTGGAAAATAGTGATAGACATTCAGTGCGCCTATGAGAAAAGTGGAAAATAGTGACAGACGAGTCGACAGTTGCAGATGCTGGTATAGAAACGGAAATTGAGAATGGAAAAAAAGCTGTGGAGAGTGATAGCTCTACAATGGTTGTGGGTGGAAAAATGGAGAGGCTTCATCAACCTTCGTGGACATGCTCTCACAATTAAGGGCCCACGAATGCATAAGCAGGTAGGTTTAACTATGACAATCCATAGTATTATTCTTTAATATAACCTATTTAAAACAAAAACAAAATTAATGGGATTATTAAGATAATAACAACTATATTTTTAAACACCACCACTTCTCTAAGTATTCTGCCCTCCTATTAACCAGAAATTAAAAAAAAGTGTTTGCAGCTTACCTCTCTCCCAAGGCTTTGCTCGACATGAGCTATAACGTGTAGCATTAACACTTCGCTTAGACACTGTGTTGTGAAGGTCTTAACTTGGTTTAGATACTTTGTTGCGAATGTCTTTGCCTCCTCCATCACTTTTTCTCCGGGAAACGAAATGTTTGAAGCTCGGAATAATGACAACATGCTTCTCACTTCTTTATCAGCTCTTTCTTTTTCACCACTGGAATTGCAGAAGAACCACCCGTTTTCATCTTTGAAATTCTCAAAACATTTGTTTCATGAAGGCTTGATATTCTGTGAGAACTGAAGTATTAAATAATCTTATTTAATTGTCAAATGACATCAAGGGTATATTTTAATCTATCTACCCCGAAGAGACGTTGTATCGATGCATTCTGAGTGCCCGAAATCCCAAAGCTGTAGAGTCGAGATCTTTGCTAAGTGAATCTCTTGATCCCGACCCGATGCCCCTTTCGTTCCAACAACTACACATCATGAAGTGAGGTTTTAATGACGATGGAATGAATCTAAAAGTGCATAAAATCATTGAATTCTATAAATCGTAAATCAAATTCTTAACCTGTAAACGTAATCCAAAGCTACTTTTATTTGAGTTTGAAAATTGTTGGAATGTAATTTCAACAGCAGTAAACAGTTGAACAGCAACAGCATCTGCAAAACAATCAGTTTTCCACCTGCGATGCGATCTTATCGCAAATCGCATCCTTACCCACTTTGCCTCCTGTTGCAACTCTGATTTGGGCCGATTGCGATCTTGCGATGCGATCCATTGCAGATCGCAGATCGCAAACATTAAACCTCTGTGCATTAAGCCCTCCGCTCCTTTTCCGCCAATGCGACGGTGCGATGTTGTGATGGGCCACACATTAAAATCCGATAAGATATTTTCAGCCGTGAAGGACGAGAAATTAATTTATCCCCATGTGAAGTAATTAATGATATTTACCGCGGTTGGTAAAGATAGGAAAGATATTTTTATTATCTTCTTGTTTTAAAATCAAATATGTTTTTAAACATATAAATGTAATGAACAGAAGTTCCTTTTTTTTAATGTCAGAGGAGAATTAAGAGAGTGAGTTTTATTTTTTCTGCAACGCACAGCAGTGCTGAAACTGTAATTTTCTGAGATAGTGAAATTAGTTTCTAGAACTGAAGCATTCCTGATGTAATCCCTCTGAGTAGAGGAAGACTATTTTTTTTTGTTATAATTAAGATCCTGTATTAAAAAACAGAGCGTTGTTCTCTAGCAATTTCTTTTGTGTTTGAAATCAACAGAAATCTCCAACATGGTATCAAACCTAGTCTGGGCACTCAGTGAGTCAAAAACAGAGTTTGTTTTTTCACTGTAGAAGCTATAAGAAGCTTATTGAGCAGATTTTCTCCAGCAGAGAAAGTTTTTTTTCTTTTTGCCTTTTTTATACAGTCAGTATCTCTTCTTTACTTATGCAGGGTAAGATGGCAGATGCTGGAACTGGTGTGACAAATTCCCAACTACCACAGTTTAATGGGAAAAATCACAGTTATTGGTCCATAACAATGAAGGCATTGTTTGCTTCTCAAGGAATATGGGAGCTGGTTGAAACTGGCTATGTTGAACCTGCAGATGCAACAGCATTGGCTGCTTTGACAGTAGCAGAAAGAGACCAGTTGAAGAGCAACAGAAAAAAGGATGCCAAAGCCCTCTTTTTTCTCTTCCAATCAGTACATGAAAATGTTTTTCCACGGATTGCAGCAGCAACAAAATCCAAGGAGGCATGGGATATTCTCAAAACTGCCTATTAAGGCATGGAGAAGGTGAAGACTGCAAAGTTGCAGATGTTGAGAAGAGACCTTGAAACACTCAGCATGAAGGAATATGATACAATAGATTCATTCTTCACTCAGGTTATTGGGTTGATAACCCAGATAAGATCTAATGGTGGGATTCTTGAAGAAAGAAGGATTATAGAGAAGACCTTGAGAAGTTTACCCTCAAGGTTTGAAGCTATTGTGGTAGCAATAGAAGAAACAAAGGATCTCTCACAGTTCACAGTAGATGAACTGAGTGCTTCTCTTATGTCTCATGAACACAGACTGAGTAGAGGAACAGATTCCTCTTTTGAGCAAGCATTCAAGACTCAGATGTCTTTTAGCCAAGGAAAAGGTCAAGGCAGAGCAAATAACAGAGGTCATGGAAGAAGCCAAAAAAAAGGCAGAAATAATCCTACAAGCCCAAGCGGTAAGAGCTGCAATCAGAACCAAGATGAAGGTTCAAGCAAACAGCAAGCTCATGGACAAAGGTATGACAAATCCCAAGTCCAATTTCATTATTGTAAGAAATATGGGCACTACGCCAATGAATGTAGGAAAAAACAAAATGACATGAATAGTAGGCAGAATGCTAATTTTGCAAATGAAGAAGATAAGAATCCAAAGATTGTGCTGTTAACATGTAACATTGCACAAGACAAACAAAAAGATTTTTGGTTTTTAGACTCAGGTTGTAGTAATCACATGACTGAAAATATTGCAATGTTTGCCAATCTGGATGAAAATGTGAAATATGAGGTAACAACAAGAACTGATAGTAAGATATCTGTCAAGGGTAAGGGCAGAGTCAGTATCCAAGCAAGAAATGGAGAACAGATGATTGTGCCAGAGGTATACTATGTACCTGGTCTGAAGTGTAATCTTTTGAGCATTGGACAGCTCATTAACAAAGGTTACAATGTGTTCTTCAAAGATGATATGTGTACAATCAGAGACATACCTCCAAGTAAGAAGATCATTGCACAGGTGCAGATGAACAGATATAGAATGTTTCCTCTCAAACTCAGGGCATATTTGAAGGAAGGAAGAACTATTGCAACTGTAACACAAGAAGTCTTTCAGGAACAAGTGAAAGATGAGAATTGGTTGTGGCACTTGAGATTTGGACATCTCAATTTCGGAGGCTTGAATCTGTTGCACAGAAAGGGAATGGTAAAGGGATTGCCATTGGTCGAGAAATCGGACAGCCTTTGTGAAGGCTTCATCTTGGGCAAGCAACACAAAGAAAGCTTTCCAACAGGAAAGAGTATAAGGGCAAAAGCACCCTTGGAAATTGTTCACTCCGATGTGTGTGGACCGATGCAAATACCATCATTTGCCGGAAATAAATATGTTTAAACTTTTATTGATGATTACACTAGAAAGACATGGGTGTATATGCTGAAACAGAAGAGTGAAGTGTTTGAAAAATTCTGCCACTTCAAAACTCTTGTTGAGAAGCAATGTGGGCATTATATCAAAGTGCTCAGAACAGATAGAGGAGGAGAGTGATGAGCCCCAAAAATGGATAATTATTTGGGCTCATTCAACCTCCTAATTCGACTTAATCCACCATTCTCATTAGTTTATTGCATGTTTTTTATTATATTTATGCTAATAGAGTGAATTGGGTTAGTCATTATGCCAAAAAGTCTAATGTGTGCTTTGTGTAGCGTTTTTGGTCAATTTGGAGACAAAATCAATGGTTGAAATGAGCACTTGGCAGCCAAATTCGTGGAGAGTATTTTTAGGAAGGTGTTCCCTTCATTTATGGGCCCTTACCTTGAATTCTCCACCATCAGCTCGGAGTTCAAGGGCCACCAAATCAATTAACACAAGGGTAGCCAAGCAAGTCAAGTAAGACTGCTGTTAACTACAAGTTTTGGGCAGCCGAGTCCCTAAAGTTTAGGAGGACTGTTGGCGTCCTCAATTTGTATAAATAAGAAGGCTTAGGGCCTCATTTTGGTTAGCTAGTGGTTAGTCATTTTGTAGCTAGTAGTTAGCCAGTAGTTAGTCATTTTGTAGTTCGATTTTTAGGCAATAGATTAGCTTTTCTTTTAGCTCATTTTCAAGTTTCCCTTGTGGACAGTTTTGATGTAACTCTTCTTTTCTTGCTCAATAAAGATGAATCCAGCTTTGCACCAGCTCTAAATCTCTCTTAGGAGGCTGTAGCTCTTGGGGTTGGGCCCATCTCAAGCGCCCAGTACCTCCTTTGTTTACTTTCATGTGTCTTTGTTGCATTCTTAGAATAAAATCTGCTATTTGGATTTAAATATTGTGTTGTTATTTAGGTTGCTTTCGATGATTAAAAAGGTTTTTCATGTTCAGATTTACTTGATAGGTTAATCACATGGAATATATTCAGAAAAAGGCTACCAAGTACTTTGGATATCACCTCCCCTTCAGTGGAATCATGAGCTGGGACCAATGTAACCTTGCTGCCCACAGAAACACATTCTTTGCTTCACCATGCAATTATTAGTGTTCGAATCTCATTTGCAGGATTTGATATCAGTTTTGGATGCATGTTTAGGCTTATGATTTCTTAGTTGCATAGTTTTTTCACATGGTTTCCTTGCAAATAAACTTCTGTTCATTTCCTTTTGCTGTTAGGTCAGATTAGAGTGAAGTAACTAGGTCATAGGTTTTATAAGTGTTTGTTTTTTTAGTTTGAAAAACCACTTGCAGAGTACCTGTTATCCTTCCTTACCTGCCCATACTCCATCCAACCTACCTGCTTCACCGTTCACTTAGAACCCTTACCTTACATTTGCCTCATCCGCTTACTTTGCCATGATTCTCATATTCTTGTGCAACATTGTTTCATCCCTCCTTGAACAGATCTCACCATCTACGCCACTCCTCAACTCCATCCTCCAAGTCTTGAACTCCCCTACACCCCTATTTCACCTCCATACTCATTCCTCCACCTTTTTTCCTCCATCCATGCTTCAAAACCCCATTTCTGAACATCCTGTAGAAAAATTGCAGAACATCTTGTAGAAATCCTAAACATCCTGTAGAACCCCTGCAGACTTCCTGTAGAAGCTCACGAATGAGGTTTCTTGATAGCCAAACTCTGTGAAACTCTCTGGAAGAGTGTTGGGGACTCCTTAGACCCTCTCTGAACCTTCCCAACCTCTTCCAAGCATTTCTCCTCCTTGATCCACCTCTGCACAGTCAAAAATAGTTAAAAGCACATGCATGATAATTCCACAACTTAATCAAAAATACAAAAAGATGTCTTCTTCAGATAGAGGTAGTCTAGACACATGTATTTTACCTTCATAGAAGTAATGACATCTCTTTCAGTAGTTTGCATGCTCTCGTTTGCGTCAATAGGACTAGCTGGTAGAATTAGGGTTTGCTAGGGTTTGTGTTTCCTTTTGGCTTTCAGTTTCTTTTTGCAATTAGATTAGCTTCCTTTGAGTTAGCTTTCATCCATCAATTAAAAAGCTTCTTCTAAGAGCTCATAGAAGTTGGCTTAAGCTCCTAGCAAACTTGTGCCAGCTGACCAAGTGACAGCTGCGGCAAGAGCTAGTACTTGTGCATACAGCACTATCGCTTCCAAGTTTGTTACGAACTACCGGGTTGATAAAATTAAAGAAGGGAGTTCCAGGAGTTGTACCATTATTGCTACAATACTGGAGCCCACCAGAGAGTACATCTCCAAAGACTTTCTGCGTTTTTGCAGAGAGAATGGCATACAAAAGCAGTTCACTGTAAGTTATACACCTCAACAAAATGGTGTTGCCGAAAGGAAGAATAGGACCATTCTTGACATGGTCAGAAGTATGCTGAAGGAAAAACACTTGCCGCATGAGTATTGGGCAGAAGCTGTCACTTGTGCAGTTTACATCTTGAATAGATGCCCAACTAAAGCTGTCATGAACAAAATACTAGAAGAAGCATGGAGTGGTCAAAAGAAAACTGTCACTCACATGAGAGTATTCGATTGTGTAGCATATGCACATGTACCGGATTAGTTAAGGAAGAAGTTTGACAGTAAGGGGGAGAAGTGTGTCTTTATTGGCTATTGTGATGAGTCAAAAGCATACAAACTCTCTAATCCATCCGCCAAGAAATTGACAGTAAGCAGAGATGTGCAGTTCATTGAAGATGAAGCTTGGGATGGAAGCTTAGAGAAGACAGTGAATGTGAAGACAATTGTGTCTCATGAAGAAGAAGAGGAAGGGACAGTAGCAAATAATCCTTCCTTGGTGGCTCCTCCTCCACCATAGCAAGTACAACAAACTACACCACAAGCTGGAATTCGAACAACCTTGAGAAGTCAAGGAAGTGCTTCTCCAAGCACACCACACGGATCAGAAATACCCTCAAGTTCGGATGGAACTCCAAGCACACCAAGAAGACCAAGATTCAGAAATCTGAATGAGATTTATGAACAAGGAGAGGTAAGTAACAATACCAGTCTGAATTCATTATTCGCTTTGTATTGTCATGTTGATGACCTAGCTCATTTTGAAGATGTTGTAATTGAAGATAAATGGATTGAAGCAATGAATGAAGAAATTGGTGCAATTGAGAAGAGTAAAACATGGGAGTTAGTGGACCTCCCTGAAGGCAAAGATGCCATTGGAGTTAAGTGGGTCTATAAGACCAAAAGCAATGTTGAAGGCAAGATTGACAGGCACAAAGCAAGACTTGTTGTGAAAGGCTATAAGCAGCAACAAGGAAAAGACTATGATGAAACCTTTGCACCAGTAGCAAGGATGGAAACAGTCAAAACAGTGTTGTCTATTGCGACACAACACAAATGGAAGATTTATCAGATGGATGTTAAATCTGCATTCCTGAATGGAGTGTTAAAAGAAGAGGTTTATGTTGAACAACCTCCAGGCTATGAAGTTGAAGGCCAAGAGCATAAAGTTTGCAAACTAAAGAAGGCTTTTTATGGGCTGAAGCAAGCTCCAAGAGCATGGTACAACAAAATAGATACTTATCTAATTGAGAATGGGTTTGATAAGTGTGATGGTGAACCCACACTCTACATAAAGGAGAATGACGATAAGATTATTATTGTTGTTTTATATGTAGATGATTTGATTTTTACTAGCAATGATGCTTCTCTCATTGCTGATTTTAAAGCAGTCATGAAAAGTGAACTTGAAATGACTGACTTGGGCTTCTTAAGATATTTTCTTGGAATTGAAGTAGACCAAAGTGAAAATGGTGTTTTCATTTCTCAAGTTAAATATGTAGAAGTAGTGTTAAAGAGATTTAACATGCAGAACAGCAAGGCAGCTGTGACTCCAACTATAATGGGGTTGAAATTGACCAAAGAAGATAACAGCAAGGATTTTGATCCAAAATTGTACAAGAGCATAGTTAACAGCCTTATGTACTTGACTGCAACTAGGCCGGACATTATGCACACTGTGAGTTTAATCTCCAGATTTATGGAAAGACCGAAAGAGACTCATTGGCAGGCAGCCAAGAGGATTCTAAGGTATGTGAATGGAACAAAGGGGTTTGGTATTTTATACTCCTCTTCTGAAAGTTTCATGTTGACAGGTTACATTGACAATGATTGGGCTGGAAGTGTTGATGATAGGAAAAGCACATCGGGATATGTGTTTCATATGGGATCGGGAGCCATCTCATGGGCTTCCAAGAAGCAACCAGTTGTGTCTTTGTCAACAGCAGAGGCAGAGTATGTGGCAGCAACAGCAGCGGCATGTCAAGCAGTGTGGCTGAGAAGAGTTCTCAGAGATTTGTGTTATGAACAAGAAAAGGGCACAACCATTTACTGTGACAATAGCTTGGCAATAGCATTGTCTAAAAACTTTGTTTTTCATAAAAAGACAAAGCACATAGACACCAAATTTCACTTCATACGTGAATTGGTTAACAATGGTGAGATTGTTTTGCAGCACTGCAGAACAGAGGATCAGTTAGGTGACATCTTGACAAAACCATTGGGAAAGAAAAGTTTTGATCATTTCAGAAAATCCCTGGGTATGCAGAAAAACCCAGCAGTTGAAATTAAAGGGGAGTGTTGGAATGTAATTTCAACAACTAAAAACAGTTGAACAGCAACAGCGTCTGCAAAACAGTCAGTTTTCCACCTGTGATGCGATCTTATCGCAAATCGCATCCTTACCCACTTTGCCTCCTGTTGCAACTCTGATTTGGGCCGATTGCGATCTTACGATGCGATCCATCGCAGATCGTAGATCGTAAACATTAAACCTCTATGTGTTAAGCCCTTCGCTCCTTGTCTGCCGATGCGATGGTGCGATGTTGTGATGGGCCACGCATTAAAATCCGATAAGATATTTTCAGCCGTGAAGGATGAGAAATTAACCTTATACACCATTTAAATTAATTTATATATTTTTATTGGTCAACTAAGATAACTAATTTTGACTCTAGTCCTATGGTCAAAAGTAGTCGTTAGTCGTGATAGTCGTTGGAGGCTCTGCTCAAACTATTTAACATGCTAAGCTGGATCTGTCTCTTCAACTTGTCCTGATGATGAACCACACTAGTTGGTTCGAAACGCGTCGACAAATGTTTTATCTTGTGATTTACGCCGAAGAATTTCTCTTAAACTTGATATGGATCACAGAAGCCTCAATTCAACAACGGATGAGAAATTAATTTATCTGTGAAGTAATTAATGATATTTACTGCGGTTGGTAAAGATAGGCAAGATATTTTTATTATCTTATCGTTTTAAAATCAAATATGTTTTTAAACATATAAATGTAATGAACAGCAGTTCCTTTTTTTTAATGTCAGAGAAGAATTAGAGTCTGTGATAGTCGTTGATACTGAGGCTCTGCTCAAACTATTTAACATGCTAAGCTGGATCTGTCTCTTCAACTTGTCCTGATGATGAACCACACTAGTTGGTTCGAAACGCGTCGACAAATGTTTTATCTTGTGATTTACGCCGAAGAATTTCTCTTAAACTTGATATGGATCACAGAAGCCTCAATTCAACAACGGATGAGAAATTAATTTATCCCCATGTGAAGTAATTAATGATATTTACTGCGGTTGGTAAAGATAGGCAAGATATTTTTATTATCTTATCGTTTTAAAATCAAATATGTTTTTAAACATATAAATGTAATGAACAGCAGTTCCTTTTTTTTAATGTCAGAGAAGAATTAAAAGAGTGAGTTTTGTTTTTTCTGAGTAGAGGAAGACTACTTTGTAAAACTTTTTTTTTGTTATAATTAAGATACTGTATTAAAAATTGTTCTCTATGCAATTTCTTTTGTGTTTGAAATCAACAGAAATCCCAACAAAAATGTCGATCAATTCCAAGACATTCGATAATATCAACCATCTAAAGACGTTTGATTAAATCATCAGCGCCAGCGCCATCACTACAGCTATCATTCATGTCATTCAAAAGATGTTTGATATCTTCAATAAGCGTTTCAGCTCGTTCACGATATGCAGTTGCCTGATCACATCGCATTTCAATGCGGTACGATAATGTTATCTTGCAGAGATAGATGAATGATGGATTTTAACATGTGAACTTGTAGTCCTTACACCGATTCATACATTAATTCTAAACGAATATTATGAGATTAGGACAAATACCGCGTATGACGTTGACAGGGAATGTATGGCATCATCGTCCCAAACATTGCCTGTGCGTCTTTGTGCATCAGTGCTCATGCTTCTCATTATCGGTCTCATAGATTTCTTCGCCATTAACATTCCAGTACTTGAAAATTGTTGACAGAAAGCCAAAGGATGATTCTTGGAGCTGATCAAAGATTTGTGGACGACCCATCTGGAAACCAACGGCGTTACAGAAACAGAAGCCATTAGCAATTAGCTTCCTGCTGTAACTATATAGATTTTCGTTATCATCCCTCGCCTATTTATAGAGCTGCCCGACCTGTGAGAATTTAAATTTCTAAGCAAAATTCCAAAGAAATGGGATCTTTGATTTCCTTGCCATTTTGCGTAGTCGACTTCTTGTGTTTATACAAAGATTTTTCCGTCCAATAAATATTTACCATTTTATGCATTGACGACTTCCAGTGAAGGAATCCTATAAAGATTTACCACTTTATGCAATGACGACTGCGAGCGAATGTTAGGCTCCATGTTTGCTGTACGGTGGTTATCCTCCTGTCTTGGGTAATGCCGAAACAATTTTAATACGAATATTCTTACTATTTTTAGCGGTTCCGTGGCTGTTGCATACACATTATCCGATGTGTTATTACAAGTAATGAATAATCTAAAGCCCACTTCCTGGTACTAGACTTGTACAATTTATAAAGAAAAATTCCAAACAATGGGATCTTCACAATTGTTATAGAAAACTCCAAACAAATGGGATCTTTGATTTCCTTGAGATTTTGCATTCTCGATTTCTACTGTTTGTGTAACGATTCCTCTCTTTCAATAAAGATTTACCAGCGGAGTTTGTGACAATCTCCAGCGAAGGTGGAATTCCATGTCCGCTATAGAGACATTATGCTCCTCTGCTTTGTTAAGCGAAAATGTTTTTAATATATATATATATATATATATAAAAGTGAACTAATTTATTTCAAAATTAAAATCAGTAAAATGTTTTTTAAATAAAATTTCAATTTCTTCTCTGCTAATCTAATTACATAATTATTTATTTATAAATTACAACTTTTTAATTAAATGTATAATAAATATATAAAAAGGAATTTAGATCTATTATTTTATTATAAAATAATTTAATAAAAATGAGAAAATCAGAATAATCCACAAGAATGTTTTTCAGTATTAGGTAGTAACCGGTTTAATTTTCAACTGTAATCCGTTGATATATTGGACATAATGAAAATGTAATCTTGCAAAACTATATATAATTCTTCCAAACTTAATTAAAAAAAAAAAAAATCCACAAAATTAAAAAATTAAAATAAATATTAAATAAACAAATAATTACCCAATTCAACTAATAAAATAAAAATGAGTTGAGGCATAATTCTTTTTATTTCTTTTAATTCTCATTTATAAATTAATTTATGCATTAAATTAAATTAGATTTTTAATAATTTATAAATTTGTTTTTAAAGTCATAATTATATATTTATTTTTATTATTTTTTTATAATTCATAAATTAATTTAGATTTTTAATAATTTATAAATTTGTTTTTAAGGTCATAATTATATATATATTTTTATTATTTTTTTATAAAAAAAATTCACAGAAATATTTATTTTGATTTTCTTATTCTTGTTCAATTATTTTACATTCAAACAATTTTTATTTTTATTAAATTATTTCATAATCAAATTAATTTTTAATTTTTATAGTTTTATTAATTGAGTTCCATAATTATAAATTTGGAATTCTTTAATTTATAAATTTATGTTTTTAAAGTTTTAGTTTTGATTTTATTTATTATTATTAGCTTTCAATTTTAGTTCATGGTCTCTTTATAGCTAATTCTTAGTTTTATGGATTTTCACATTTTTTATTTTAGTGATTTTTATTTTCTAAAGTTTTCTTTATATATTTTATTTTATTTTTTATGTCAGTTGTAATTTAATTTTTGCATTTTTATTGTATTTATTTTCTTTTCTCCTCAAATTATTTATCTTTGTATTGATAATAAATCATAATAAATAGTTCGAAACATGTCGATCTCAAAACTCCCATATAATTTCTAACTAAATAAATATAAACAATTTTTAGCTAAATAAAATATAATTATTATTTTATAGTTTGATTTCACCTAATCTATATGTACACTAAGAATTTCAAGAATTTATATTCAGTGAATTTATAATATTTAAATGCTATAAGTCAAAGATTTAAATCTACAATTTTAATCATTTCTAAACAATTCTTAACAACTATAAATACACTAATACTCTCAAGAATTTGAATTTATATTTAGATAATTTATAATATTTAAATTGTATAAGCCAAAGATTTAAATCTACAATTTTAATCATTTATAAACATTTTTTAATAAACATTTTATATTATTTTTTATAACAGTGATAATTAATGACAAATAATATAAATTTTGAATTAAACTAATAGTAATTAATAACTAATATAAATTTTAAATTTTGGATTGGAATCCCCGGATGCGGGTGATTATGTGGACGGGACGCGCGTTTAATGGAAGCCACATGCCGGCCATGCGCTGTCACAAGGGTAACGCATGCGAGAAGATCTGTCTTCGGCCGCTAAGGAATAAATGGATTGGTATTTTCCAGAGGCAATTCAATGCTCTGTCCGGCTCTTTGGTTCGAATGGAGAGTGCAGTAATGGCGGACGGGTTTCGAGGGGGCGGCAGGGATGTTAAAAGCCGCGGTGGGTTGGCTCTCTGTGCGCCGGTTCATGCTCAGTCCATGGTTCTCTGTGTGCAGGTTCATGCTCAGTCTATGGTTCTTCAGTCTAAGGTTCTTGCCGTCACGGCCAATTCCCTGATTGTTTTGGGTAGTCCTAAGCCTAGTCGGTTACTCAATTTCGAGCTGCACTATATTCTTGGTGACCCTGCAAATATGGTCAGGCCTCGACAGCGAATGCTCAGCCGTCGAGGTTCCTCCCGTGGTGGGTCTTCGCGCCCTCCAGTAGATGCTCCTTATCCCCATTGTTGCCACTGCTATTGCCATCGAACCTCTGAAGCCAACCCCCTTCAGTCTAGCCAATTTCTGGACTCAAGCGCTCCTGATTCTGATTCGGCTTCCACGCCTGCCTTCGGTTCCGCCATTTTCAATTTTAGCAGTTCTCTGAATAGACCCCGAATCAGTGCCCATGTGTCGGTTCTCTTCCTCGAAGACTCTCCGGATGGTGGCGACTCTCAAGACAGTAGGGGGAAGCATCCTGTTGGCGGCTCAGAGAATGTCATGAAGAAGCCTGCGGATGTTCCAGAGATTGTCTCTAATCGCCCTCTGGCTCAGGAGGCGACGACCAGCAAAGGGGACGACGTCAACATAGACACTGCTCCCACTGCAGAGGAGGTGGAGAAATATGGATGGTGTAGGGTGGTCGAGGAGGAGCCGGACGAATAGCTGCACATCTGTTTGGACTCTCGGCCGCCCTCGCTGCTCAGGTTTTGTTTTGGTCTTATTGTTCATGTTATGTTGGCACATAGTTTGTTTATGGTATGTTGGCTCAGGGATGGGTCTGTCTTCCCCGCGCGGGATTATGCTGAAGTTCTGCTGGCGCCCCTGTGGGGGATGTAATGTTTTGGTCTGGTGCCCCTGCGAGGGCTGTTTATTTTTGGTCTGGCACCCCTGCGAGGGTTGTTTATCTCTGGTCTGGCGCCCCTGCGAGGGCTGTTCGTTTTTGGTCTCAGCTGTTCCAAAGTGCCACAACTGGCCTCTGGTTCTTTTGGTCTTGAAATGATGTAACTGTTTTCTTGCTCCTATAAATAATAGATTAGTTTTAATGAGAAAAAAAAAAATTGGATTGGAATAATAAAATATATAGACTTTTTTGTTAAGTATATTTCAACATATGTAAAAGTATATCTCAACATATATAAAAAGTATTGTTTTGTAACTTATTCTTATAAATAATTAATAACAAATAATATGAATTTGGAATAACGTAATAGTAAATCGTATATAAATTTTTAAATTAGATATATTTCAATATTATTACTTTATTATTTACAACAAGATGTGTATAGGAATATTGCTCTATATATATATATATATCATTGATCCATCAAAAATGAATTACATCACATCATAGTACATCATCTTCTCCTAATCACATTACACAACATTACATTTCTCCTTTTTAGATTTAGGCTCAAGGATTATACATTGGCTTACCTTTATTTCCTTTCTTCTTCCGAACGTCTATCTAATCTGAGAGATTGTCTTATACAACCACTTCCTTTCCATGAGATGTTTCCATTGCCAAGTGCTCATCCATATTTGTTGGCTCATTGTCACTATCTAAAAGGTCTAATTCGTGGGTGTTTTTTTGCCCACTCTTTGCAAATGCCAAAATTATGGTTGAATTTTGGCCCGTACAAATTGATGGGTGAGCGTCCTCCCCTGACGGTTGAGATGGCATATCATGAGTTTGATTTGGGGCTGCAGGAGCAATGATGGCAGTAGGAGTCTTCTGTTTTTGATAATTAATCGACATGTGAGCCACAATGGACTTAGAAACATTGGGTTTTTTTGGACATTTCAATCCACAATTTTTCTACTTGGATTCAAGGTGCAATGAGGAACCTTGTGAATATGGGAAGAAAATATGTAGGTGTCTGGGCTACTGGTAAGATCTATCGCAAAAAGTCAAATTTTTGTAATCCACCTGTTGGGAATAAACTCTATTTCCCCATTTAAGGAGGATTTTCTCTAGAAATCCTTTTATAAGGTCCACTTCAACACAAATAAAAATAAATGCGTGAATTCCTTTCATAATCCTTTCCGAGTCAATTTTGATGAAGCAGCCTAACAAATTTCCCAAATCTTCTAAGATATCGAGATGTTTCATATAGATGGGAAAATTGGGAAACTTCACCCATAGTGGAGTTGAAATATTTGACATAGATAGAGGATTAAAAATTTTAAACCAAGGATGAAGGGAGAGATCAGATTGACCCCAAAACTATGGTCCCTGATCAAAAACCTTATGTCGGTCCTCTAACTTCTTAAAAGTATTAATAAAAAAAGTGTTAGGTCCCTATACTACTAGTGTAACCCCTTATTGTTATTAGTACAACCCCCTTATTATATTGTTGTGCCCATGGAGTCCCCATATTGTTATTATTGTGCCCCATAAACTCCCACTATTGTTATTATTATACCCTTACATTATTATTATTATGTCAGCTCTGATTATATTATGACCCCTTAGACTCCTATATATAGAAAGGAGGTCTTGTCATTTGTATCATCCAAGAATTGTTCATTTATGTAATGTAAAGGAGGTTGCCCCCTCGAAGAGGCTGAAATCTAAGTTGCTTATCTCTCTTTTCTATCTTTTTGTGAGCTGGTTTCATAACATTTGGTATAGGAGCTTTGGATTCTAGGGTTTCGTTGCTCCAAATAGGTCATCGTGGAAGTTTCGCTATAACTTTTTTTCTACGACGTTTCAGAAGTTAACAAACAAACCCATTTTAGACGAAATCTCATTGAACCTCAGATCAAAATTTTAGATCTTGTCTCACTATATTTTCGGAGATATCATTTAAGGAAGTTAGGGTTTTTGCAAGCTCCAGAATTCCATCTCAAACAGGTCATCGTGGAATTTTCGCTATAATTGTTTTTCTAAGAAGTTTTAGACTCTGAAATTAAAACCCATTTGAGTTGAAAACTTGGTGAAGCTCGGGACTGAATTTTAGATCTTGTTTTGTTATATTTTCAAAGATACAGTCGAAGACATTTGGGGTTTCTGCAAGCTCCTGAATTACATCCCAAATAGGTGACCTTGGGAAAATCGCCATAACTTTCTCTTTGAGCCTCACATTGAAATTTATGTGTATCAGTTTTAGGTCCTAAGGTTGAAATAGTGACACGTGGAACTTCATACAAGTTCGCGCTACTAAACTAGTCTATAATCAGGTCATCGTGGGATATTTGACATAAATTTTCCTTGCAGAATCCAATCTTGATTAGACTTGTGGGGTTAGAAAGAGGACTCAGAGGGATACTACAAGATGCAATTTTAGAACTTGGAGATCTAAAATTATAGAGTTATAGTCGTTTCAATATCAAGCTCCTAAAATCAAGAAAAGGCGATATGAGGAAGTTTGATGGCAAGGATCCGTTGAATTGGATACTATTACAAAAGGTACGTATTGCATCTTTATTTTTAGAACTGGATCAATTTTTATGGTATGAAAGCCTTTTTTCTCATAAACCACTTGTGACGTGGTCAATTTTCATGGAGGAAATGATAGCACATTAGAGGATACAAAGAGAAACACCTTCTTTAGCCAATTGATAAATCTCAAAAAAAAGGGTTCAATGGCAGAGCACATTGAGGACTTTCAAAAATTGAATATAAGGGTAAATGATATTTCAGAGAAGCAAAGGATTGATGTCTTCATAGGGACTTTAAAGGATAACATTCAACATGAGGTTCATCTCTGGGAACCTGATTCATTGGAAAAGGCATTCAGGTTGGCAAAAAAAATTTAAAGTGAAATTATGGAAACAAGGAATACCACCACTCACGACTATAATTATGGAAGTGTTTTTTCTCCTAGCCTTCCACAACCTACAAGGTTTACACCACAACAATTGGAAGAAAAAAGAGAAAAATGGTTTTGTTACAGTTGTGATAGAAAATACACTAAAGTTCATAAGTGTTCTAAGAAGAAATTATTTAACATAGATTATGAAGAGGAGGAAGAAAGGGATCAAAAAACATCAAAAGAAGAGGATGCACACCAGGAACCAACCCCAGAGAAAGAAGAAATGAATCTTACCATATCATGTAAAGCATTGGCAAGAATTACCACTCCTCAAACTCTTAAGATACAAGGACATATCAAGAAGAAAAATGTTCAAGAAGTGAAAGATCACATCAAGAAAGAAGAAATGAATCCATGCATATCTTGTAATGCATTGGTTGGAATTACCACTCCTCAAGCTATCAAGATAGAAGGACATATCAAGAAGAAAAATGTTCAAGAAGTGAAAGATCACATCGAGCATCAACAACAAGTTCTCCAACTTTTAAAAGATAACGCCACTTTGGTGCAGAATCGAATGAAACAACAGGTAGATCAACATCGCAGTGAAAGAAATTTTGATGTAGGCAATTGGGTATTTTTATGGCTACATCTCAAGAAATCTATTTATGAGAAGGAAATGTTGGCAATACTACATGCACTTAAGAAATTGCGACCTTACCTAATGGGAAAACACTTCAAGGTAAATATGGATCATGATAGTCTTAAATGCTTTTTAGAACAAAGATTATCTTTAGAGGAACAACAATAATGGGTCAAGAGATGTTGGGTTATGACTTTGAAATCATCTACAAGAAAGGGAAGAAAAATGTTGTTGCAGATGCACTCTCAAGAAAGGATGAGAATGTGGAAGCATTGTTTTGTGCCATTTCTATTATCCATCCAAATTGGGTAAATGAAGCAAGAGATGAATGGAAGAATGACAAAGCAAGTGGGCACTCATTCAAAATTTGCAAAAGATCCCAGTAAAAACAATATTGCCAGAACTTGTCAAGGAAGGAAAAATCATATTGGAACCTGAAGCAGTCACAGAACTAAGAAATTGATAGTATCGAAATCGATCAATTTCAGAGTATCTCATCAAGTGGAAGAACTTAGCCGTTGAAGATTCCACATGGAAGGATGATTATTTTTATATAGAAGCATCCAGAACTACTCAAGCTTTGAGGACAATTAGTTTTGAAGGAGATGGGCATGTTAGGTCCCTATACTACTAGTGTAGCCCCTTATTGTTATTATTCCAACCCCCTGATTATATTGTTGTGCCTATGTAGTCCCCATATTGTTATTATTGTGCCCCATAGAAGCCCACTATTGTTATTGTTGTGCCCTTAGATTATTATTGCTATGTTGGCTCTGATTATATTATGACCCCTTAGACTCCTATATATAAAAAGGAGGTATTGTCATTTGCATCATCCAAGAATTTTTCATTTGTGTAATGTAAAGGAGGTTTCCCCCTCAAAGAGGCTGAATTCTAAGTCGTTTATCACTATTTTCTATATTTTGTGAGATGGTTTCATAACGAAACTCTTTTGAGTAGAAATTAACTGCGACATCTGGAGCCTAGTTCTAGTTAACCAACTCCTTGAGATATAATGAAGAAGGCCAAAAACCATTGAAACAAAAAATAAGCACTTTGTGTTCATAATTTGTAGCTAGGAAACCACATGTAGTATTTTTCACCTCAAGGGAAGGTGTTTTACCTAACTGCTCCACCACAAATGTAGGTCCGGAGAGATATTTAGGGTTTAGCGAAGGATGCCTTGGTTTTAGAACATATTTAAATGATCTTGGTGGGAATCAGGTGGATGCACCTCCCCCTTTGGCTCCCAACTATAAATATGGGATTTTTTGCCAATCAAATCTCACAATGTATCCATGTCATATCCAAATCATGCTCATACAACTCTCTAAGGAGATTATTCATCCACTTCACAACTAGCCATGCTAGCAACATCATGTTAAACCTTTGTCATGCTATGGACCTCTCATACAAGATATCATGGCAGATCTCATACTAAAGCAACATCCAAATGTGCTTAACAACAATAATCTCAAATATCAGTAATACATCCATGCAATCACATATCTTAGGAGAAATATCTCATCCTAAAAAATATAACACCTCATGCAAATATTTCATAGCATGCTTGGTGGAAACTCTATATGAATGAAGCATCTCAATCATGAATTTATTTAGGTTCTATGCACAGCATACTTATACAGATGGATGTTTAAAACAGAACATCAATGCTTCAAACAACTGTCAGATGCCATGTTAATTTCAACAATATTTTTAACTTCAAATAGGAGTGTCCAAGCATTTTCATTTCCATTATGCAAAACCATTTTTCCAATAGCTTTGCTATATGGAATTTCTTTCCCAAATTCTAGAAATTGATTCAACATGTCACGATACATCATTTTGAGCTTAAGAAGATATCTCCCTCTTATTTAAATCATCAGAGGCTCATCACGTATCAAGAGTAGATCATCAAGATATAAAACTAAAATCAAAATCAAAATCAAAGCCATACCTTGGAAATCATCATCATGACTTCATTAAATAACTGTGAAGTATAGATATATCAGGATCGGGGAGCTTTCTTCATGAAATGCTCTAAGCATAATGTCTTGCTAAGCCATCATAATTAGCCTTACATAAATCAATTTTGTACAATCACTTCAGAAAAGTATCTTATCAAAGCTCAAAATTAAGATCACGACCATTATCAAAGTCATTATTATTACAGTATCAATACTTTCAACCAGGAGACAGGTGGAGCTCATATCCAATCATGACTTCATCATGCCAACAAGTTGTAATCAGATATGAAATATCAATCAAAACTTTATCAGGTCATAATAATAACATAAGTCATTTTTGTCACTAGAAGCAAATGCATACAACAAGCATAAGTCATGCAGGTTCCATGTTCATGTTGAATCATAGCTATCAATACTTCAACCATTGTTCTAGGAATGAGGAGGCCAATACAAAATCATTTTTCTGAATACACGAATAAGTCATTATGCCCACAAAGCATAGAAATTAGGGCAAATCAATAATCGTTAAATTAGATCATTAGTCATCACGTCAAGTCCAAATTCACTTTAATAGGTAGATCTATAGTCAAAGCATCTATCAATCATCAATTCAAAGTTATTGTCAAGCATCATGACAAAACATTGTTCATATATATCAGTAAGTCAAATCATGCCAACCTCTTGTAGCACAAAAATAGTGACATATATATATGTATGTCTCGGTCACCTACAAACACAAGTTCAATCCGCATGTTCATATTATGGAAAACATTCGATCTTTTCCTACTTGGGGATCTTGCTGTTATATTCCACACATCTGTAGGACTAGCATCTCCCAGGTGAACATCTGATTTCATGCACATTGATCAACAATTTAACCCAACATTTTCATAAATTAGATTACAGTGGAAGAATATATCAGAGACACCTTGATTCAGAGTTCAAACAACTTCAGAAAGCTTCAAATTATGGTCAAATGTAGTCAAACCTTTGGATGCTCCCTTCAAGTTAGCATGGGAGCATCTTTAGCTTCTTGGACGCTCTCTGGTCCTTAGCATGCATGCATCCAAGGAAGAGATTTCCCAATTTTGTGACTGCGTCCGGAGCAGAAACCCTAATTTTTGTATGGGCTTCAAATATGAGAGTTGTTGCAATTCAATAATGTCAGATGCACATAAGTCATACTTCAACAATACAAAATGCAAATAGTTGTGTGAGTAAGAGCTTTTAGAATAGATTCTCCCTCTGACTGTGAATCCACTTCATTCATCTTTATCCATTTCATCATCATGTCTTTGCTAGATTCAAGCAACAACATATTTATTAGATCATAAACATATATCTATCATGGCTATCAACATCATGACATTAATATTTCATCAAAGGTTAGACTCAAAGTATCATATAGATGCAACATCATATCTCAGAGATGATGAACACAATGACACTTTCTATCAAGTCACTCCATCAAGTAAGGACAATCAGATATGTGATAGTTAGTAAGAGATCTAGATATCAATCTTACACTTATACCTCTAACATCAAGGTTACCATGCTCTTCATTATCCATAAGATCAAGGTCATTCAATAAAACTTCATCAAAATAAAGAGAGTGTCAATCGATCTTTCCTTATGCTTTCATCATGCTTATCATAAGCATTATTAGCAAACCCATGTATAGGAGTCAATGAGTTATCCTTATATGTGAAATCCAACGTGATCCATGAATGAAAGTATCAAGAGTATCATCTACTAGAGCCAAGGTGCTAGACTTCTTTATAGGATCAAGATGTCCAATGGATGGATGTTAGCCAATCATCAAGTGTATCAATGTGTCAACATTAGATAGCCTCATAGAATTTAATAAGAACAAAATGTTCAACACTAGATGCATCATTTCATCATAGGAAACATAAATCCAAGTTACATTCATATGCATGTATGGGCCACTAGATAAATATACATTCTCATCATACTTTAGGGCTTACCGAGCCATCCAAAGTTATAGTTGAAATAAAACATACCATGCATACCTTGTGGTATTCAAATACACGTGCACCTTTTTATAAGTAGCTTGTAGTTCTTGTCACCTTTTCATCAAGTACCTCTTTACCTCTTTCCAGATCTAGTCATTCTTCCCGCATCTCAAATGATCCTCAAGAGGGATCCACTTATCACATCTCATCAAGGAGGTGAGAAACATCCATATACTCAAATACATATTCAGGAAGTATAATCAATCAACATAATCATAAGATCTATAACTCTAGACACAAGTGAGAGGCATCATAAGTCAAAAAATATTTATCTTTAATGAGAGGTGATCCTCTCCCTCTTGAACCAATCTTTAAGAGTCATCAATGTCCATGGTCCATATATCAATGTTGCCTTCAGTTGTCCAAATGGACCTACTAGGGATTATCCCATCTAGGGATTCATCAAATCTCCCACAAGTGCTTGAGTATCTTCACATTTACCATACTATGTCTCCTATCTCATATCGTTTCCATAAACCAGGGTTTCTCTCCAACCCTAACTTCATAGAATCCATCAAACCCTAATAATCAAGTTTCTTAGGGTTTTATTCAAACCCTAATAATCAACTTGTTTTTGGTTTTATTCAAACCTTAGAATTATTTTAGGTCTCCACCATCCTCTTCTTGCTTCCATCAAAGTTGTCATCATCGGGGTGATCTCCATGGCTTTTCTTCAACCCATCTCTAATTCCATGTTAATTTTTCATAGGGATACATTGTTCTTTGCTTTGACAATATCATTTCATCATTAATACATTAAGTTCACCCCATATCATCATTACATTATTCAAACCTACACTATTATCCATCAACATATGTAATTATATAGAAAGAACAACGTCATCATCATCAATGCAATGAAACATAAAGGAACAACAGGAGAAAAGCATGCACACACATAGAGACACCAAGATTGGCCCGAGACCAGGGAAAAACCCACTATGGGGAAAACCCTTGCAAATATTCTTCTTCTTATATCATCACCAAATGATTCAGCAAAAGAGAGTAAAATGATCCATAACTTTATCTATGCAACAAAACAGCTATGATATCCATGAAACAGATCTAATCATGCTTAAAAACAAAACCATGATTTTGATGACTGTAATATGTTGTCACTGACTATAGACAACTGCTGGGTACTACTCACACGTTGCCGAACATTCTTGAGCATTGTGTGGAATCTTCGAAATACTGAAATCTCATCTTTGAGTCCTCGACGTAGGTAGGAGGAGTTTTGAAAGCATCTATAGTAGATCTAGGAACTCTCCGTGAATTGAATGCTAGCATCTACGGAAGCTTGGGCACTCCTAGACCATTATTTGCATGTGTCCGAGGTAAAATTCACTAGATCTGCTTCAAAACCCTTGGAATCTCTCTTCCAATTTCTATGCATGCATCCAAGATGGCCTAGATTCTCTCAGGACCACTCTGTGCGAGCGTCTGGGAACCAATGCCTTCAGATCTGCCTAAGAAACGCTGGATGCTCTCATAAGATTCTGTACTAGTGTATATGGGTCACTGGATGCTCTCATAAACTTTTGTGCTAGCATCTAGAGACTCAAATGTCAATTTCTGTGCCAGCGTCTAGGAACTGGAAAACCCTAGATGAGTGCGAGCTTTGTCCCTGAGATTGCGGACCCTTGTGCGAACTTTCCTCCGACAAACCTGTGCGAACCAAGACAATAAGGGAAGAGAAGATGGCTTGATCAATGTTTCCAAATGAGCTTGATATCTCTTCTATTTATAGGATTTCCGTAGGGTCTACTTCGGGTAGACCTGAAAGAATGCATGGCGAACATTAGTAATTCAAGATTCATTTTTCTATACTCTTTGATACTGAGATCTTATGCACAGGGTTAGTACTTGAGCCATGAATAGTTTTGTTCATATATTTCGATAAAGTTCCGAGCCTCCCATCTAGGCACACTGCAATGCCATGGAAATTCTAATGCATATTTCACCTGGTGAACAATAATCAAGTCAGAATTATGCTGATGCTGAGAGGGTAAAACATATAAAATAAATAAAAATAATGTAGATGCTAAGAGTTTTTATACAATATTAGTGTTAAGGTGGTTCTCTTAAATTTGATTGGTTTAATTATCAGTGGTTTTGGGCTCTATATTTATGACAAGTGGTGCAAATATCTTTGGAATTTTTGGTTTATTATAAGTTTTTTGGGTTCTATATTTATGTAAGTGTTCCAAATATCTTTGGAATTTTTGGTTTATTAGAAGTTTTTCTATTTTTACTGATAATTTGGTAGTATCTTAATTTTTTCCATGTTTGACCATTTTTATATTTTTCTTATTTTTATTTCTCTGTTTTTTATAATATTTTGGTATTTTTGACTTTTTTTTATTTTGTCCTAGTGTTTATATAAATTAATAATTTTACCCATAATATTATTTTCTATTTTATCTTATTTAAAGAAAACAAAAAAAAAACAAAAAACAAAACAATTTTAATTAATTTACTAACTATTAAAACTATAACAACTTGTTTTCAAACACCACCACTTCTTTTTTAAACACCACCACTTCTTTGAGAGGGACAATTGAAATGAAACAACCGGGTAAAAGAACAACATCAGATCCCTTGCCTGCCTATTTGAAAAAGGGCGTAGAGGACTGTCTAACGCGTGGTCTATTCAAGGTCAAACAAGAGAATGGATGTAGCTCAGTGGGCTGCATGCAGGGAAAATGCAGGGAAAATCAAGTGGACATGAAGCAGAGAAAGCTCCTATAGTAAGGGGGAGATCAAGCTATCCAACGAATGCTATAGATTGGTCATCGCAAGGAGGACTAATGGTACAAATGGTGTCGAAATTGATGGTCATCGCAAGAAGGACTAATGGTACAAATAGTGTCGAAATTGATGGTGGAGATATTATTTTAGGATGATGTTTCAAAGAAATTAGTAGGTGTTTGGATATGCTAATGTGGTATAAATTACAGATTTTAAAAATATTTTGGAATTTGAACGTGTGATGCAATCTATGGCAGTTTGTAGAGAGGGAGAGAGAGGTGAGTGGGATGTTGAACGCAAGCTCCACCAGATCAATCTTAGCAGTGGAGGTGAAGTATGACTCGAAGGCCATTTAATTCGTTTGGTTCCAAATCAACGAGAAAACCTGATGTGAGGGCAGCTGCAGTTCAAACATGACAAGGAGAACAGAACAGTTGATACGAGGTTTAGTGATTTGATCTATGACAAGCTGCACATTTTCAAGCGCTTAGAATTTTCTACTGGGTTGAATTGGTGGTGGAATTCACACAGAGAAACAAGAAATTCTTACTCGAGAAATGTAAAATTGTGGTTATTCTAAGAGAGCTCCAATGACCTCAACTCGGATGTAGAGATAGAGGGAAATGGGGAACAATGAAATGGCAATGACGTTTTGAGGCTGTGTGGGTTGCTTATTAGCTACCTCCCTTCATTTGAAGGAAACTAAGGAGGTAATGGAGTGGAATGAGGAGATTCAAGAGGAATCAGATTTCTAAGTCTTAGAGTGAATCATACATAAAGACCAGTGGATTTGGGGGAGGTGATAGGGAAGCTGCAAGGAAAACACATGCATGTGCAGTGAAAGGACATGATAGGCAAACCAGTGCAAGTCATGTTGAAGAGTTAGATCAAGTTATGAATGGGGAAGGATATAATGGGAGAGAAGTGGTATGAATACATGTGCAGGAGCATATATTGTTGTAAGTCTGTAAGATTTTGTTTAAACATATATGTAGTACAGTAATGTCTGGAGTCATCAAGTTATGGAATGCATTAGTTGGTGAGATGTCAGAGTGGCAAGTGTACTGGTATCATAGTTCGAGAGGGGAAATGTTAGATCAGGTAAAATGGTCAATGAATGATTGGGACCAAGTTAATCTCCCCTAGTCAAATTTAATTGGGATTAACAACCATGGTTTTCACCCATGGTATTATTCTCCAATGTAACTTATTTAAAGCCAAACAAAATCATTGTTAATTAGTCCTAGTGGCTACTAGGATCACAACAATTATGTTTTTAGACACCGCCACCTTTATAAATATTTTGTAATCCTAACAAACAAAATCAATATTAATTTTTCCTCATAACCATTGGAATCACAACAATTATATCTTTAGACACCACCACTTCTATAAATACTTTATATCTGAAAAACCATAAGTTAAAAAAAAAGGTTCACAACTTACCTCTTTCCTAAGGCTTTGATCGACATGAGCTATAGCGTGTCGCGTTAAAACATGGCTTAGATACTGTGTTGTGTGTTGGAAATAATAATCCCAGCAAAGGCATTTAAATAATTTATGTACTTAGGTAAACAAATATGGGCAAGCAGCCCACACTCCAGAAACACCTGCATGACTCTGATCACACTCAACAACAACATCAAAATTAATTTTGCTCTGTAATGAATTAAATGTAAAATTGTATGTTGAGCTATATATGAATGTAAAAGTCATTTTGTAAGTGTTAGACTGTGTAGATAGGTTAGAGAGTAAGAAGTAAGAAAAGAGCGCAAGTCTCTGTGGAGAAAAAGGTGGAGCAATTTTTGGTGCACACGTGAAAACAACAATTACTCTGTTTTATTGTGTGTTACTCTGCCTAAGTTTAAATCTCTGTAAAATTTTATTTTATTTTGTAAATGAGTCGCAGTCTCATGTAGATGTATTTTCATGTTTAAGAAGTGAATACTAAGTTTTAGTGTGTTGCTCCAAACCTATCTTGTTATTTTTACTGTGAGTATTCATTAAGTCTCTGGAATAGTTCCGAGGTGTGCGAAATCCAAGTCTGGGAAATTAGCCTCACAGTTCCCGACCACGAAATCTACTTCTCATTGCGCAAACCTAGTTTCGCCAAAGTAGCTTGCGAAAGTCATAACTCTCTACCTCTCCCCTCAGTGAAAACGAAAATTAAATTCGCCAAATTTTTCTAACATGGTATTAGAGCGGGTTAAACTCTGTTAGTGTAAAAACAAGTGTTTTTACTAACAGTGAAAATTTTTTTGAGTGTGCATTATTTTTTAGCATATTTACCAGTAGGTAGAAAGTTTGTTTTTACGCTGAGAAATGGCAACATCAAGCACAAGTTTGACTAATCCTCAAATACCTCAGTTTAATGGCAAAAATTATGATTATTGGGCTATTACAATGAAGGCCCTATTTTCTTCTCAAGACATTTGGGATTTGGTGGAGAATGGTTTTCAAGAACCAACAGATGCAACAGCATACAATGCCTTACCTCAACAAGAAAGAGATGTATTAAGGGACAACAGGAAGAAGGATTCAAAAGCCTTGTTTTATCTCTTTCAAGTAGTTCATGAAAGTATTTTCCCAAGGGTTGCAGCAACAACAAAGTCCAAGCAAGCATGGGACATCCTCCAAACAGCCTACCAAGGCATGGCAAAAGTCAAGACAACAAAGTTGTAAATGTTGAGGAGAGATTTTGAATCACTTTGTTGAAAGAGTCTGATAATAGAGACTCGTTTTTTACACATGTAAGTGGGTTGGTTACTCAAATCAGGTCTCATGGTGAGACACTTGAGGAAAAAAGAATAGTTGAGAAAGTTTTGAGAAGTTTGCCATCAAGGTTTGAGGCCATTGTTGTGGCTGTAGAAGAGACAAGGATCTCTCACAGTTCTCAGTGGATGAGCTTAATGCATCACTGATTTCTCATGAACATAGACTGAATAGAGCATCAAGCTCCTCATTGGAGCATGCCTTCAAGACAGAGGTATCATTTGGTCAAGGTCGAGGCAGAGGAAGATCATATGCTAGAGGAAGAGGAAGAAGCCCACACAAAGGTGGAAGAAGTAGCTCTTCAAGCTCAAATGGAAGAGGTAGGAATCAAAATCCAAGTCAAGGCCCAAGCCAAAATCAAGCACAAGGTCAGAGGTATGATGAATCAAGTCCAATGTCATTACTGTAAGAAGTATGGTCATTAAGCAAATGAATGTAGAAAGAAGCAATATGACATTAGTAACAAACCAAGTGTAAATTTCACAAGAGAAAATCACAACCATGATAGCATGTTTTTAGCTTGTAATCTAGCACAAGAAAAACAGAGTGATATATGGTATCTAGATTTAGGGTGTAGCATGTTGGCATTGTGACTCAGGTTTGGCACTATGGCACAGGTGTTTTCCTTGATGGCAACTCACTTAAAGGGCAGATCACAGTTCAGGCTCTCAGAATGAAAGAAAATGAGGTATACGCAAGTTCCTCTGAACAAAATTGCGTATACATGCGGGTGTACCGATCAAAAGGCGCATATACGTATACACGCACTTTCATGCAAAGAAAAGTGTGTACATGCGGGAAAACTTATGATGGGTCCATGGTATTTAGTTCGACATATTTGAACCTATGGTTTTGGTCCTTGGTATTGCATCTAAAGTGTTGAACCCAGGTATTGAGTCCTAGTATTGGATCTCTATGGTTTTGGACCATGGTTTGAGTAAGGCCTAAGTCTATAAAAGGGGAGGAGAGTCATTTGGCAAGGGAAAATTGTAGCATTGAATATATTATGAAGAGAAAGATCTAGAATACTGTCATTGGGTTATGGTGCATAACTAGATCTGAATCAAGGAGGAACCTGAGCGCAAGGATAAGGATAAGTTCTATTGATGGGTCAAGATCTTAAGGCGTTTTGAAGAGAAGTATCTTTGTGTAATTTTTGATCTGTTATATTTGGCGCATGACGTGATCTATAAATATGATTATCTGGGTATAACTAATGTCTGAATAAGTAAAACGGATAAATTATCTTTTATAGATTTTTAGGCAGGTTCAGCGCAGCAGAGGTGCGTATACATGCTGGTTCACTAACTTAAAATAGTGTATATGCAGGATGCCCTTGATATAGAAGCGTATGCACGCAGGTTCCACATATTGAAGTAGCATATATCTCATGAAATATGTTTTAGCTGCTTCTGTTTATTGCTGCAGTGTTCTGGGTTCAGAATTGGTCTTTGGTTACTGGTACTGTTTTCTGGTTACAGCATTCTGAGAAGTTATTGGTTGATTCAATATTTGTTTGTACAAAGGAGGTTGGTTAATGCAGATATACTTGATGTTTGATTGATATTCATGAATCCAGTCTGAAAATTTATGAAACGTGGTCCCTGGAAGAAAAGAAAAGGTTGTAGCCTTCTGTAGGTCAGCACCTACATACTAGTACCTTAGCTAGTACAAGAGCTAAGGGGGTTGTAGCTCCCTTCCAGGAGAAGCTGGAGAACGAGAGAAGGTTGTAGCCTTCTGCAGGTAGTAGCCTATGTACTGGTATAAGACTGCACCAGTACAGAAACATTGTAAAAAGGAGTTTCTAATTGAAAGAAGATAGAGACAAATTGCAGCAGGTGGTTTTCACCCAGATTGGGTTTCCACCTTATATCTTGTGTTCTTATGTGTGATTGCCTGTTCTGTTTTACTGTTCCTGGTTACTATTCATATGGTTTGATGCACAGATTAATGATCAACATCTGAAGAATAATTTAAATTACAAGTCTGCTTATATACGCTTGTTTCCTTAACTGAAGTTGCGTACATACGCGGTATTTACTAACTGAAGTGGCGTATACAAATCTGATTGTGAAACACTGATTCCCCCACCCCCCCTCTCAGTATTATTCCCAACAATTGGTATCAAAGCAGGTCCTTCAAAAGAAGCTTGATCGCTTGAAGGAAGATCTATCATCATGAGCAACTATGAAAAAGAAGCATCAATCAGGCCACCAATTTTTGATGGGAGCAACTTCGTCTATTGGAAGGTAAGAATCACTGCCTATCTTCAATCTCTTGGTACATAGGTTTGGGATATTGTGGAAACAGGATACACTTTTCCATTAGCAACTCCTACAGATACAGCTGGTAAGAAGCAGTATGAAAGAAATGCAAAGGTTGTCAATACTCTATTAGGGAGCCTATCTCAATCAGAATTCGTCAAGGTTATGCAACTCAAAACTGCAAAAGAAATATGGGACAAGATCATTCTGAGCTATGAAGGAGATGAACAGGTAAAACGAGCAAAACTACAAACTCTTAGAATTCAATATGAAAATCTCATAATGCACAATGATGAAAGCGTGGCTAACTACTTCCTACGTATAGATGAGATTGTTAATTGTATGAAAAACTTGGGTGAAGAAATAAAAGAAGTTGTTTTGGTTGAAAAGGTTCAAAGATCTTTGTCTCCTAATTTTGATTCAAAAGTTTCTGCCATAGAAGAAAAATAGAATCTACAGAGCATTACCATGTCACAGCTGCACGGAATTCTAACTACTTACGAAATGAGAAAAGGGTGACCATCAGACAGGAGAGAAGCTGCATTCAAAGCCTCAGGAAAAGGATATTACAATGAGTTAGGACATATGTCAGAGGAAGAGGAGGAATCAAATTTTGTCAAGAACCTTCAACGTGGAACTGGAAGATTTAGAGGTAAGCTGCCTTTCAAATGATTTGCTTATGGAAGAGTCAGTCATTATGCTGCCAAGTGTCCTCATAAAGATAAACTTGACAAAGGTAAGGAACCAGTTAGATGGAATAGAAAACAGAATGTAAGAAGAGCTATTATACACATGAAGACAGTGATGGATATTCAAATAGTGATGAAGATGAACAACGTAATGATTATAGACTTTTGATGGCTTTTGAAGATGATGATTTCTTGGATGCTATAGATGAAGAAGGTCTCTATGAAAAAATTTCTAAACTCAAAATTTGTTTAGAGGAAAAGAATATGATTATAGATACTCTAACATTCCAACTTGTTGAAAGAGAAAAACATAATGAAAAGTTAGAATGTGAAATTGTGGGACTTAGAAAAGATATTGAGAAATCAAAAGCTCTTAATCTTAGATTTGCTAAGGGATCCGAAACTTTAGATGAGATTATCAAAGTGCAGTGTTCTCCTCTAATCAAGACAGGTCTTGGATATACTGAAGAAGCGTCTCAAGCACAGAAGCCATCCACCTCCAAAAGTTATCTTGATGCAAGAAAAATTGAACAGGTTGACAATTGATAGCAAAAGCATAATGCAGATCCCCAAGTAAATCAAGGACGATTTGTTTCAAGAATGAACAAAGATTACAAAGTAAATCGGGGGCAATCTACTTCAAGGATGAACATAAACTTCAACCAACCACAGGTAAATCATTCCCAATTTTCCTCAAGAATCAATGTCAATAGAAACTACAATCATTTGGTTGGTAGGTTTGATAATTGCAGAAATTTCTTCAATGGCCAATGTTTCACTTGTCATAACTTTGGTCACAAAGCTGCTCAATGTGTTGCCTACAAGACCATCATGACTAGAGAAGCTCAAAAACAAAGGAGTATGACTAAGATCATGAAAAGGACCTACAATAACTTTTCTGCTCTTGAGAATGAAGTAGAATGTTCTATTTGTAACAACTTCAGTCATGAAGATTCTGAATGCAGGAGTAGGTTTCGACAAACAACTCAGAAGGAGCAAGTTTCATTGAATTCTAAAACATGGAGAAAGAAAGAATCGCAACCAGAAAGATGTGGGATAGCCTTGTATGTGGAAGGACAGGAAAATCAGTGGTACATCAACAGTGGATGCTTGAAACATATGACAGGTGATAAAGAAAAACTTCAGTCATATAGTGCCTTAGAAAAGGAAAAGAAGGTCTCATTTGGAAATGACACCCCTGCACTCATAAAAGGTAAAGGTTCTTTGTTTTTGAAAGAAAAGGTCAAGGCGGGAAATGTTATGTATGTTGATGGCATAAAGCATAATCTATTGAGTGTCAGTCAAATGTGTGTTCAAGGAAATGAAGTAATATTTCGATCAAATGGATGCATTGTTCGTGAGCTTGATACAGGAGAAATAGTGATCAAAGGCATAAGAACTCCAAATAATTTATACATACTCAAGGGAGGACAACAACAATGCTATCTAAGCAAGAATGATGGACACTGGCTATGGCACAAAAGATTGGGGCATCTAAGCTTCTCTCAGATAAGGAAAGCATGCAAATATCAGGCGTTCCGTGATCTCCCTGACATTCGAATTCCAAACAATACAATATGCAAATCATATCAGTTTGGTAAGAAAACTAGAACTAGTTTCCCTGAGAAGGAAGGATCAGCTAGCAGGCCACTTGAACTTGTCCATACTGATGTATGTGGTCCATCTAGGAAAAGGTCTCCTAGAGGAGAAGAATACTTTATATTTTTCATTGATGACTTTTCCAGGATGTGTTGGTTAGGACTTATGAAGCATAAAGATGAAGCCTTCGAAAAGTTCAAAGCATTCAAAGCCTTGGTTGAAAACGAATCAGATCGCAGAATCAAATGCCTCAGGTCTGATCGAGTAGGGGAATTTACCTCAAATGAATTCTTCGATTTTTGTGAAGAACATGGAATAAGAAGGGAATTCTCTACTACAAGGACCCCTCAGCAAAATGGAGTAGTGGAAAGGATGAACAGAACTATTCAACAAATGGCTCGTGCTATGCTTGATGAGTCTGGAACTCCCGCAACCTTCTGGGGTGAAGACGCATTTGCTACAGTTACTATTCTCAATAAGACAAATGTTCAGGTAAACAGAACTCAAACTCCTCATGAACTTTGGTATGGTAAGACTCCCATAGTTAAATACTTCAAAATTTTTGGAAGCAAATGCTACATCAAAAAGACTGATGAAAACCTTGGCAAGTTTGAACCTAGAGCAGATGAAGGCATTCTCCTTGGTTACTCTCCTCACAGCAAAGCATATAAGTGTTACAATAAAAGACTTGGAAAATTGTCGAAAGTATTGATGTAGTGGTTGATGAAGAAGGGAACACTCCTAGGCAAGTAAAATCTGAAGATTTCGAAGATGATGAAGACTATCCTTCAACATCAAATCAGATTCATGATGAAGAAGAAACCCATGAGGCACCAGAAGAACAGATAAGAATAGAAGAAAAGACTCCATCCAGGTACATTCAGAAGAATCATCCAAAAACCAAATTTTGGGGCAAAAGGAGGCAGGTGTACAAACAAGAAGAACCATTTCAGAAGCTTCAAGTTATCTAGCATTACTGTCCTCCACTGAACCACAAAATGTAAGAGAGGCATGCAAGGATGAATGTTGGGTAAAGGCCATGGAGGAAGAACTTGAGCAGATTGAAAAGAATAACACTTGGGAGTTGGTTCCTAGACCAAAAGATAAGAATGTCATAGGAACAAAATGGATATTAAAAAATAAGCTGAATGAAAATGGAGATGTGATTAGAAACAAGGCCAAACTTGTTTGTAAAGGGTATGCTCAATAAGAAGGTATAGACTTTGAAGAAACCTTTGCACCAGTTGCTAGACTTGAGGCCATAAGAATGTTCCTTACTCTTTCTAGCTTTCAGAAGTTCAAAGTATTTCAAATGGACGTGAAGTCTGCCTTCCTGAATGGAGACTTGGATGAAGAAGTATATATTGAACAACCAGATGGGTTTATTCTTGAAAATTATCCAAAACTTGTATGTAGACTCAAAAAGGCTCTCTATGGCCTTAAACGGGCTCCAAGGGCTTGGTATTATCGGTTGGATAAGTACCTCCATCAACAAGGTTTTATAAAAGGATCAACAAATAGCAATCTATATATAAAAATTGACAATGATAAGTTGCTAATACTTGTTGTGTATGTTGATGATATCATCTTTGGTAGCAATGAAGAAGACATGAGTCAAAATTTTGCCTTGGTGATGCAGAAAGAGTTTGAAATGTCCATGCTTGAGCTCACATATTTTCTTGGTTTACAAGTCCAACAAAACAAAGACGGCATTTTTCTATCACAAACCAAGTATCTCAAGCAGATCTTGAAGAAATATGGGATGGAGGATTCGAAACCAGTGTGTACCCCTATGGTAACAGGATGCAGCCTCAACGCAAATGATGAATCAGCAGCAGTACATCAACCAACCTATAGATCCATAATTGGTAGTTTGCTCTATCTAACAGGTACCCGACCAGATATTATGCATGCAGTGGGAATAGTTGGAAGGTTTCAGGCAAATCCAAAGGAAACTCATCTTCAGGAAGTTAAGAGAATTTTCAAGTATCTTCAAGGAACTCAAAACTATGGCTTATGGTATCCTAGAGATACAGATCTCACACTTCATTCATATACAGATGCAGATTGGGCAGGAAGCATGGATGATAGAAAAAGCACTAGTGGTGGTGCATTCTTTATGGGTCCTAGATTAGTATCTTGGTTCAGCAAGAAACATAGTTCAATTGCATTATCTACAGCTGAAGCAGAATATGTAGCTGCTGCATCTTGCTGCACACAACTCCTTTGAATGATGCAAACATTGCAAGACCTACAAATCACTTGTACTCCACTTATCTCCATCTTTTGTGATAATATAAGTGCAATCAGTATTTCAAAGAATCTTGTCATGCATTCAAAGACTAAGCACATACCTATCAAGTATCATTTTCTCCGAGAACAAGTGCTTGAACAAAAGGTTAAATTGGAGTATGTTCCCTCTAAGGAACAAGTTGCTGACATACTCACCAAACCACTACCCAGGGAAACATTTGAATACCTCAAACAGAAGTTGGGGGTAGTTGATGCATCATCTTGCTGCTGAATCTTGTCTGTTTCAGAGAAAAGTGGTTGTACGCGAGTTTCATGAGGAGGATCCGCGTACATACATAGGTTTATGAAGATACAGTCACGTATATGTTGGTTTAAAGAAAAACAGTGGGCCAGCTTCAGGATGAAAAGAGTCTGATATGGGTCTGGCAGAGACCATATGGCACAGGCTCAGGGGGAGCATATACTCTTCTAATAATGCATTGTTGGCATTATCTTAAAAGATCTTGATTTACATTCACAGTTTTTTTAATTTCAAGTGGAACAGGTGCATGAGGAAGAGCATGGTTGCTGGTCTGAATGATGATTGATGGTTATGATGATTGATGATTGACAGATGCTAGTCTTGCTGTAGATATTTCGTCTCTATGTCATGTATTTCTTTTCTTATCAAGGCCATGTAACGGCCTATCTTGGTTTCCCCACTATGCCCGGGATGGATGAAGTAATGTTCTCGTTGTTATCATGTGTAAATTCTTGGTGTATCCCCACTTGGTTGGGTAGATGAGTCAGTCCCCACTTGGTTGGGAGATGGATGTATGTATGAGTCTTTGGTGATAGGAAGGTCATTTATAATGTATAAAGTCATGTTTTCTTTTGTAAAACATCTTCTTGCAGACCTTGCCTATAGTCAGGGGGAGCTTGGACAACACAGCAGAACAGAGATTTGAGCATGTATTCAAGGGGAGCATAACCCTTTGCCCTTGATGTCAAAGCGGGAGAATTATTTTGAGTGACTTGGGGTTTCCATCAAGTCCAAAGAGGGAGATTTTTGGCATTGTGACTCAGGTTTGGCAATATGGCACAGGTGTTGTCCTTGATGGCAACTCACTCAAAGGGCAGATCACAGTTCAGGATCTCAGAATGAAAGAAAATGAGGTATACACAAGTTCCTCTGAACAAAATCACGTATACACGCGGGTGTACCGTTCAAAAGGCGTGTATACGTATGCACACACTTTCATGCAAAGAAAAGCGTGTACATGTGGGAAAACTTATGATGGGTCCATGGTATTTAGTTCAACATATTTGAACCTATGGTTTTGGTCCTTGGTATTGCATCCAAAGTGTTGAACCCAGGTATTGAGTACCTAGTATTGGATCTCTATGGTTTTGGACCATGATTTGAGTAAGGCCTAAGTCTATAAAATGGAAGGAGATCATTTGGCAAGGGGAAACTGTAGCATTGAATATCTTATGAAGAGCAAGATCTAGAATACTGTCATTGGGTTATGGTGTATAACTAGATCTAAATCAAGGAGGAACTTGAGCGCAAGGAGAAAGATAAGTTCTATTGATGGGTCAAGATCTTAAGGCGTTTTGAAGAGAAGTGTCTTTGTGTAATTTTTGATCTGTTATATTTGGCACATAACGTGATCTATAAATATGATAATCTGGGTATAACTAATGTCTAAATAAGTAAAACAAATAAATTATCTTTTATAGATTTGTACGCAGGTTCAGCGCAGCAGAGGTGCGTATACACGCTAGTTCACTAACTTAAAACAACGTATACGTAGGATTCCCTTGATACAGAAGCGTATGCATGCAGGTTCCACATAATGAAGTAGCGTATATCTCATGAAATATGTTTTAGCTACTTTTTTTTATTGCTGCAGTGTTCTAGGTTCAGAATTGGTGTTTGGTTACTGGTACTATTTTCTGGTTATAGCATTCTAAGAAGTTATTGGTTGATTCAGTATTTGTTTGTACAAAGGAGGTTGGTTAATGCAGATATACTTGATGCTTGATTGATATTCATGGATCCAGTCTGAAAATTTATGAAACGTGGTCCCTGGAAGGAAAGAGAAGGTTGTAGCCTTCTGTAGGTCAGCACCTACGTACTAGTACCTCAACCAGTACAAGAGCTAAGGGGGTTGTAGCTCCCTTCCAGGAGAAGCTGGAGAACGAGAGAAGGTTGTAGCCTTCTGCAGGTAGCAGCCTGCGTACTGGTATAAGACTACACTAGTATAGAAACATTGTAAAAATAAGTTGCTAATTCAAAAGAAGATAGAGACGAATTGCAGCAGGTGGTTTTCACCCACATTGGGTTTCCACCTTATATCTTGTGTTCTTATGTGTGATTTCCTGTTCTGTTTTACTGTTCCTGGTTACTATTCATATGGTTTGATGCACAGATTAATGATCAACATCTAAAGAATAATTTAAATTACAAGTCTGCTTATATACGCTTGTTTCCTTAACTGAAGTTGCATACATACACGGTATTTACTAACTGAAGTGGCGTATACAAATCTGATTGTGAAATGAAAAATAATTGACCTGATAATACTGATTCACCCCCCTCTCTTAGTATTATTCCCAACATAGCAATCACATGTGAGGAAACATAGAAATGTTTTCTGATCTAGATGAAAGTGTGAAATCTGAAGTGACATTAGGGACTAATAGCAAAGTCTCTATCATGGGAAAAGGAAGAGTTAATATCATAACAAAGAAGGGGGAGAAGAAATACATCTCTAATGTTTACTTTGTCCCCGAACTGAAACATAATCTCATGAACGTTGGACAACTCATGTAGAAAGGCTACAATGTCTTCTTCAAAAATGATGTGTGCAAAATTTTGGATAGGCCTCCAAGTAAACAGTTGATTGCAAAGGTTCAGATGACAAACAATAGAATGTTTCCCCTGAAAATAATATCAGATTTGCAGAAAGAAGGTGCACAAGCACAACTATCTATGAACTCACATGAAAATGGAAGAAAAGGGGCAGCTGTCACACAAGTAAACTTTCAAGCAGAGGTAAAAGATGAAAACTGGTTATGGCACTTGAGATTTGGACATCTCAACTTTGGAAGTTTGAATTTGTTGCACAAGAAAGGCATGGTGAAGGGTTTACCACTCATAGAAAAACCAAACAGCATATGTGAAGGATATATCTTGGGCAACCAACATAGAGAGACATTTCCAGTAGGAAAGTAGGTGAAGGCAAAGGCACCTTTGGAGATTGTCCATGCAGACTTATGTGGACCAATGTAGACACCATCAATTAGTAGCAGCCACTATGTATTGACCTTCATAGATGACTACACAAGGAAAACATGGGTCTTTCTCCTAAAACAGAAAATGAAGTGTTTGAGCGCTTTCGCCAATACAAGACTCTTGTTGAAAAGCAAAGCAAACATTTCATCAAATTCCTTAGGACAGAAAGAGGTGGAGTATACATCTCAAATGACTTCCTTCAATTTTACAAGGAACATGGAATTCATAAGCAATTTACAACAAGATATACACCACAGCAAAATGGTGTGGCAAAAAGGAAGAATAGGACCATTATGGAGATAGCAAGGAGTATGTTGAAGGAAAAGCATTTGCCAAATGACTATTGGGCTGAAGCTGTCACTTATGCAGCATATATCTTGAATAGATGTCCAACCAAAAACGTCCAGAACATTGTTTTTGAAGAGGCATGGAGTGGAAGAAAGCATAGTGTCACTCACATGAGAGTTTTTGGATGTGTGGCTTATGCACGTCCTGGATGAGTTGAGAAAGAAGTCGGACAGCAAAGGGGGGAAATGCATATTTGTTGGATACAGTGATGAATCCAAGGCATACAAACTCTACAATCCATTAACCAAGAAAGTCATAATTAGCAGAGATGTGTAGTTCATAGAGAAGGAAACATGGGATGTAAGCTTAGAAAAGACAATCAATGTCAAAGCATGCATACCAAATGAGGACAGAGAGGAATTAACAGCAGCAAGTAATTCCTCAACTCTGACTTCCTCTACTCCTATTCAAGTGCAGCAAAGAAGATAGCACGTAATGCCATAAACAAATAATAGGACAATTTTGCACAACCAAGCAAGTGCTTCTCCAAGCACACCACAAAGCGCGACACCAAGCAACATATCAAGCCCATCTTTAGCAAGCACAAGAAGGCCAAAATTCATAAATTTAAATGAAATTTATGAGCAAGATGAAGTTGATAGTAGCGCGGGTCTGAATTCCTCATTTACATTATTTTGTCATGTAGATGACCAATCCACTTTGAAGATGCAATCAAAGAAGAAAAATGGGTTGCGACAATTGAGGAAGAAATAGAAGCAATAGAAAGGAATGACACATGGGACCTAGTGAGCCTTCCGAAAGGAAAACATGTCATTGGAGTGAAGTGGGTCTATAATACCAAAAGTAACATTGAGGGAAAAATTGAAAGGCACAAAGCAAGGCTAGTTGTCAAAGGATACAAGCAGCAACATGGAAGAAATTACGCGAAGACATTCACACCAGTCACACGGATGGAGATAATGCACGTAGTTGTGGCGATTGTCGCGCAGCATAAATGGACAGTGTATCAGATGGATGTAAAGTCAGCATTCTTGAATGGAGTGCTAAAAGAGGAAGTTTATGTCGGACAACCTCTTGGTTATGAGATTGAAGGCCAAGAAGACAAAGTATATCGGTTGAAGAAAGCTCTTTATGGGTTGAAGCAAGCACCGCGCGCATGGTAGAGCAGGATAGATGCTTACTTGTTGGAAAATGGTTTCGACAAATGTGACGGTGAGCCTACTCTCTACATCAAAGAGCAAAGGTAAGATTCTCATTGTTGTCCTATATGTAGATGATTTGATTTTTACAAGTAGTGATGATTTCCTCATCGCTGATTTCAAACAAGTCATGAAGAATGAATTTGAAATGACTGACTTGGGATTGCTAAGATATTTTCTGGACATAGAAGTGAAGCAAACAGAAAATTGCATTTTTATCTCTCAATCAAAGTATGTGGCATAAATTTTGGAAAGGTTTAAAATGCATAACAACAAGTCCACACCAACTCCAACTGTCATAGGGTTTAAGTTAATCAAAGAAGATTGTAGCAACAATGTCAATCCGACATTATACAAAAGCATGATAGGCAGCTTGATGTATTTGACTGCCACTAGGCCAAATATAATGTATGTAGTAAGTTTGGTGTCAAGGTTCATGGATACTCCCGAGGAGACATATTGGCAAGCAACGAAAAGGATTCTGAGGTATGTTAATGGGACAAAACAGTATGGCATTTTGTACACAACAACCAGTGATTTCAGGCTGATTGGTTACACTGACAGTGATTGGGCAGGCAGTGTCGATGACAGAAAGAGCACATCAGGATATGTTTTTCATTTGGGTTCCGGAGCCATTTCATGGGCCTCCAAGAAGAAGCCAATAGTGTCACTGTCAATAGCAGAAGCTGAATATGTCGCAACAATAGTAGCAGTGTGTCAGGGAGTTTGGATGAGAAGGATGTTGAGAGATCTACGTCATGACCAAGAGGGCGCGACAACCATTTTCTATGACAACACCTCAGCAATTTCATTGTCAAAGAATTTTGTCTTCCACAAAAGGACCAAGCATATTGATGCTAAATATCATTTTATTAGAGTGTTGATTAACAATGATGAAATTCTGTTGTAGCACTGCAGGTCATAGGAACAATTTGCTGATATTTTCACAAAGCCATTGGCAAGTGAAAGTTTTGTTTATCTCAGAAACTGTTTGGGAATTTTCAATGGTGGAAGTTGTGATTAAGGGGGAGTGTTGGAAATAATAATCCCACCCACCGCAATAAATAGCCCGACAGCAGCCATACATGTCAGACATTTTTGCAAGTTGCATCTCAACATGAAGATAGAAGGTCTGAAGTCAGACGCGAACCATTCAGAAACCCAGCAAAGGCATTTAAAGAATTTATGTACTTAGGTAAACAGATATGGGCAAGCATTAATTCAACAACCTTGCCCACACTCCAGAAACACCTGCACAACTCTGATCACACTCAACAACAACATCAAAATTAATTTCGCTCTGTCATGAATTAAATGTAAAATTGTTTGTTGAGTTATATATGAATGTAAAAGTCATTTTGTAAGTGTTAGACAGTGTAGAGAGGTTAGAGAGTAAGAAGTAAGAAAAGAGCGCAATTCTCTATGGAGAAAAATGGTGGAGCGACTTTTGGTGGGGGCGTGAAAACAACCGTTACTCTGTTTGTGTTACTCCACGTAAGTTTAAATCTCTGTAAAAAAAAAAAAAAAAAAAATATTTTGTAAATGAGCCACAGTCTCATGTAGATGTATTTTCATGTTTAAGAAATGAATACTAAGTTTTAGTGTGTTGCTCCAAACCTATCTTGTTATTTTTACTGTGAGTATTCATCCAAGTCTAGGAAATTAGTCTGACGGTTCGCGAAGGTAGCTCCGTGAAATCCTCTTCACAATGCGCAAACCTAGTTTCGCGAAAGTAGCTTGAAAGTCATAACTCCTCTCCCCTCCACGAAAACAAAAATAAAAATTAAATTCACCGATTTTTTCTAACATTGTGAAGGTCTTAACTTGGGTTAGACACTGTGTTGTGAATGTCTTTGCCTCCTCCATCACTTTTTCTCCGGGAAAAGAAATGTTTGAAGCTCGGAAAAATGACAACATGCTTCTTACTTCTTTATCCGCTCTTCCTTCTTCACCACTGGAATTGGAGAAGAACTACCCGTTTCCATCTTAGAATTTCTCAAAAACATCTGTTTCATGAATGCATGATATTAAGTGAGAACTGAAGTATTAAATATTTTTATTTAACAGTGAAATGACATCAAGTGTATATTATAATCTATCTGACCAGAAGACACGTTGTATCGATGTATTCTGAGTGCCCGAAATCCCAAAGATGTAGATTTGAGATCTTTGCTGAGTGAAGCTCTTGATCCCGACCCGATGCCCCTTTCGTTCCAACAACTACACATCTTGAAGAAGTGAGGTTTTAATGATCAATGAATGAAATCTAGAAGTGCATACAATAACCGAGTCCTATAAATGGTAAATCAAATTGCGTAACCTGTAAACGTAATCCAGAGGTACTTTTATTTCAGTTTGAAAATGTCGATCAATTCCCAGACATTTGATAATATCAACCATCTGAAGACCTTTGGTTAAATCATCGGCGCCATCACTGCAGCTATCATTCATGTCACTTAAAAACAGATGTTTGATATCTTCAATAAGGTTTCAGCTCGTTCAGGATATGTAGGTGCCTGATCACGGTGCATTTCAATGCAGTACAATAATGTTATCTTGCAAGATCGATGAATGATGGATGTTAACATGTGAACTTGTAGTGTTTAAACTGATTCATACATTAATTCTAAACAAATATTATGAGATTAGGACAAATACCCTGTATGACGTTGACAGGTAATTTATGACATCATCGTCCCAGACGTTGGAATGATGATTGCCTGTGCGTCTTTGTGCATCAGTGCTCATGCTTCTCATTATTGGTCTCATAGACTTCTTCGCTATTAACATTCCAGTGCTTGAAAGTTGTTGACAGAAAGCCAAACGATGATCCTTGGAGCTGATCAAATATTTGTGGACGCCCCATCTGTAAACCAATGGCGTTACAGAAACAAAAGCCATTAGCAATTAGCTTCCTGTTGTAACTATATAGATTTTCATTATCATCCCTCGCCTTTTCATTATCTTCCCTCGCCTATTTATAGATGTCTCAATTGTGACTCTTTCAATTTCTAAACAAAATTCCAAACCAACGGGATCTTTGATTTCCTTGCATAGTCGATTTCTTCTGTTTATGTAAATTTTTCTTCTGTCCAATAAAGATTTACCAGCTGATGCAATGACGACTTCCAGCGAAGGTTAGGTTCCATGTTTACTGTACGGTGGTTATCCTCCTTTGTCGTGGGTAATGTCAAAACAATTATAATAGTAATTTTCTTACTATTTCCAGCGGTTCCATGGCTATTACTTAACATACTGTTATTACAAGGTTCCATGGCTATTACTTAACACACTGTTATTACAAGTAAGGAATAGTACATACTATAAAACCTACTTCCTTGTACTGGACTTAGACAATTTATAAAGAAAATTTCCAAAAGATGGCATCTTCACAAATTTTATAGAAAACTCCAAACAAATGGGATCTTTGATTTCCTTGATATTTTGCATGCTCGATTTCTTCTGTTTACGTAACAATTCCTCTTTTCGAATAAACATTTACCAGTGGAGTTTGTGGCAATATCCAGTGAAGGTTAAATTCCATGTCCCCTTACACAGACATTCCATGTCCCCTTACACAGACATTATCCTCCTCTGCTTTGTTAGGCGAAAATGTTTTTAATATATTTATGAAAATTATAAGTATATATGATGATGATGATGGTGGTGGCTAATGTCCCCTGAGACCAAACATTGGTCTATCGGACCCAAAGAAACAAATTATTTATTTTGATTTAAGATTTTATTCCTATGCTGAAAAATCTTGGAGAGAAGCCTCCCGAGCTCACTATAATTTTGACATTGTAAAAGGCTAGGACGGTCAATATTGTAACAAAGATTGTGAAACTAAGATCTAATGTGGTTGTACGTGGGGCACTCTAAGAGGAAGTGGTTTTCATCCTCGATGTTCCTATTCTCACATATATGGCAGATACTTTCCATCCATGGCGTTTTAGGAACTGCCCAACGACCTATTTCACTATGGAACTCATGAGAATTCATTCTAATCTTTGCTATATTAATTTTCTTCTTTGAGCTAGTTAAAATAGAGAGATACTTTTGATCTTCTAGGGTGGGTTTGATGACCTTCTTATAATAACTTAATTTTCTGTTAGCCGCTAAATCTTTCTCACACCACATTTTTTATTTGAACTTAGAAGTAACAATATCTTTAATGTTATTTATGTTTTGCAATGCATCATTCTTGTTGATCTCCCAATAGTTTAACCAGGCCCTTGTGTCTTTATGCCACCCCCGATTGAGCCTTAGGTGGTTTTGGCTGGAATTTAAAGCTAGCTTAGCAAGTCTATAATCGTCTATGTTATTGAGTTTGTGCTTGTACAGCAGAAACCTAATCATAGCTAGGCTCTCAATAGGGGAAAGACCTGCTTCTAGAAGGAGAATAGGATAGGGTGTATTACTTTTAATTTTTAGGTTATAAGTTATAAAACGCTTCTGGATTTGCTCAATCATTCTCCATGATTCTCTGGAGATGCTGCAACCCCAAACCTCACAGCCATATAAGATAACAAGAGTGACTAAAGTTTCAAAGAGGAACTTCTTTTTATCCCACATTACGAGGTTTGTTGTTTTACAATTGTTTTCAAGACCAAAATAAGCTTTCCACCCCCCATTAATCCTTTTCTCAATGCTATGGTTCCATTTGAGCTTGTGATGAATATCAATTCCTAGGTACTTGTAAGAATACACTTCCTCCAAGTTATTATTGTCATACATAAAATTAGCGTCAATGTCCTCCTTGGATTTGATAATCATAACTTTTGTTTTGTCAATGTTAACAATCATACCCATGGTAGAGCAGAAATTCTTAAGAAGCCTGAGTTGCTTATCAAGATCAGATGGGCACCTTGCCAAAAGAACAATATCGTCAGCATAGAGAAGAAGGATGACGACTATCCCAACTAAGATCGTACCATCACATCTTGCTTCCTCTAAATAGCCTTCTAGCTTATCGATGGAAATGCCAAATAGGGTAAGGGAGAGGGGGCAACCTTGTTTAACTCTTATGTTACACTTAATATTTTTCGACCACCCCTCATTGCTCTTTAGCTTGGCAATTACATTCTCGTATAACCTTATAGCGCCAACTCTCAACTCGAGAGGAACCTTTAGCTCTTCTAATCTATTCCAAAGGTTGTATCTAGGAACCATATCGAAAGCCTTTCTAAAGTCCACAAAGAAACAAAATAAATTGGATTTATCATTACGACATTTCTCTGCAATGATCCTAAGCATAACGAGGTGGTCTGTTATTGAGTGATTCCTTCCGAAACCTGCTTGGCCTTTAGCCCACTTACCTTCACTTTCAAGCCATATGCTTAACTTATTTTCCAAAATACTACCATATAACTTGGCTAAGAGAGGGCTTATCATAATTGTCTGATAATTAGAGAGGTTATTTGTATCCCCACTTTTAAAAATAGGGATAATGAGGCTCTCAGTCCAAGGTTTAGGGAACCCTTGCTTGACTTCTTGATTGAAAAGCTTGTGAATGTGGGGGATGAGGACAGGACCTCCAATTTTTAAGATTTCCGCTTGGTAACCTTCAATGTCCTTAGCTTTCCCATTAGCGAGGCGATTAACCCCAAACTTAATGTCTTCTAAAGAGAAAACTTCTTTCATTGTGAGCAGGGTTTCCAAATTATCCATGACAATTGGAGATTCATAAAGCTTTTTAAGATAGGAATTCCAATCGTGAAGAGAAATTTTATTATTATCTTTAGTCTTTCTAGTCAGAATCTGCCTCCAAAATTTCTTAGGAGCTACCTTAGAGAGGTGTAAGTGATTCTCCTGTCTTTGACGAATGTACTGCCTCTTTTTCCTTTTAGTTAGGACTTTGTATATTTTTATCTTGTCCATTTTAAGAGATTCATCAACAACTTCCTTAATTACTCTCCTCGCACTTTTACAATCTTTGTCATACCATGGATTGGTTTTGCTATTTCTTTTATTATTTGAAACTTCAATTGAGAACTTGTTAATAAAATATGATAGGGTTGTAGTAAAATTATGATAGAGGTCTTCTATGTTGTCTATACTAGATAAAGGAAGCAAATTAGTTTTTAATTCATTTAGAAAGAGATCATTTTTATTTTTATCAAATATTAAGTTCTTTTGGCTGTAAATATTATTTTCTGTGGGAACTCTATGCATGACAAAATTGAGAATTATAAGTAAAGGCCTATGATCAGAGTCAGGTTTGTGGTCATTTAAGATGTCAAAATTTATTATTTCGTTGTATAATGGGAGATTGGAAATAACATAGTCTACCACGCTGCTACCAAGTCCATGGATGCAGGTCATCTTGCTGGAATTGGGCCACTTCTTTAGACCGTTGCAAATTATGAGATCCTGAGCACTACAGAGCTTGACTAGCTCCGACCTAAACAAATTTTCCCCGAGGTCTTCCAAGCTCCTTTTGTACCTATTAGCCAGAGTAGGGTCTTCGTCTAACCGAAGAGGATTAGGGTTGGAATGATTGCTTAGAATAATAGCTTGGTTGTTTGAAGTTCGAGCATTAAAGTCACCTATTAAAAGGATATTACTGTCATTCCTTAGGCTAGAAATATCATTCTCTAAACCATTGTAAGAGTTAGTTTTAGCTATATATATAAACCGTTATAGCTAATTTAATTTAATTTAATATTAAAATTAGTAAATTATTTTTTAAATAAAATTTCAATTCATTCTCTACTAATTTAATTATACAAAATAAATATTAAACGAACAAAAGATTACGAAAATTTGATAAATTAATTAAAATTTATTTGATTATAAAATAATTCAATAAGAAGAAAATCGAAATAAATATTAAACCAAGAAATGATTACGAAATTCAATAAATAAAATAAAAATAGATTGACTCATTATTCTTTTTATTTTTCTCAGTTCCTTTTTATATATTTATTTATGCATTTAATTAAAATAAATAAATTTATATTATTAATAATTCTTATATTTATGTTTCTAAGGCCTTAGTTACATATTTATGTTTATTCATTTTTTCTGGTTGAAATATTGGTCAAATCCTTTTTATTTTACAAATTTATTGATAATATAAACCAACAAATTAAAATAAATAAAGGTATATTATTAATAATTTATATATTTATTTTTCTAAGGCCTTAGTTGTATATATATTTATTCAAACAATTTTTATTTTACAAAAGTATGGATAATATAAATAAATATATAGTTATTTTGATTTATTTCCTTGTTGAATTATTTAGGTTTAGAGTCTGCCTTAAAATTGCTTTTGCTTGGCTAAGAGTTACTCTTCTTTGGACTTGAGGAAATAGGTTAACAACTTAAGACTTAGAGTCATCTGATAAGAATGAAAGCTTGCCCCAAAGGTAATTCTAGGTGGCATGGTTCTCCTTGAATAGCAGTGACCAATCAACCTACATTCATGGATCATAGTTAGTGATGGATTTTCCCATTGTTGAATTAACAATTGAATTATGATAGGTTTTCCTATTTTTTAAAGAATATTTTTTTATTGTTATATTATTGATTGAAATCTATTTAAAGAATTAAGTAATTGTAAGATCAATGATTAGAAAATGAAAAGTAAAACTTGAACAACTCCTATCTCTTCTTGTATTTTCATTCTTAAATGTATCTTTTGGGCAACAATGGAAGAATGAAAGAAACGAGCCTTATGAATTGTTGAATAACACTAGAGTCATGCATAGATCCATGCAGTGCATTGTAACCACAAATTGCCAAAACAAAAATTGAGAAACCATCCACTTTTGAGGTCTTTTTCATTAGATTTCTTTAGGCGAAAGTTGATGTTTTTGTTGGAGGAATTTTGTTGCAATTAGTGTTTCTTTGTGTTTAAAATGATGTTAGTATATGGATTGATGCATTTGATGAAAAAATTTCATGATTGTGAGAATTTAGACTTGATGTAGATCAAAACTTCTAGTGACATTTGTGTTGTCATTTATCTGCATAACGTTTCAGGTAAACACTTCATTCATTTTATGGGACATTAAACTTTTATGGTGATGTGAAGAGAGCTACACTAATTAAATAGAAGATGGATATAGAGTATAGTCCTTATGAGATGATAATGATGGGAGATAATGAAGAGACCCTTGATTAAATTTTGACTATAATGAGAGAAAATGAATATTAGAATTTAATGATTCAAGTTAAATGGTAAAATGATATTAATTACTCAAATTACTATAGTCATTTTTTAATTAATTTAAGTTAGATTGTAGATACTAATTTGTTAATTATTCAAATTGATAATGGAAAAAGTATTATTTTAAACTATTTTCAATTGATAATAGTAAAATAATAATAATAATTAAATTAATTAGTTTAGATTGAAAATATTAATTTAGAATGAATTTGGATGAATGAAACTGAATTGACATGATTTTGATTATGGTAAAAGTTGAATTAAAGTATAAATAAATAAATAATTAACATGACAATATATGAAATTATAATAAAGGTAAATAAATTTATTTAAATTCATTTAATTATTTTAATTTTTATTAATTTATTTTATTTTTAATTTAGATGTAAAAATATTAGGAGAATAATAGTTATTTAGTTTAAAATAAACGATTAATAACTTACAAATGATAGTTTAAATTAGGAAGGATAAAAGATATGACTATAGTCTATAAGGGAGTAAAAATTAATAAGAAGAGGGAGAATTAACAGAATAGGAGGGTTGAGAAGAATGAAGGTTGGGGATGGAAAGGGATGGAAAGAAGAGAAAGAGATTAAGGTGGACTAAAATTATTATTAGAGGGATTGGATTTGGAGGACAATAAATGGATAGTAGGTTTCCAAGAATGGCTTAATTAGTACCCGTTCTCGATTAAAGTTGTTAGGATGCTTTTCAATCTCAAGGGCTTCCCTGATGACATATTTGAAATGGAAGGGGGCAGAGGCTAGGATTTTGGTTTTATTGAAGCAAAATAAATGCCTGGTATTATGGGAGTTTTTAGCTATGGCGGATTTAACAATACAGTTAAGGAAGGTGTCAATCATATGTTCTTTGAGTCGGGCTTTGAATGATCTGCCAGTTTTCCCTGTGTAATACTTTTGATAGGACCAAGGGATTTCATAGACTTCGAGACCCAGCATAGGGCCATTCTTGTCCTTGGTTGATCTGAAGAGATGGACGAGGATTTTATGGGGTTTGAAAAAGTTCTTGATGTTCTTTTTAGATAGGCTTTTAGATAAATGATCAATAACCCCTTGAATGTAGGTTAAAGTTACTTTGGCTAAGGGAGGGTTATAGGAAAGGATTTTTGGTTGGGGGTGGAGAACATAAAGGACTTTTTGATCAGGGATGAGGAATAACCACTGGATTTGAGGGCTTTGGTGAGATGAAAATTTTTAATGGGAAAGGAATGGGAAGAGGAGATCTGAATGGCTTTATTGACAAGGGTTTTAAGCATGACATATTTTTTATCAAGATGATAGTGGGAGTTGGCATGAACGTACCTATCAGTGTGAGTATTCTTTTGATAAACTTGGTGGGTAAGGAAGTCATTAGGGAGGCAAGAAACAAATACATCAAGAAAGGGAATGGATTGGTCTTCTTCGAGTTCCATAGTGAACTGGATGTGAGGGGAAATGTTATTTAGATGTGAAATGAAGGTTTTGATGGTGATGAAAATCCGTCAACCAAGGGGTCTCCTCAATGTGAAGTCCCAATTAGACCTCACACCATTTCGAGTAGGAGCCCCATACATAATTTGGACCAGTTGTTGGTTATCTTAAAGATACGCCTTGGATCTAACTATCAGCAAGAGAGAGGAATGAAAGTGTGCCTTAGAAAATTAAGGGGGGTGTGTCTGGTGACTGTTCGATTGTATGTGTGTCAAATTTATTTCAATCTGGAGGGGAGGAAAAGTGAGCCTCTAAGAGAGATGTAGTAGTACCACCCTAGTAGAGACATACATAAATGAGAAGGATCCATACAACATCAAGTGGAATAGTCCACAAAGATGCTATGGTAGGTGCAACCAATGTAACGAGGACGATATGTTTAATATCCAAAGGAATACTCCATGAGGATGCAACAGTGGTAATAGAAATTACAACACATTCTCAATATGATAAGTACCAAAATAACTGAAATAGTCCAACTACTTTAGCACAAATGAAAGTACACATGAATTACAAACATTCACATAATAGTCTTACAAATATCCATAACCCATGCATAAAGAACATTTTGGCCCATAGGGCTTCTTATATTAATTAAAAGTTACAAGACACATGTAAATAATGAACACCACTAGCTCCAATAGTTGAGTGTTGAAGCCATTCCTTGATCCTCAAAAGAACTAGCTTATCTCTCTAATACCTTGTGGGAGGAGACAAAGTGAAAAGCCCTTTGCTCATACAATGAGGGTGTATATATAACCAAGAGGTGATGCTTCACCATTCCTGTGACTCTTTGACTACCCTCATGACTATTTGACTTCCTATAAATTTTCAACCTTACATGACTCTTCATATTAATGTGTCCTTTGAACTTCCATTTTACAATACATTTCGAATAGGTAATTACATAATCCACAATAATGATGTGGCATATGATGACTTGTGACAGGACATGACATGACACTGATGACATGATGTGACAGTGCCAAGTTGTCCTTCTTTCTACTTCTTTCTTTGTGTCTTCTTGAAAATATGGTACATGTTCTTCTTCTTCCTCCTCCTTATGACTTGAAGATGAGGAGTCTTCCATGTGATCTTGATCTTGATCTTCTATTAGAGTTCAGTGTTCCTTCATCTTCTTGCCTAATGATCATCTTATTTCTTCAGCTCCATATGTGTCTTCTAACGTGTCCTCCTTCTCCATCTCCTTCTTCATCATCTTGCCCTAGCAATAGATTACCTGTGTTTGTAATCCATTCATGATAAGATGATATCAGTTCAATAAAACCCTAATATAATATGGTGCATATTGATCCACTGACTGAGTTAGAACCATATCATGGGATGATAAAGAAGCTCAGTAACTAAACAAATGTGTAACTCAAGAAGTAAGGGGTGAGCTTAAGCCTTGAGACTACGCAGTGTGCAGTTCAGGCAGGACTCGGGAGACAAACTGTGTAGTTTCTAGACTTAGTGACCTTAGCTACAGGGTTTTGCACTACTTGGGAGAACTACACAGTTCTGGGAGGTAGAGGAGGTTAGGCCATTGTGCAATTCAGGAGCTCAAGGATGAGATTGAGGCTAGAGATTGTGCAATGCAAAGTTAAGGCCACTCTGGGAGGATGAATTGCACAATTTTGGGAGACAAGGTTAGGCTTGAGCACTGGAACTGCACAATGCATTAGTCCCAGGAAGCAGGAACTGTGCATTTCTCAGCGCCAAGGTACAAGGATGCAACTTGAGGGTTGGGATTGCGCAGTGCACAGTTGAGGAAGGCCATATGAGGCTAGGTTGCTAGGGAATTTTTGAAAATTGGATAAGTGTGGGGCAGGGAAAATTTTAAGAACCCCCCCTAAATTTACATGTATAATAAATGGGCAAATCTCCATGGTATATAGGAAAAATGGAAGGTGATTTTATCAATAATATGATATGTATATATAATTTTTTGGCGAATCTCTCACCAGGCATGGCGAATATTTTACTCAATTATAAAATCTTGTGTTTATTGAATACACAAATGAAATCATTGCATTTCTTTAAAATATCTTTTGAAATCAAAATTACCAAAATTACATATCGATAACCTAGTGGGTGTAGGATAAAATTCACACGTGCCATTCACAGAAAGCATGAGAAAAAACCTAATACTATATATAAAACCAAGACAAATTCAAATTCATCACTTCTAGGGACCTCGTAACCACCTTGCCAATACACAAGTATGTTCCTGTTTGCAATTAGAAAAATTACCCAAATTACAATCTGTTTACTCCAGCATATGTTGGAAATTTATAGAAGGATGACTAGTGCAATCAATCCATTCCCTTTAGCCCTGGATTTGTTTCAGTTTAAAAACAACTATACTTGTCCAATTTCTATGCTTTAACCGTTCACCTTAAGATGTTTTTACAATATAATTTCCTAAGTCTATTTAATATCTTCATTATCATAAAAACCAACCTATATCCATCTTAACTCCACATCTACCACTCTTAGGGGGATGAAATCTATTTATCCCTCTGAGCACTTGGTAGACCTAGAATTAAGATGGATCTAAGATGATAGAATTTCCCCTTTAAATAGTCTATGCTCACATGAATACCATGGTATTACCATGGGTTATCATAAACCTGGAGCTTAAAAATTACTATTAGTAATTTATAAAAATTAATAAAATTAATAGTTGATTTTTATTTTATTTTTTTATTTTAACCAAGCTAAAATGTTTAACATACATTAAATTACAACGTCCATTTTTACTGTTGATCGGATCAAATATTTTTTCACTCTATGCTAGTTTGCATATCACGATATTTGATACCTCTCGGGGTTAGTAGATCCAAAGTAAAGATGGATGTATGCTGGTTTAATTCCCCCATTTAAATAGGCTACATTCCAGATGAATACCATGGGTCAATACCATGTGCCATTTTGGTGAATACCATGGGTCAATACCATGTGCCATTTTTATTTTTATTAATACTAATATTAGGGTTAATAATGTTTTTTTGCATGGTATTAATAACAATCTAGTCCATGGTATTTGTCCCATAGTATTTTTCCCATAGGTTTCACCTAAATATAACGCATTTTTTGAGTGTTCTTAAATATAAGGTGACTTATGGAGTAAATATAAAAAAAAAATGTTTTATTTGTTTACCATACTTCTCGTTTATTTATGTTTTTATTAATTTACCATACCTCTTTTACAAATATGGTATTTGGCCCATAGGATTCACTTAAATAAAACTTCTTTCTTGAGCCTTCATAAATTGAACGAGGGTTATGGACTAAATATAAAAAAAGGTTTTATTTATTTACCATGTGTCTAATTTATTTATATTTTTATTTATTTACCATACCTTTTGAGTAAGTATAAAAAGACGTTTTATTTATTTACCATACCTCCACTTTACTTATATTTTTATTTGTTTACACCCTTGCATGTATAAAAGGTGACTTATGGAGTAAATATAAAAAATGTTTTATTTATTTACCATACCTCTCATTTATTTATATTTTTATTAATGTACCATACCTCTTTTATAAATATGGTATTTGGGCCTTTTGCCCATAGGATTCACTTAAATAAAACCTATTCTTGAAAATGGGCGAATGGAAGGTTGTAACTCCTAATTTCAAGGGCTAAATTTACCTTTTTTACCCTCTCCCTTAAAATAAGGTGGGCTATTTGAGGTGATTTGTTAAAATGTACTATAATACAAAATATTTTCCCACTAAAAATTTAAAACCCCTTAATTTCGCCAAAGGGCGAACATTCGCCCCTAAAATTTTCTATGGTGTGGGGCTAAAGAGACTAATGTGAACAATGATATGACTTGACTGATCACACACTTGAAATACTTTGATGAAAAAACAACATAGATCATCTGAAACACGTTAAGAACATATTTCCCTCAATGCTTCAACCTTACGACGACTTTGCAACAAGTGCGACACTAAAGGTACACTTTGTGATGACCGTGATGACACTCATTCAACATGGCTAGAAACTTTGGGAATGAGTGTGACTAAAGTTTACATGGTTAGTCCAGCTCATTCACACAAAGATAATGCCTTAAAACCACTAGAAGAAGCATATATACATTGTAAGACAACTAAAATGTGAAAATATGCCAATTACTAAAGTGTGAATGACTCTTGTGATATGTAAACGAAAGTGAAAGTAACACATGCCAGAGCAAAGAAAACATGAAAACGGCACTATTTAGAGTGAAAGAAATTCAAAGTGATAGCCGAAAACATGAAAACAACACTCATGAAAATAAAGTTGCATGAAAGCGAGAGTTTGAAAAACTCACTGAAATGGAAGTACGGACGTAGATAGAATGTAAGAAATTTTCGTTGTCATTCTGCACTAACTGTCGACATGGATTGGACATCACACATGAATAGTCTTGATGGAGCATGCAATACTTGTCCAAGCTTGCGTAGAAGGATGCACCCATGAACTTATTGCGGACTGACCATGTGCGAGCAAGTGACTTTGACACTTTCAATCAAGCAGGGAGCTCAAAAGCATCAACTGACCAAGAAGTGCCTATGAATCGACCGATCACACGATCCAAAGTAGGCTCCAAAATTTGAGTGTATGCAAAATTTTGGAGGGTGTTTGTCGCAGCGACAACAGAAGGCTTGGAGAGCTGGTAAACTATGGGACCGAATAACAAAGGTGTCGTCAACAAATCGCTTCCAGAATTTAGGTTTTAAATAGTAGGTCTCTAGGGTCACAACTTTGAAGTTCTCTATAAAAATGTTAGCCACAACAGGGGAAAGGGAAGAACCCATAATTGTGCCCTCGATTTGCTCATAGCATGCTCCCTCAAAGGTGAAAAAGGTAGTGGTAAGGAAAATTTTGATAAGGTTGAGTATTTCAGAGTCTAATAGCTTAGAAATGAGCTCAATGGCTTATGGCACGTGAATTTTGGTAAATGAGGAATCAACATCAAAGCTAATCATGATGTTGTTTTCATCAAATCTATCGAAATAATACTCACACCAATAGGTACATTCATGCCAACTCCCACCATCATCTTGCTCACAAATATGTCATTCTTAAAACCCTTGTCAACATAGCCATTTAAATCTCCTCTCCTCATTCCTTTCCAATTGAAAAATCACATCTCACTAAAGCCCTTAAATCTAATGGTTATTCCTCATCCTAGATTAAAAAAATCCTTTCACTCTATTCTCCACTCCCAAACAATAATCCTTTCCTATAACCTTCTCTCAGCCAAAGTAACCCTGCCCTACATTCGAGGGGTTACTAATAATTTATTTAAAATCTTATCTATAACGAAAAACAAGACCTTTTTCAAGCCTCATAAAATCCTCAATTAGCTCATTAAATTAGCCAAGGACAAGAATGACCCTATGCTAGGTCTCGGAGTCTATGAAATCCATTCCTCTTATGGATATTCTTACATAGGGAAAACTAGGAGATCGTTCAAATCATGACTCAAAGAACATATGGCTAACACCTTCGATAACCGTATTGCTAAATATGCTATAGTTGAACACTCACATAATATCAAGCATCTCATTTTCTTTGATAAAACTAAAATCCTAGCCTCTACCCCCTTCCATTCCAACTGTGTCATCAGGGAAGCCCTTGAGATTGAAAGTCATCCTAACAACTTTAATTGAGAAGTTCTTGTATTAATAGAAACAAAGAGTCTTCAACAATTCCAAACAGAGTATATATGATATATTCGCCACCCCCCCCCCCAACCCACCCCATTGACTTTCACATCAAGGAGATATTTATACACTAGTTAATTTAACAACTTAAAGAAACAAATGTTGAGAGGCAAGTTTGTGGATCGACAACTAAGAAATGGATATGGCATGATTTTCTCTATCATAGAAAATTATGCAGATCATCTTCTTGTACACATCAGCTATCAGTTAGCATGAGACCCACTCGCTTAATGTCATCTTTTCCATGCTCACTTGATGTCAAAATCAATTCTTGAAACCCTTGTGCACGAACAAAACAATGTTGACCTAGACATTTAACCAAACAAATTCTTAGTCTAGTTTATCTTTTGAATTGGCATAACAAGTGGATGAGCATGTCCTTGAAATTTGGCATCTACTTGACATGTCCTTTGTTTGCTATGACATTCTCAGCATCATCTCTAACCATGGACTAATCTATAGAAAATTTAGTCAGCTACATATATGTTATAATTCGATAGCCGAAGAGATATTTTACTCAATTTTCACAAAGAAAATTTATATCATGGCCTATAATTATTTGATACCTTTTTTTATGCATGAATATGACCCAAATGACATAATGACCTGTAAGTATATCAAAGTAAGCGTAGGATGGATGAAAATAATGGAAAAAGGATGTCAAAATGAGGATAATTTGAGGATCCAACATCCCCCCCACACTGAGGATGTTGCATGTCCAGATGCACAAAACTCAAAACTAAAGAAATCTCCTTTCTATTTTGCTACTTCTAAGGCCTAAATCAACTCATTGATATTTCTTAGAATCCACATCTTTTACACACTAATAGGCCATCTATGTTTTCTCATGAGAAGTTTTGCTTACAACCCTTTAACCTTGTTTCTGAGCACCTTGTTGTTTATTTTAAGATTTTTTGTTTTCCTTATACCAGAAACACATTCTTAACAACATAGTGCCATTTGTGCCTTCAAAAGTTCATTTTGTTCTTTGACCATTTCATTTTTGTCTTTAATATACTCTTTTAGTACTTATAACTAAGAAATGTCTTTCTGGAGAGTGTGAATAGTTTCATGTTTCCCTTGAGAAGTATTTTTTTACCTCTGAATCAACTATAGGATCATCATCATATAAAAGTTCTTCATGAAATTGAGTTTTACAAGAAGGAATTTGAAGAATTCTGTAAGAAGTGTGGTATAGCACGACAGAAGACTACTCCATACACACCTGAGAAAAATGGAGTTGCAGAAAGAATGAACAAGACGTTGATGGAAAGGGAAAGAAGCATGCTCAATGGTGCCGGGTTAGGACAGGAATTCTAGGTAGAGTTGGTGGAGACAACATGTTACCCCATCAATAGATCACCTTCATCAGCATTGGAGGATAAGACTCCACAAGAGGTATGGACTGGTAAGAAACCCTCTCTTTCACATGTGATGGTATTTGGATGTGATGCATATGTACATGTTCCAAAGGAGAAAAGAACAAAGTTTGATAGTAAATCTGAAATGTGCATCTTTATTGGGTATAAGGATGGTTTAAAGGGTTATAAATTTTGCAACCCAGTAATAAGGAAGGTTGTGTACAGTCGAGATGTGGTGTTCAGAGAGGTGAAAGATGTTATCAAATATGAATTCCAACCAAAGGAACCTGAGAAGATAGATTTTGAGCTTAAGGAGGAAGAATCAAACTCTACAGCAGAAGAGGAATCAGAAGATGAAGAGCCACAAACTCTGGGTGTGAGAAGATCAGTTCGAGAAAGAAGGCAACCAGAAAGGTATATTCCATCTAATTTCTGTTCAAATTTTACTTTATCTATTACCGATGATGATCCTAGAAATGTGAAGGAAGCATTAGATTCAGAGGATGGAAAACTCTCGAAAGAGGCCATGGTTGATGAAATGACATCTTTGCACAAAACTGAGGCTTGGGATCTGGTGGAGTTGTTGTCTGAAACAAAACCCATTGGCAGCAAATGGGTGTTCAAGAAGAAGACAAATGTAGAAGGAAAGGTGGAGAAATACAAAGCTCGGTTGGTAGCAAAAGGTTATTCCCAGGTGCCGGGAATTTATTTTGGTGATATTTTTTCTCCTGTTGCCAAGGTAGGTTCTATTAGATTACTTTCATCTGTTGTTGTTTCCTTTTTATTTTGAGGTAGAACAGATGGATGTGAAGACAGCATTTCTTCACAGGGATCTAGAAGAGGAGATCTACATGAAGCAACCTGAAGGCTTTGTGGTGAAGGGTAAGAAAGAACTGGTATGCAAGTTAAAAAAGTCTTTGTATGGGTTAAAACCGTCACCAAGGATGCGGTATCAAAAATTTGATACATTTATACAGGGACTTGGCTTCACCAGAAGCAAAGTAGATCACTGTGTGTATTTTAAATTAATTGGCGACCGTGTTATTTATCTGGTCTTGTATGTGGATATATGTTGTTGGTTGGAAATGACAAAGAAATTATCCAGGATTTGAAGACCCAATTGTCCTCCAAATTCAACATAAAAGATCTTGGTGCTGCAAACTATATTTTGGGCATGGAAATTAAAAGAGATCGGGCAAAGAGGAAGCTCTGGTTAAACCAAAGGAAGTATGTCGAGACAATACTACAGAGGTTTGATATGAAGGATAGTAAACTGGTGAAGGTTCCTATTCCTATAGGTGTAAAGTTATCTACTGAACAGTGTCCCAAGACACAAGAAGAGGAAAAGGACATGTTCTGTGTTTCATATGCAAGTGCAATCGGTAGCATGATGTATGTGAAGGCCTGTACTAGACCAGACATTGCACATGCAGTGAGAGTATTGAGCAGGTTTATGTCAAAACTAGGGAAGGAGCATTGGACAGCAGTGAAGTGGGTTTTCAGGTATTTGCATGGAACTAGTGATTATGGTTTGTGCTACCAAGGAAGACCAGGATTAGACAAAGTTTTGGATATTCATGGCTTTGTTGATGCAGACTGGGCTGGAGATCTAGATCATAGAAGATCTACAAGTGGGTATGTGTTTAACGTATTTGGAGGTGCAGTCAGTTGAATGAGTAAGAAACAATCTATAGTGGCACTATCAGCTATAGAGGCAGAATACATGGCAACCACTCATGCAAGCAAGGAAGCACTTTGGTTGCAAATATTGTGTTCAAGTATGGGGTTAGTACAGGGAACTATAAGGATAGACTGTGACATCCAAAGTGCAATTTTCTTGGTGAAGAACCCTGCTTACCTTTCAAATACAAATCACATTGATGTTCAGTATCACTTTGTGAAGGATATGATAGAAGACAAAAAGGTGTTGTTGGTAAAGGTAGACACGTTGAAGAATACTGCAGATGCATTGACAAAATTTGTGAGCTCTGAGAAGTTCTCTTGGTTTATAGAAACAGTGGGCATTGCAGGGCTGCATAAATGACTAAGGTCTCTTATGGCCCCTGTGGAAATAAAACAACAAGTGGGATAATGTTGGGTTGTGTTATATTCTTTCCACGACTAGCTACCCTAGCAAACCAGGGTGTTAGATGGGGGGCGGAGCCCCCCCTTCGTTGTGTCGATTGTGTAGTGAGGGGGTAACAAGGGATTTGAGGGGGGCGGTTAGCCCCACTCTACAGCGTCAGGGGCAGCGACCTAGGGAAAAAAATTTTGAACCCTATGTTAGGTGGGTAGAACTACCTATGGTTTTGTGCATGTTTTTCGCACATGGTGTTGGGCGCAATGGTTTTCAATCCATGGTATTGTATGGTTCGGCATGTATATATATGTATTGTAACATTGGAAGGAACATAATGAAAAATCAATCTAGTAATCCCGATTTTGGGATCTAGGGGAAAATCTCTGTGTATATTTGTTTTATGTGTTATGCTCTCGCTATTGTTTATTTTCTGTTGTTAGAATTGGTATGCAGTTAATTTCTCTACTGGGTTAAAACCTACAGTAAAAGCGGGTAAAAGTGGGAGGAGGTGTTACATTCTCACAATAGTTTGGTGTTGACTGTGATGAAACCTTTGCTCCAGTAGCAAGGTTAGACATAGTCAAAACTATTATTGCCACTGCAACTCAACAAAAATGGAAAAATTTCAACTTGATGTAAAATATTCTTTCTTAAATGGCATATTACAGGAAGAGGTTTATGTGGATGATCCCCTTGTTTTTGAAGTTCTGCAATAGGAGCATAATTTGTATAAGTTGAAGAAAGTTTTATATGGCTTGAAACAACCTCCCCAAACTTGGTAGAGCCTAATTGACTCTTACTTCATTAAAAGTGGATTTCATAGAAGTAGCCATGAGCCAAATCTATATATAAAAACTCATGACAATAGCATTCCCATTATTTGCCTTTATGTTTATGATATGATTTATACAGGTAACATGATAGAAAAATTCAAAGCTGACATGCAAACAGAGTTTGATATGATCGATCTAGGGCTCATGAAGTACTTCTTAGGAATTGAAAGTCAACAATTTGCTAATGGAGTTTTTATCTGTCAACAAAAGTATGCCACTGACATCCTCCAAAAGTTTAGAATGATCAACTGCAAACTAGTTGACACTCCAATTGCTCTAGACACCAAACTAAGTAAACAAGATGAAGGACCATCAATTGATTCTGCATTGTATAAAAGTGTAGTTGGTAGCCTCTTGTATCTCACTATAACTATATTTGACATAATGTTTGCAACTAGTTTTGTTTCCAGATATAGGGAATCACCCAAAAATTCCCATTAGAAGGTTGCAAAAAGAATATTAAGATACGTTGCAGGGACACTAGACTATGGCTTGTTCTACACACATTCTAAAGATCTCTCATTTTCAGGCTACGAAGATAATGGCTATGCAGGAAGCTTAGATGATTGGAAAAGAACCTCATGGTAGAATTTTCACTTGGGCCCAAATCTGATCTCATGGGCCTTCAAAAAACAACCCGTTGTTTCAATATCTTCTGCAAAGGTGGAGTATGTAGTTGCAACTTCAACAGCTTGTCAAAAAGTATGGCTGAGAAGGCATTTGAAGGATCTTTAAAATATTCAAAAGGATATAACTCCTATTTTCTATGATAACAATTCTTCCATTTCTTTATCCAAAAATCATTTCTTTCACAAAAAGAGCAAACATATTGACACACACTTTCATTTCATTCACAAGCTTGTCATTGATGGGGATATCTTTCTTGATTTTTGTGGATCACAAGATCAACTTGGAGATATTTTTATAAACCATTAGGAAAAAATGTATTTGAATTTCAAAGAAAGAACTTGGGCATTATAAGGGCTAATAATTGTAATAGTTGAGGTTAAGCGGGGGTTTTGAGAGCATTAATCTCAGTGTCTGTTAAGTCTCATAGTTAGTTTTGATTCACTTTAGTTAGTTGAGTTTAGTTGAGTTTTAGTTGGTACTTTCTCCAGTTATTAATTGTTGTTTGTTTCCTTATCTCCCATGTAGTTTATTTAACTGTTTTTGAATGATGAGAAGATTTGTTCACTCCATTGAGAATTTTGAAGCCATTCTCTGTGTATTTTCACCTCTGCAATCTCTGTCAAAGCTTTTACCTAAGTCATCAAAGTCTTAAACTTAGAGAAGAATCCCTTTATGGTCTTAAATTTGTTTTGATCTAATGAATCTAATGATTCTCTAGCTATTTCCCTCTCAACTCATATTTCTTTTAAAGCAATACCTTCAATGTGGTCCAAACATGACGAGAGATGTCAACCTTCTACATGAAATCAAAATTCAGGGGAGATTGCTAAACGCAGTATCCCATAAGACTCATCCATTCTTTTGAAGCAATTTGATTTCTTAATGTTGAAATTGATCGATTTTAATCCCCGTTGTGATAATGTAGAGTGCCTTTCTAGGAAAGAACAATTGTATTTTTAGCTTCCAGTCAATGTAATTGAAAGGAGTGAGGATTGTAGTGAGTTGGTAAATTCTCTGTGGGTTTTCCTAACTTGTCAAATCTGAAATAAAATTCTAGTATTCTTTATAAACTCATTGATGTTGTGACACCATGAAGGATTTCAACCACAAGCATAAGATTTAGTTGTGTAAAAATACTAGACTAGCTGCAATAGAACAAGAGAGAAGGGAGAATGAGGTTGATGAAAAAAAAAACTAAGTAGCTAAAGGGACCAAGTCACATAAAAAAGGGATATGGTTGTTAATGAATGAATATGGAAATTTATCAAAATAAAAAGGGGAATGAAAATTAGTAATTGGAGACCTTAGCAACAAAGTAATGTGCAATAATTGAGAGGAAATTGTTATGCCATAGCCCAATTAGTTTTGAGTTGCCTTCACATATCATCCTAAGTGTCACCCCTTGATCCTAAATGGTAGGAAAAGTCAAGTAGTAAAAGAAAAGTTCTCAGATATACTCCTAATAATATATGAAAGAGGGTTAAATGATGACCTATGTGAAATCATAATAAGATCTTAAATGCAATGTACCCAACATGAACAAATTATATCAATTATTTACATGACATCATGTATATTCATTTTTATTTTGACTAATTTTTAACCAGATCTCATTACATAATGCCTTTGATTCATTTTACAATATATTAACATAACAAATACAAAAATTAAAGAAAAAGAAAAAAAAAACATAAAACAAGAATAAAGAAAAACATGAAAACTAAATTAAGAAGTGAGATCTATCCAAATGAAAAATATGAAATAAAATATTTCTTAACCACGTAATATATATATATATATATATATATATATATTATATATATATAATATATATTTTGAAAAATAATTTAAAATTAAATAAACAACCAATTTAATTTATATATATATATATTGAAAAATAATTTAAAATTAAATAAACAACCAATTTAATTTAATTTATATATATATATATATATATATATATTACTGAAAGTTTAAGTCCCACGGAGGTAGGCGAGTTGTTAATCACAATGCAGTGAAGTTCCTTAGAAAGGCGAGCTCCGTACTGAAGGTCACGAGTTCAAATCCCCCAGACTAGCCCTGTAAGATGTGGAGAGGGGCGGGTGCAGTTTGTATCGGTCAAAATCGACCCTGTGTAACGCAAGTTGCGAGGCTGCTGCTCTAATTGCCAATTCCTCTGTAATAAAAAAAAATACTAAAAATTTATATTAACCTATTTAATTTTAAAATCTCTCATACTAGGTGATTATTCAAGTCGGTGATTATTCAAGTCTATCTCATTGCCATTTATGATAATATATCAAAAAGATCTCCACATAGCATTTGCATGAGAAAGTGCATGTTAGCCTAATATTGGTTCTTTAATGGTTTTCATTTTTATTGAGATAAAGTATTTGATATCCTTTTATAATGAATGGTATTGGTTTATAATATTTTAATAAATTTTATTTATAAATTATGAATATAAATATTTTAATATTTATTATAAATTAATATCTTTTAACTTATCTCTATTATTTAAATATAAAATTTAGTTACCAATAAATTAATACATATTTTGAAATTAATGTATGCAATGAATCATAAGAAAAGGATTGAAAAAATTAATGAAATTAATAACGCTCTGGTCCCTTGCCTACTTATACATGTCTCAACTGTGACTCTTTCAATTTCTAAACAAAATTCCAAACCAACGGGATCTTTGATTTCCTTGCATAGTCGATTTCTTCTGTTTATGTAAATATTTCTTCTGTCCAATAAAGATTTACCAGCTGATGCAATGACGACTTCCAGCGAAGGTTAGGTTCCATGTTTCCTGTATGGTGGTTATCCTCCTCTCTCGTGGGTAATGTCGAAACAATTATAATAGGAATTTCTTACTATTTCCAGTGGTTCCATGACTATTGCTTAGACAATTTATAAAGGAAAATTATCTATAAATTACAAATTTTTAATTAAATGTATAAATAAATATATAAAACAGAATTATAAGTAATTTATATTGCAGATTTTGAAACTCAAGGAATCAATAAAAATTATAAATTATTTGATTATAAAATAATTCAACAATAAAATTTAATAAATAAATTATAAATTATTTGATTATAATTTAACAATAAGGAAAAAAATAAAATAAATATTAAACCAACAAATGATTGCGAAATTCAATAAATAAAATAAAAATAAGTTGACTCATTTTTTTTTTATTTTTCTTAATTCTTTTTTATTGTCAACTCCAAGCATGAATTTTCTTCAGGTGAGTTCCCCATATTAACGATTTCTTTGCATTCAAGAAATTCTTATTGCTTCCTATGGTTCATTTTTTTATGGTTATTTTTACTTTGGTTGGGTTTTGAAGGTAGTGAGAATGAGGTGATTCTTGCTTTGAAAGATTTCGACATTCCTCCTTTCAAGGATTTTGAAAAGTCCTCAGCCGAGATCGCGAGGAGGAAGAAATCGAATTTATATAGAGGTGTCAAGTAGTGTCCATAAGGAAAATGGGTTGAGGAGATTCGAGATCCCAGAAAGGGCATTAGGGTTTGGCTCGGAATGTTTAACACTGTGGAGGAGGCAACCAAAGCCTATGATGCAGAGGCTATAAAAGATCAGAGTCAAGATAGCCAAGCTCAACTTTGTCGATCACTCGTGTTCTGAAAAAGTGGACAATAACAAGAAAATGTCAAGGAAGAAAGTGAAGTCATGTACAAAAAAACCCTAATTTAATGTTGGGTTTGAATATGAACAGTAAGGTAAAACCCTTATATTCCCCAATGCATGACTTATTAGATGGTTACTGTGTAAACAATGGAACCCTCTTTGAAGGATGCCTGCAGATCAGATCTTCTAGTCTCAGTCTCCAAGGATATCGAGTATCGATACTCTCAGTGCCTAAAATTTGTAGAAAATTTGATGTAGGTTAACCCGATAATGCAATATAAATCAAAGCAGAATACTATAACCTATTTCTACTATTGATTTGCAGAAGCTTAAAGATCGAGCTAAACAATATAACTAGAAGAAGAAGAATCAATGGCACAATACACATGAAAATACTTTGGGGAAAGCCTCAGCTAAAAACCTCACACTATTGTATTATCATACAGGTGGAAATACATAGGAATCATACAAAGCCTTAGCTCTCACAGATGCTCATAGGAAATCTTGGCTTCTCTTTAGCCTTCCTCTCTGCCCTCCAAGCTCCTATTTCCTTGTACTGTTCCTTGTGGATGATCTTCTCTTACCAAGTGGAAAACCCAATGTACCAAGTGGATGATCTTCCTCCAAAACTGCGCAATCTTCAAGGATGAATCCTTGACTGCATGCATGAGTTTTCTCTTTGAGAAAACACATGCAACTGATAGTACATTGTTCTTGACATTTATCTCAACTGGGTCTTTCTCAGAATAGACGTGCATGAGTTTCTGATGAGGAAATCTTCAGTTAACTGGAGTAGCACTAGTTGAGTGCGTGCATGCATCAATAACTCACTATTAGTTCTTCAAAGAGTTTGGAACTAATTTAATTAGACTTTACTCAGTAAACTGAGTTAACTAATTACAACTCAAATATAACTCAATCTTATCTCCTTAATTTAAGGGATAACTCTTGCATGACTTCATAAAGACTTCTAACTTGAATTTCTCCAACTAGTTAATTTAAAATAAATTAATTAATTATTTCCAAGTAGCTGTTAAGACTAAATTTGATTTTAATTCACAATTTAATTCAAGGACAAATTAAATTGAAATATTCTTGTTGTCATATTTCAACACTCCCTCTTAACAAGAAAGGGATTATCTACCACCCCGATCCTGTCTCTATGGAACTCAAATTTACACTTTGACAATGCCTTTGTCAAAATGTCAGCATCTTGCTGCTCTATCGAAATATACTGCAACAGCATGATCCTCTCGACCTATAAAAAGCCACGGGCAACAAATCTTGCCTTATGATTCTCCACACTACCATCAGCAGCTTGCTTTACCTTGTAAAGCCAACGGGAACTCACAACTGACTTGTTCTCCAGTCTCAAAACCATGTCCCAAACACTGTTACGAACTATGGAGTCATACTCCTCCACCATAGCATCAACCCAAATCGGTTGTTGCACTGCTTCCTCAAAGGAAGATGGCTCGGTCTCAACACATTCCCCAGCAAGGGCCATGTATCTAGTGTACCTCTTCGGTGACCTCCTCTATCGGCGCTGAGAAGATGGTGCTCCCACATTCTCTCTCGCATCCTCCAACAATCTGTCAGCTTCTCTTGTGTGCTTCTGTCCATCTCTAGAAGACTCTGCTTGAGTGGATGTCTCCACTCCTAGAACCTCTGCATGCGACTGCTTCGCATCAGTCTGAGGCTCCTCCTCCTTAAGAACGAATAATTCCTCCACAGCATGTAGTTGGAGCTCCCTCTCAAGGGAAACTCGCATGGCCTTCTGCTCATCAAACTTGAGATCTCTACGAACCACTATCCTCTGACTGGTAGGCAAGTACACCCAATAGATCTGAGGTGTATCGGTGTACCCCACAAATATCCCCAACTCTGCTGTCGGCTCAAGCTTCTTCCATGCATCCTTTGTCACATGGAAATATACCGATGACCCAAAGATCCTAAAGTGACCCACATCTGGTCTCTTACTGGAGAAAGCTTCCTCTGGTGTCTTCATCCCAAGTATGTGATGTGGGCTTCTATTCTGCAAATAGACCGTTGTGTTGCATGCCTCAGCCCGCAAGTGAAGTGGTAGGCCTCGGTCATGTAGCATTGCCCGTGTTGCCCCTACAATAGTTTTGTTCTTCCTCTTGGCCACCCCATTCTGTTGTGGGTTATGAGGTGCCGTCAACTCTTTTTTAATTCCTTCCGCTACATAGAAGTCTTTAAACTCTTGAGAGACATATTCTCCATCGTTGTCGCTTCTTAAGGCCTTGATCTTCTTCCCTGACTCTTTCTCGACGAAAGCTTTGAACTCACAAAACTTTGTGAAGGTTTGGTCATTCTTCTACATGAAATAAATCCAGCATTTATGAGAATAAACATCAATGAAAATCACATAATACATTTGCTTCACTGTGGATGTCATCAAGAATGGTCCACACACATCAGTATGAACTCACTCTAAGATAGCCTCTGCTCGACTATCTCGATCATGAAAGGAAGACTTGGTGTACTTTCCCAAGGTACAACCTTTGCATGTGTCAACTTGCTCAAGTTTACCTTTGGGAAGTCCTGTAGATATCTGTTGCATTATCTTCAAAGCCCCATGATTCAAATGGCCCAACCTCCTGTGCCACAACTCACCAATGTCTTGGCTTTGCACCAATTCTGCTTTCATACTCAATGTTTCACAATCATCTACCTCTAGTTTATAGATATTCTCACCTGAATCCCTATCCTCTTGTTCTGACCCGTGGCTTTGTGTCTTAGGAATTCCTTTCCTTTACTGAAGGAAACATCGTAGCCTTTCTCCTCCAACATCATGACCGATACCAAGTTCTTCTTCAGTCTAGGCACATACTTCACATCTGTCAAGGTGATAGGAGCTCCATGCTCCCTCTGAAAAGCAATTGTGCCCACTCCTGAAACACTATACCTTCCGTCGTCACCCATCTCTATGTGCATCTTGAGGTCTTTCTCCTCCAAGGCACTGAATAAATTTTTATCACCGGACATGTGGAATGAGGCTCCACTGTCAAGATACCAGACAGAACCCATCATCGATGACACCATGCATGCGATGAGGGTAAAGTCCATTTCGAACTGAGAGGCTAATGCCTCACCTTCCAATCCTTCCAAGGATCCCTTCTTGGACTTCTTCAATGGGAAATTAGTCACATAATGTCCCATCTTGTGAAAATTAAAGCATCTTACTTTAGACATGTCACCCTTCTTCCCTCCATGAGAAGAATTCGATTTGAAATGGGAAGCCTTCCTCTTCCCTTTCCTTGCCTTACTTGCTAAGGAAAGATTTTCTTCATCATCATTCTTGGATGAAGAACCATCTTGTGTGCTCCTCCTAATCTCCTCCTACATAAGATCTGACCACAGTCGTTCCCAATCCGGCAGTTTCCCCCTTCCATTCACAGAGTCCTGGTAGCTATTCCAACTCTTTGGAAGGCCAAGGAGAGCGAGGCTCACCATATCATCATCGGCAGTAGTTATTCCCACACTGCCAAGCTCATCTCTGCAGGTGGTGAGCTTTTTCAGATATGTGGAAATAGTATCGCCCTTCTCCATCTTGATTCTTCAAAGCTTATCCTTGAGCGCAAATTTCCTCTGGTCACTACTGTTCTCGTAGAGGTCCTTCAATGTCTTCCACGTTGAAAATGGAGTTTCCTTCCCATGGAGACTCAAGACGATATGGTCTCGAACTCCCTCAAGGATGATTTGTCTCACCTTCGCCACACACTTCTTCCACTCAACCAACTCTTGTGCATTAGTTGAAGATGGCTTTGGTATTTCTTGATCAATGAATTCCTTCAAGCCATTGTCTTCTAATACAGCCTCCATTCTATCTTTCCATGCTATGTAATTCGAGCTACCTTCCAAGGCATACTTGAGTCTCAAGCCATAGAACACCATTGGCCAACCTTGAAGTATGATATGAATTCGATTTGCACCTGCAACCCCGAACTTCAAATTTCGAATTCTCTTCTCAGTATATTGTTCATCCTCCAATACCATGTAGAAAATATGATGTAGGTTAACCCAATAATGCAATATAAATCAAAGCAGGATACTATAACCTACTTCTACTATCAATTTGTGGAAGCTTAAAGATCGAGCTAAACAATATAACCAAAAGAAGAAGAATCAATGGCACAATACACATGAAAATACTTTTGGGAAAGCCTTAGCTAAAAACCTCAGAGTATTGTATTATCATACAGGTGGAAATACATAGGAATCATACAAAGCCTTAGCTCTCACAACTAGCCAGCTCTGAGTACAATCCTCACAGATGCTCACAGGAAATCTTGGCTTCTCTCCAGCCTTCTTCTCTGCCCTCCAAGCTCCTATTTCCTTGTGTTGTTCCTTGTGGATGATCTTCTCTTACCAAGTGGAAAACCCATCTACAAAGTGGATGATCTTCCTCCAAAACTGCGCAATCTTCAAGGATGAATCCTTGACTGCATGCATGAGTTTTCTCTTTGAGAAAAAACATGCAACTGATAGTACATTGTCCTTGACATTTATCTCAACTGGGTATTTCTCAGAATAGACATGCATGAGTTTCTCATGAGGGAATCTTCAGTTAACTAGAGTAGCATTAGTTGAGTGCATGCATGCATCAACTGACTGTTAACTCGCTATTTTTTCCTCAAGCAGTTTGGAACTAATTTAACTGGACTTAACTCAGTAAATTGAGTTAACTAATTACAACTCAAATATAACTCTATCTTATCTCCTTAATTTAGGGATAACTCTTGCATGACTTCAGAAAGACTTCTAACTTGAATTTCTCCAACTAATTAATTTAAAATTAATTAATTAATTATTTCCAAGTAGCAGTTAAGACTAAATTAGATTTTAATTCACAATTTAATTCAAGGACAAATTAAATTGGAATATTCTTGTTGCCATATTTCAACAAATTCCAGTGCTCCATTTCGAAGCACTTCAAATGTTTCCACAGTCCAATCTTGTGAGCATATAAATTTGAGCCAAACTTTGCAGCAATCATGCTCTTGTGATATCTGTAGCCACAACTATTAAGAGGTGAGCGATTTCATGTCCACTGCTTATGGCGATGCCGCAAATTTTGAACTGGTGAAATCTTCCCATTCAGGAGGTTATTTTGATTCTGATCATAGCAGAAACTCATTTGATGGGGCACACTTCCCATGGGGTCATGAGACGAAAATCCCAGAAATTTCATCTAAATATGATGTTGGACATGAGTCTCTATTTATAGACATAAAACCCCCACTTCAGGTTGTTGTTAAAGACAAACCTGCAGATACCTCTGTTGGGGTGAACGGTGGGACATAAAGTTTTCCAGTGGAGACATTCATGGAGTTCAACGATGGGACAAAATTCTTTGCAGTGGATATCTCTATTGAGGTCAATGGTGACATAGAATGCTGCAAAATAGAGGATAGCATCGTGCAGATTGAATTTTCCAAATAATTATCTGCCTTGGAATCATATCATGGGTTGTCAGAGAGTCCTAATCTTATAGTAACCATGGATGAATCAATAGAAGTTGGAAATCAGGGTCCAGGCTCCTTTCCATATGAGCAGTGTTTCCTGAAACCATGGATCTATGACGATCTGCCAATTTCGGGTTCAGTTTACTAAAGCAGTCGCAGCGATCAACGAATTTCAGATTCAGCTTATCAAAGCAGTTTTGGTTCTTGCTTCTGAGGCTTATTATAAATACATAACAAGCAAGCAAGACTCGTGGTATGCAGGGTTATTTATGGCATTTACAGTCTTTTAAACTCATGTTTTGTAATTTTTTCTTTATGTTTAATTGTTTGTTTACATTTGTAAAGTATCTCCCACCTGTAATGAAGATATCGATCAAATTCAAATTACATAGCTTGGTTTTTTTGAATGAGAGTGATGACTTAATTTACATTCTGAAATAATATTTAGGGGTAATTATAAGTTAAATTAGGTTTAAAATAATTTAAATTAAAACACAAATTAATATAATGGCTTTTTTAATATTGAATTATTAATATTTGTTTTCTTTTATTTATTTATTATTATTAAATTTTTTTGTTAGCATTGGTTTGACATAGTTTTGATTTGGACTATATAACTATAATTACTAGTTGAATTCATATATTCTCCATGCATAGTTTACAAAGTTAGCTAGATGGATTTGAACATTTTAGTAAGTTTTCTTATACATTATTATTTTCACACTATGTAGCCACTGATCTCTCATTATGTCCCTTATTCTTTTGCACAATTAAAACTAGCAATTGCACCATATGTTGCAAAAAAAACGCCGTAAGTCAGTAGCATAGGGTAAGTCGGTAGCATAGGGATATGTGATAACAATTGCACTACATGTTGCAAAAAAAAAGGTCATAAGTCGGTTGTATAAGGATATGTGACAATAGAGAAATGAGAGTTTCATAACCATTGGTAGACATACGTATCCTCCAGTAGCTCCAAGGGGCATAACATGATCTCACTGGGCAGCTACAACGTTCAGACTAATGATTGAAAGTTATTCTTTGCAATATGTATTGTCTATGTGCTCATATGTGTTCTCTTATATGGGAAGCTATAACATTCAAACTAATGATTGAAATTTATTCTTTACAATATGTAGTGTCAATGAAATTTATTCTTTGCAATATGTATTGTCTATGTGCTCATACATGTTCTGTTATATTTTCAATGACGTAAATGAATAGAGACCCACACTTATATCCAGATCGACCCCTTCCTATGACGAAGATGAATCCACTATTGTGGTTGTGGCAAAGGATTTGATTATGGAGGCCCAAGCCTCGACCTCAACCTCAACCTACATATAGGTTCAAGGCCAATCTGTATGGATATTAGTATGAGTAAAATCCTAGATGGAACATATCACTCAAGCAGGTATTCTAATTATAAATATGGATGAGAGAGTAAATCGAGTTATGGGAGGAATCCTTGCTATGGTCAATAGGAGGCTAAGTTATCCATCAACCTGAAGTAGTCAATGGGAAACCCAAGCATGTATTGTAAACCTACACTATCACCATTTATATTGATTGTGTTTTCATGTTGGGAGCAATTGTTGTTGTGTACACTCTCCTACTAGTCAAGAGTAAGACTAGCCAATTGGGTAATCTAGAAATTGAATTCCAGTGGTCAAACAAGTGATTGCGGGATAAGTATGCACATTGTTGCCTATACTTGTAATCGAATTGTTGAGAGGTCCCGACAGATGGAAAAAGGGCCTTTTGTATTGTAGTGTTTGCCTTTAAAAAATACCCCTTGCAAAAGAGTCTTGCATCCAATTGTTGCAATGTGAATATGTCTTTTTCTCAGTAATCATGAGCAACAAGAGGAACATCCTCCAAGGCTTCAAAGTCCCCATATTAACATTCAACTGGTAGTTCCATATGCAAGCAAGATCCCAAGTCTGAGGAGCCCAAGCTTGAAGAGCATGCCTGGTCCTATAAAAATAGATATTTTTGCCTCTGAAAGCAATAATGGAGAAGAGACAAGCCATTCATCTATTGGGGATCTAAAGCATGCCTAGTCCTATAAAAATATATATTTTTGCCTTTGAAAGCAACAGTGGAGAAGAGACAACCCATTCATCTATTGGGGATCTAAGAAATGATTGAGATAATTACAACAACCAATATGTTTATTCTACTTTAGGTGAGGTTTTATATTAGCATAAAGTTGTCAAAAGTATTACTAGCTTAGTTCAGGTTGTTTGAATTTTTTAATGTGAGAATAACTAGGGTAGGCACAAACATTTTTTTCCTCTAGCCTTTCTTCTCATCTAACTCAAATTCATAAGCTCATACTGCCCAAGAAAACAACACATCAAGCTCTAACAGCAATCATAATATTTCTAGAAAACAACACATCAAGCTCTACAACAATCATAATGTTCCTAGGAGACGAGTCGGTTGTCCTCTTGTCATATGCTATAGGCTTACAACGTTTCCTTTGCAACGTATGGTGCAATTGCTAGTTAAGTTTCTAAGGCCTTAGTTACATATTTATGTTTATTCATTTTTTCTTGTTGAAATATTAGTCAAACTCTTTTTATTTTACAAATTTATTGATAATATAAACAAATAGATATATTTATTTATTCATTTAATTAAAATAAATAAAGTTATATTATTAATCATTTACATATTTATGTTTTTAATGCCTTAGTTATATATTTATTTTTATTCATTTTTCCTTGTTGAAATATTACTCAAACAATTTTTATTTTACAAATTTATTGATAATAAAAACAAATATATAGTTATTTTGATTTTTTTCCTTGTTGAATTATTTAGGTCTAGAGTCTGCCCTAAAATTTATTTTGCTTGGCTAAGAGTTAGTCTTATTTGGACTTAAAGAAATAGGTTAACAACGAGTTAGTCTTATTTGGACTTAAGGAAATAGGTTAACAACCTAAGACATAGAGTCATTTGACAAGAATGAAATCCTGCCCCCTTTACGGATCACCAAAAGGTAATTTTAGCTGGCATGGTTCTCCTTGAATAACAGTGGCAAATCAACCTACATTCATGGATCACCATTAGTGATGGGTTTTTCCATTGTTGAATTGACAAGTTATGATCAGTTTTCCTATTTTTTAAAGAATATATTTTTTATTGTTATATTATTGATTGAAATCGGTTTAAATAATCAAGTAATTGTAAGATCAATGATTAGAAAATGAAAGGTAAAACTTGAACAACTACTATCTCTTCTTGTATTTTCATTCTTAAATGTATCTTTTGGGCAAGAAGGGAAGAATGAAAGGAAGGAGCCTTATGAATTGTTGAATAAAAATAGAGTAATGCATAGATCCATGAAGTGCATTGTAACCACAAATTGCCAAAACAAAAATTGAGAAACCATCCACTTTTGAGGTTTTTTTCCATTAGATTTCCTTAGGCGAAAGTTGATGTCTTTGTTGGAGGAATTTTGTTGCAATTAGTGTTTCTATGTGTTTAAAATGATGCTTCTATATGGATTGATGTATTTGATGAAGAAATTTCATGATTGTGAGAATTTAGACTTGATGTAGATCAAAACTTCTAGTGACATTTGTGTTGTCATTTATTTGCTTAACGTTTCACGGGAACACTTCACCCATTTTTGGGGACATTAAGATTTTATGGTGATGTGAAGAGAACTAGACTAGTTAATAGAAAATAGAGATAAAGTATAGCCCTTATGAGATGATAATGATGGGAGAGAATGAAGAGATAGTTGATTAAATTTTGACTATAATGAGAGAAAATGAATATTAGAATTTAATGATTCAAGTTAAATAGTAAAATTATATTAATTACTCAAATTAATATGGTCATTTTCTTTTAATTAATTTAAGTTAGATTGTAGACACTAATTTATTAATTATTCAAATTGATAATAGTGAAAATATTATTTTAAACTATTTTCAATTGATAATAGTAAAATAATCATAATAATTAAATCAATTAATTTGATAATAGTAAAATAATAATAATAATAATTAAATTAATTAATTTAGATTGCAAATATTACTTTAGAATGGATTTGGATGAATGAAATTGAATTGACAAGATTTTGATTATGGTGAAAGTTGAATTAAAGAATAAATAAATAAATAATTCACATGATAATATATGAAATTATAACGAAGGTAAATATATTTATTTAAATTCATTTAATTATTTAATTTTTTATTAATTTATTTTATTTTTTATTTTTTATTTAGATGTAAAAGGATTAAGAGAATACTAGTTATTTAGTTTAAAATAAATGATTAATAACTTAGAAATGATAATTTAAATTAGGAAGGATAAAAGATATGACTATAAGGGAGTACAAATTAATAAGAAGAGGGAGAATTAACGGAATAGGAGGGTTGAGAAGAACGAAGGTTGGGGATGTAAAGGGATGGAAATAAGAGAAAGAGATTAAGGTGGACTAAAATTATTATTAGAGAGATTGGATTTGGAGGACAATAAATGGATACTAGGTTTTCAAGAATGGATTAATTAGTACTCATCTTCTCGATTAACGTTGTTAGGATGCTTTTCAATCTCAAGGGCTTCCCTGATGATATATTTGAAATGGAAGGGGGTAGAGGCTAGGATTTTGGTTTTATCGAAGAAAATTAGATGCTTGGTATTATGGGAGTTTTCAACTATGGCGATTTAACAATGCAGTTATGGAAGGTGTTATTCATATGTTCTTTGAGTTGGGATTTGAATGATCTACCAGTTTTCCCTATGTAATATTTTCCATAGGACCAAGGGATTTCATAGACTTCGAAACCTAGCATAGGGGCATTCTTGTCCTTGGCTGATCTGAAGAGCTAGATGAGGGTTTTATGGGGTTTGAAAAAGGTCTTGATGTTCTTTTTAGATTGGATTTTAGATAAATGATGAGTAACCCCTTGAATATAGGGAAAAGTTACTTTGGTTAAGGGAAGGTTATAGGAAAGTATTTTTGGTTGGGGGTGGAGAATAGAGTGAAAGGATTTTTTGATCAGGGATGAGGAATAACAACTGGATTTGAGGGTTTTGGTGAGATGACATTTTTAATGGGAAAGGAATGGGGAGAGGAGATCTAAATGGCTTTGTTGACAAGGGTTTTAAGCACAACATATTTTTTATCAAGATAATAGTGGGAGTTGGCATGAAGGTACCTATCAGTGTGAGTCTTCTTTCGATAAACTTGGTGGGTAAGGAAGCCATTAGGAAGGCAAGAAACAAAGACATAAAGAAAGGGAATGGATTGGTCTTCTTCGAGTTCCATAGTGAACTGGATGTGAGGGGAAATGTTATTGAGATGCAAAATGAAAGCGTTGATTGTGATGGAAATCCGTCAACCAAGGGGTCTCCTCGATGTGAAGTCCCAATTAGACCTCACACCATTTGGAGTAGGATACCCATATATAATTTGGCCCAGTTTTCAGTTATCTTAAAGATACTCCTTAGCTCTAACTTTTGGAAAGAGGGAGGAATGAAAATTTGCCTTTGAAAAGCAAGGGGAGTGTGCCTGCTGAGTGTTCAATTGTATGTGTGTCAAATTTATTTCACTCCGGAGGGGAGGAAAAGTGAACCTCTAAGAGAGAGGTAGTAGTACCACCCTAGTAGATACACACATAAATGAGAAGGATCCATACAACATCAAGCAGAATAGTCCACAGATATATGACGGTAGGTGCAACCAATGTAATGAGGACAATATGTCTAATATCCAATGAAATAGTCCACGAGGATGCAACAATGGTAATAGCAATTACAACACATTCTCAATATGATAAGTACCAAAATAACCGAAATAGTCCAACTACTTTAGCACAAATAAAAGTAAACATGAATTACAAACATTTACAGAATAGTATTACAAATATCCATAATCCATGCATAAAGAACATGCTAGCCCATAGGGCTTCTTATATTGAGTAAAAGTTCCAAGACACATGTAAACAATGAATACCACTAGCTCCAATAGTGGAGCATTGGAGCCATTCCTTGATCCTCAAAAGAACTAGCTTATCTCTCCAATACCTTGTGGGAGGAGACAAATTGAAAAGTCCTTTGCTCATACAATGAGGGTGTATATATAACCAAGAGGTGATGCTTCACCTTTCCTGTGACTCTGTTAACTATGCTGGACCTGCCAACATGTCAAGGGATCTCCCCGGTAAGAAGTCCCAATTAGACCTCAGATAATTTGGTGTAGGAGTCCCAGTAGTGGGTCGTACGGTAATGCCTTGACCACGATTTCTCATAGAGGCAAGTATGATAACTCTGTTGGTAGAAATGGTGTGACACTTGCGACGAGCTAAGGAAGGTGCATGAAAGGTTGTAACACATGGGGAGTGAGGTGAGTGCACCCCTTGGAAACATTTTATAGTACTTGGCTTCGAAGGGAACACACGAGCAAAGATGCATCACTAGCTGGAAAGCAAGAGAGCAAGAAATCTAAGGTGATGTTCAAACCAATAGCACATCTGCAATAAGATTCATAAAATTGCATACAAAATAGTTCATACACAAATACGTAAGTTAAACAACATACATTACTACAACAACCAGAATAGTCCAACTACAATAACAAAATATGCATGAAAACGTGTTGGCTTTATTTTATTAAGAAGTGTAAGTTCGAGTCATACAATACATCCATGTATACCCACTAGTTCCAATAATGGAACATTACAGCCACATCCACATGCTCCTCCAAAGATATGTACTAGCTCTACGTAGTGGAGAAGCCAACATGCATTACAATACTGTCCAAGCTCTCTCCAAGATAGTCTTATCAGAAGCTTAGTTGACCAAAATCCTCTACAATGAGTTATGAGGTTCTATTTATAGAAAAGGGTGGGGTGACCCTTGACATTCTCTTTTGTGACAGTTCATTTGCCCTCATGACTCTTCATCTACTCTATGACTGTTACATCCAACTATTGACACTTGACTTACACTTGACATGTTACATTACAATGCACATGTACTCATGTGAGACAACATGGCTTGAGCAAGCTTGTTTGTCTGTGATGGTGTGCATGCACCCCATGGTAACATATTACTGAAGTGAACTCTTCGCTACGTTGCAACCGGTGCATTGGTTTGGCTCCTTCATCCATCTCATCTACTAACATGTGCGTGGTCTTCTTGGGTGCGGCTGAACTGGCAACACACTAATGCATAGTGTCTATGTTTACCTTCAGTGTGTGTTGGTGGTCATGCGTATCAACTTGTAGAAGTACATGTTCAGCTCCAGTTGGACTTGCTTCTTGTCTTCGCCTTGGTGAGTGTGTTGAATGGGTTGGATTGCATCTGTGCGCACAATGACATGCATGTTGCTGAATCCCTTCTATGCGATCAACGACACTGCTCACCATGTCTGCTTTGTCCCAGCTGCTGGGATGGATCTTTAACTTGTACAGGCACAGTTTCATCCATGAGTGCATGTTGCGCCCACTGTTGTTCCTGTTCCTACTGCAACTCATTCATTTGTCTGTGCAGCTTCATGTTCTTCCTTGAGTTGTTGCTTCAGCACATGCAACTCCTTCTTTGTTCCATTCTCTGTCTTCACACAATTTTCATGCTGCACCGTCACCTCATAGCCTGAGTCTCCAAAGTTGCTTTCATCATCAGTGACTATTTATAGATGTCTCAACTGTGACTATTTCAATTTCTAAACAAAATTCCAAACCAACGGGATCTTTGATTTCCTTGCATACTCGATTTCTTTTGTTTATGTAAATATTTATTTTGTCCAATAAAGATTTACCAGCTGATGCAATGATGACTTCCAGCGAAGGTTAGGTTCCATGTTTTTTGTATGGTGGTTATCCTCCTCTGTCGTGGGTAATGTCGAAAAAATTATAATAGGAATTTTCTTACTATTTCCAGTGGTTCCATGACTATTTCTTAGACATACTATTATTACAAATAAGGAATGGTACATACTATAAAACCTACTCCCTAGTTCTAGAGTTAGACAATTTATAAAGAAAAATTCCAAATTATGACATTTTCACAATTTTTGTAGAAAACTCCAAAAAAATGGGATCTTTGATTTCCTTGAGATTTTGCATACTCGATTTCTTCTGTTTGCGTAACGATTCCTCTCTTCCAATAAACATTTACAAGTGGAGTTTCTGGCAATATCGAGTAAAAGTTAAATTCCATGTCCCCTACAGAGACATTATCCTCCTCTACTTTGTTAGGCGAAATGTTATATATATATATATATATATATAGATATAACTAATTTAATTTAAAATTAAAATCTGTAAATTATTTTTTAAATAAAATTTCAATTCCTTCTCTACTAATTTAATTATATAATGAATTATTTATAAATTACAACCTTTTTAATTAAATGCATAAATAAATATATAAAACAAAATTAAAGGAATAAAAGGAATTTATATCCCAGATTTTGAAAATCAAGTAATCAATAAAATTATAAATTATTTGATTATAAAATAATTCAACAGGGTGAAGAAAAGCAAAATAAATATTAAACAAACAAATGATTACGAAATTTAATAAATAAATTAAAAGTTATTTGATTATAAAATAATTGATAAGAAAATCAAAATAAATATTAAACCAACAAATGATTAGGAAATTCAATAATGAAAATAAATATAGGTTGACTCATTCTTCTTTTTATTTTTCTTAATTCTTTTTTATATATTTATTTATGCATTTAATTCAAATAATTAAAATTATATTATTAATCATTTATATATTTATGTTTCTAACGCCTTAGTTACATATTTATGTTTATTCATTTTTCCTGGTTGAAATATTAGTCAAACCCTTTTTATTTTACAAATTTATTGATAATATAGACAAATATATGTATGTATCTATGTATTTAATTAAAATAAATAAAGTTATATTATTAATAATTTATATATTTATGTTTTTAAGGCTTTAGTTATATATTTATTTTTATTCATTTTTCCTTGTAGAAATATTAGTTAAACAATTTTTATTTTACAAATTTATAGATAATATAAACAAATATATAGTTATTTTGATTTTTTCCCTGGTTGAATTATTTAGGTTTACAGTTTGCTTTAAAATTGATTTTGCTTGGCTAAGAGTTAGTCTTTCTTGGACTTAAGGAAATAGGTTAACAACCTAAGACTTAGAGTCATCTGACAAGAATGAAAGCTTGCCCCCTTAGGGATCACCAAAAGGTAATTCTAGGTGGCATGGTTCTCCTTGAATAACAGTGACTAATCAACCTACATTCATGGATCATAGTTAGTGATGAATTTTCCCATTGTTGAATTGACAAATGAGTTATGATAGGTTTTCCTATTTTTTAATAAAAAACTTTTTATTGTTATATTATTGATTGAAATTGATTTAAATAATTAAGTAATTGTAAGATCAATGATTAGAAAATGAAAAGTAAAACTTGAACAACTCCTATCTCTTCTTGTATTTTCATTCTTAAATGTATCTTTTGGGCAAGAAGGGAAGAATGAAAGAAAGGAGCCTTATGATTTGTTGAATAACAATAGAGTCATGCATAGATCCATGCAGTGCATTGTAATCACAAATTGCCAAAACAAAAATTGAGAAACCATCCACTTTTGAGGTTTTCTTCCATTAGATTTCCTTAGGCGAAAGTTGATGTCTTTGTTGGAGGAATTCTGTTGCGATTAGTGTTTTTGTGTTTAAAATGATGTTAGTATATCGATTGATGCATTTGATGAAGAAATTTCATGATTGTGAGAATTTAGACATGCTGTATATCAAAACTTCTAGTGACATTTGTGTTGTCATTTATCTGCGTAACGTTTCGGGTGAACACTTCACCCAATTTTTGGGACATTAAGCTTTTATGGTGATGTGAAGAGAGCTAGACTAGTTCAATAGAAGATGGATATAGAGTATAGCCCTTATGATATGATAATTGTGGGAGAGATGAAGAGATCGTTGATTAAATTTTGACTATAATGAGAGAAAATGACTATTAGAATTTAATGATTCAAGTTAAATGGTAAAATGATATTAATTACTCAAATTATTATAGTCATTTTTTTAATTAATTTGAGTTAGATTGTAGATACTAATTTACTAATTATTTAAATTGATAATAGCAAAAATATTATTTTAAACTATTTTCAATTGATAATAGTAAAATAATAATAATAATAAAATTAATTAATTTAGATTGAAAATATTAATTTAGAATGGATTTGGATGAATGAAATTGAATTGACATGATTTTGATTATAGTCAAAGTTGAATTAAAGAATAAATAAATAACATGACAATATATGAAATTATAATGAAGGTAAATAAATTTATTTAAATTCATTTAATTATTTAATTTTTTATTAATTTATTTTATTTTTTATTTAGGTGTAAAACGATTAAGAGAATAATAGTTATTTAGTTTAAAATAAATGATTAATAACTTAGAAATTATATTTAAATTAGGAAGGATAAAAGATATGACTATAAGGGAGTAAAAATTAATAAGAAGAGGAAGAATTAACAGAATAGGAGGGTTGAGAAGAACTAAGGTTGGGGATGTAAAGGGATGGAAAGAAGAGAAAGAGATTAAGGTGGACTAATTAGAGGGATTGGATTTGGAGGACAATAAATGGATAGTAGGTTTCCAAGAATGTCTTAATTAGTACCCATTTTCTTGATTAAAGTTGTTAGGATGCTTTCAATCTCAAGGGCTTCCATGATGACCTATTTGAAATGGAAGGGGGCAAAGGCTAGGATTTTGGTTTTATCAAAACAAATTAAGTGCTTTCAACTATCACGGATTTAACAATACAGTTATGGAAGGTGTCAGTCATATGTTCTTTGAGTCGAGCTTTGAATGATCTGCCAGTTTTCCATATGTAATACTTTCCATAGGACCAAGGGATTTCATAGACTTCGAGACCTAGCATAGGGCAATTCTTGTCCTTGGTTGATCTGAAGAGCTGGATGAGGGTTTTATGGGGTTTGAAAAAGGTCTTAATGTTCTTTTTAGATAGGATTTTAGATAAATGATCAATAACCCCTTGAATGTAGGGAAAAGTTACTTTGGCTAAGGGAGGGTTATAGGAAAGGATTTTTGGTTGGGAGTGGAGAACAGAGTCAAAGGATTTTTTTATCAGGGATGAGGAATAACCACTGGATTTGAGGGCTTTGGTGAGATGATATTTTTTAATGGGAAAGGAATGGGGAGAGGAGATCTGAATGGCTTTGTTGACAAGGATTTTAAGCACAACAAAGTTTTGATCAAGATGATAGTGGGAGTTGGCATGAAGGTACCAATCGGTGTGAGTCTTCTTTCAATAAACTTGGTGGGTAAGGAAGCCATTAGGGAGGCAAGAAACAAAGACATCAAGAAAGGGAATGGATTTGTCTTCTTCGAGTTCCATAGTGAACTGGATGTGAGGGGAAATTTTATTGAGATGTGAAATATAGGTGTTGATGGTGATGGAAATCCGTCAACCAAGGGGTTTCCTCGATGTGAAGTCCCAATTAGACCTCACACCGTTTAGAGTAGGAGCCCCATACAGAATTTGGCCCAGTTGTCAATTATCTTAAATATATGCCTTGGCTCTAACTATCAGAAAGAGAGAGGAATGAAAATGTGCCTTTGAAAGCAAGGGGGTGTACTTGGTGAGTGTTCGATTGTATGTGTGTCAAAGTTATTTCACTCCATGGGGGGGGAGGGGCGGGGGGGAGTCAGCCTCTAAGAGAGAGGTAGTAGTACCACCCTAGTAGAGACACACATAAACGAGAAGGATCCATACAACATCAAGAGGAATAGTCCATAGAGATGCAATGGTAGGTGCAACCAATGTAACAATGACGATCTGTCTAATATCCAATGGAATAGTCCACGATGATGCAACAGTGGTAATAGAAATTATAACAAATTCTCAATATGATAAGTACCAAAATAACCAAAATAGTTGAACTACTTTAGCACAAATGAAAGTAAACAAGAATTAAAAACATTCACAAAAGAGTCTTACAAATATCCATAATCCATGCATAAAGAACATGCTAGCCCATAGGGCTTCTTATATTGAGTAAAAGTTCCAAGAAACATGTAAACAATGAACACCACTAGCTCCAATAGTGGAGCGTTGGAGCCATTCCTTGATCCTCAAAAGAACTAGCTTATCTCTCTAATACCTTATTGGAGGAGCCAAAGTGAAAATTCCTTTGCTCATACAATGAGGGTGTATATGTATCCAAGAGGTGATGCTTCACCTTTCCTATGACTCTTTGACTACTCTCGTGACTGTTTGACTTGCTATGAATTTTCGACCTTACATGACTCTTCATATTTTGAATGTGTCCTTTATAGTTCCACTTTACATTACATTTCGAATAGGTAATTACATAATCCACAATAATGATGTAGCATATGATGACTTGTGACAGGACATGACATGACACTGATGACATGAACTGCATGATGATGTGACAGTGCTAAGTTGTCCTTCTTGCTACTTCTTTCTTTGTGTCTTCTTGAAAATATGATACATGTTCTTCTTCTTCCTCCTCCTTATGACTTGGAGATGAGGAGTCTTCCATGTGATCTTGATCTTGATCTTCTGTTAGAGTTCGGTGTTCGTTCGTCTTCTCGCGTGATGATCATCGTATTTCTTCAGCTCCATGTGTGTCTTCTAGCATGTCCTACTTCTCCATCTCCTTCTTCATCATCTTGCCATAGCATGATATATTACCTACATTTGTAATCCACTCATGATAAGATGATATCAATTCGCTAAAACCCTAATATAATATGGTGCATATTGATCCACTGACTGAGCTAGAACCAGATGACAGGATGGGAAATAGGCTCAGTAACTACAAAAATGTGCAACTCAAGAAGTAAGGGGTGAGCTTGAGCCTTGAGACTGTGCAGTGTGCAGTTTAGGCAGGACTAGGGAGATAAATTGTGCAGTTTCTGGACTTAGTGAGCTTAGTTGCAAGGTTTTTCACTACTTGGGAGAACTAAATAGTTTTGGGAGGTAGAGGAGGTTAGGCCATTGCATATTTCAGGAGCTCAAGAATGAGCTTGAGGCTAGAGACTGTGCAATGCGAAGTTAAGGCCAGTCTGGGAGGATGAATTGTGCAATTTTGGGAGACAAGGCCAGGCTTGAGCACTGGAACTGCGCAGTGCATCAGTCCAGGGAATCAGGAACTGTGCATTGTGCAAAGTCAAGGTATAAGGATGAAACTTGAGGGTTGGAACTACGTAGTGCGCAGTTGAGGAAGGCCAGATGAAGCTAGGTTGTTAGGGAATTTCTGAAATTGGCTTAGTGTGGGACTAAAGAGACTAATGTGAACAATGATATGACTTGATTGTGATCACACACTTGAAACACTTTGATGACAAAATAACATAGATCATCTGAAACACGTTAACAACATATTTCCCTCAATGCTTCAACCTTACGATGACTTTGCAACAAGTGCGACATTAAAGGTACACTTTGCGATGACCATGACACTCATGCGACATTACTAAAAACTTTGGGAATGAGTGTGACTGATGTTTTCATGGTTAGACCAACTCATTCACACAAAGATAATGCCTTAAAACCACTAGAAGAAGCATATATACATTGTACGATAGCTAACATGTGAAAAGACGCTAATTGCTAAATTATGAATGACTCTTGTGATATCTGAATGAAAGTGAAAGTAACACATGCCAGAGCAAAGAAAACATGAAAACGACACTAGTTAGAGTGAAGGCAAGTGAAAGCGACGGCCGAAAACATGAAAAAAATACTAGTGAAACCAAAGGTGCACGAAAGAAAGAGTTTGAAAAACTCACTAAAATGGAAGTACGAACGTAGCTAGAAAGTAATAAATTGTCATTGTCAGTCTGCACTAACTGTCGACATGGATTGGACATTGCACATGAACAATCTTGGTGGAGCATGCTATTCTTGTCCAATCTTGCGTAAAAGGATGCACCCATGAACTTATTACGGACTGAGCATGTGTGATCAAGTGACTTCGACACTTTTGATCAAGCAGGGAGCTCAAAAGCATCAACTGACCAAGAAGTGACTATAGACCGACCGATCGCAAGATCCAAAGTAGGCTCCAAAATTCAAGTGTACGCAAAATTTTGGAGGGTGTCTGTCGCCAAGACAACAGAATGCTTGGAGAGCTAGTAAACTATGGGACTGAATAGCAAAGGTGTCATCAACAAACCGCTTTCAAAATTTAGGTTTTAAATGGTAGGTCTCTAGGGTCACAACTTCGAAGTGCTCCATAAAAATGTTACCCACAACAGGAGAAAGGGAAGAACCCATAATTTATCCCTCGATTTGCTCGTAGCATGCTCCCTCAAAGGTGAAAAAGGTAGTGGTAAGGAAAATTTTGATAACATTGAGTGTTTCAGAGTCTACTAGCTTAGAAATGATCTCAATGGCTTATGGCACATGAATTTTGGTAAATGAGGAAACGACATCAAAGCTAATCATGATGTTGTTTTCATCAAGTCTATCAAAATAACACTCACACCGATAGGTACCTTCATGTCAACTCCCACCATCATCTTGCTCATAAATATGTCATGCTGAAAACCCTTGTCAACATAGCCATTTAAATCTCCTCTCCTCATTCCTTTCCAATTTAAAAATCACATCTCACCAAATCCATTAAATCTAATGGTTATTCCTCATCCTAGATCAAAAATCCTTTCACTCCATTCTCCACTCCCAAACAAAAATCCTTTCCTATAACCTTCTCTTAGCCAAAGTAACCCTGCCCTATATTCGAGGGGTTGCTAATCATTTATCTAAAATCCTATCTTTAAAGAAAAACAAGACCTTTTTCAAGCCCCATAAAATCCTCAGTTAGCTCTTCAGATCAACCAAGGACAAGAATGACCCTATGCTAGGTCCCGGAGTCTATGAAATCCATTCCTTTTATGGAAATTCTTACATAGGGAAAACTAAGAGATCGTTCAAATCATGACTCGGAGAACATATGGCTAACACCTTGCATAACCGTATTGCTAAATACGCCATAGTTGAACACTCCCATAATATCAAGCATCTCATTTTATTTTATAAAATCAAAATCCTAGCCTCCGCCCCCTTCCATTTCAACCATGTCATCAACGAAGCCCCTGAGATTGAAAGTCATCCCAACAACTTTAATTGAGAATATGGTACCAATTAAGCCATCATTGGAAACCTATTATCCATTTCTTGTTCTTGATATTCAATCCCTCTAATATTAATTTTAATCCACCTTAATCTATTTCTCCTCTTTCTACCTGTTTCTATCCCATCCTTCTTTTTTCTTAACCCTCCTTTTCATTTAATTCTCACTCTTCTTATTAATTTTTAGTCCCTTATAGTCATATCTTTTATCCTTCATAATTTTAGTTATGATTTCTAGATTATTATTTAATATTTTAAACTAAATAACTCTTATTCTCTTAATCTTCTTACATCTAAATAAAAAATAAAAATAAAAACAAAATAAATTAATAAAAATAAAAATAAAAATAATCAAATGAATTTAAATGAGTTCATTTACCTTTATTACAATTTCAGATATGGTCATGTTGATTATTTATTTATTATTTATTTAATTCAACTTTGACCATAATCATAATCAGTTCAATTCAATTTCATTCGTCCTAATCAATTCTATATTAATATTTTCAATATAAATTAATTTATTTATTTTTTACTATTATCAATTTAAAATAGTTTAAAATACATATATTTTTAACTATTATCAATTTGAATAATTAATAAATTAATATTTACAATCTAACTTAAATTAAATTAAAATAATTAAAAAAAATTGACTATAGTCATTTGAGTAATTAATATCATTTTACCATTTAACTTGAATCATTAAATTATAATATTCATTTTCTCTCATTATAGGCAAAATTTAATCAATAATCCCTTCACTCTCTCTCATCGTTCTCACCTCATAAGTACTATATTATAGATCCATTTTCTATTTAATTGGTATACCTCTCTTCACATCACCAGAAAAGGTTAATGTCTCTCAATATTGGTGAAGTGTTCACCTAAAATGTAGGGAAAATAAATGACAACACATAGATCTCTAGAAATTTTTATCTACATCAATTTATTGACTGTGGAAATATTCCTACTAAAATTTATACTTGTTAAAGCATACACAAAATAGATTTCCTTCTTCATTATCTTCTATGAGACCATATGCAACCCTAGAATCTCTCTCTCGAAGCTACCAATAATTTTCTTTTAGTGCTTGGAAATGGTACATAGCCCCTACAATCCATATGTAACCTAGCATTGCATTCTCATCTCCCTTGGGGTCACCCAAGTTGAAGGTTGGACATGTAGGTTCGGTAGATGTATTTGATTAACTAATATGAGAGGTTGATACTTCCATTGTAACAATCCTCCCGCCCTCTTGTCTTATCTTGGTTGCAAGAGGGTTACTTGTTCATTGTGACCCAATATTCAAGATCTATTATGAAGATGGGTGTTGGGTAATTTAATTAGTTGTTAAATTGCTTCATTAATTTTCAAACCAAGGTTCATGTACTTGTGAAGTGCATGTGCACAATATATGTTAGGAGTTATATTTTTTATCAAAGCAGTGTTTAATCTATTGAAGGAAATTGTGGAGCAAAACTAAATCAAGATCAACTCATCTCAACTCTACACACATGTTCTTTTTATTAAACTTGAAAAGGAAAATCTGTTCTTTTAAAAACAATATCAAGTGACAAGAAATGAATTGAATTGAAATGGTTATTCTAATTGCATCAAATTGAAATAACTATTATACTTGCATAAAATGGAAATGGCTATTCTCTTTGCACTAAATTGAAAGGCCACTCTACTTACTAAAATGCAACCTTGTTCTACTGCAACAAATTGAAACTGACTCTAGAATCAACTTATTTGAAATCAAATGAACTAAACATCTAGAATAAAACTTCAAATTATGATACATTACTAAGTGGAAAATCTAAGACTAAGTGGAAAATCTTAATGAAAATAGCTAACAACTAATTTTTTTTGGTTGTTTTCAATTTTAAAGAGCGCTCAATCCTATTGCAACGAAATTAATGTTCTGTGAATGAACAAAGATGTGAACCACAAATCTAACTATAACTGATTGTAATGACAACAAAAACAAAACATTTAAACTATATTATAGCTCTCAATGGGGCCCTCCCGTTGAGTGTAAGGCACTATGAATTCGAATCAAAATTACTAAGGACACATTCATACTTTAGGAACAAAGTAGTTGTATTAATAAAAACAAAGAGTCTTCAACAATTCCAAACAGAGTATATATGATATATTCGCCCCCCCCCCCATTGACTTTCACATCAAGGAGATATTTATACACTAGTTAATTTAACAACTTAAAGAGACAAATGTCGAGAGGAAAGTTTGTGGATCGAAAACTAAGAAATGGATATGGCATGATTTTCTCTATCGTAGAAAATTATGCAGATCATCTTCTTGTACACATCAACTATCAGTTAGCATGAGACTCACTCGCTTAATGTCATTTTTTCCATGCTCACTTGATGTCGAAACTGCTTCTTGAAACCTTTGTGCACGAAAAAAACAGTGTTGACCTGGACATTTAACCAAACAAATTCTTAGTCTAGTTGATCTTTTGAATTGGCATAACAAGTGGATGAGCATGTCCTTGAAATTTGGCGTCTACTTTACATGTCCTTTGTTTGATATGAAATTCTCGACATACTCTCTAACCATGGACTAATCTATAGAAAATTTAGTCAGCTACATATATGTTACAATTCGATAGCCAAAGTCGTATTTTACTCAATTTTCACAAAGAAAATCTATATCATGGCCTATAATTATTTGTTACCTTTTTTATGCATGAATATGACCCAAATGCCATAATGACCTGTAAATATATCAAAGAAAGTGTAGGATGGATGAAAATAATGGAAAAAGGATGTTAAAATGAGGACAATTTGAGGATCCAACATCCCCCCCACACTGAGGATGTTGCATGTCCAGATGCACAAAACTCAAAACTAAAGAAATCTCCTTTCTATTGTGCTACTTCTAAGGCCTAAATCAACTCATCCATATTTCTTGGAATCCACCTTTTTTTCACACTAATAGGCCATCCATGTTTTCTCATGAGAAGTTTTGCTTGCAACCCTTTGACCTTATTTCTGAGCACCTTGTTGTTTATTTTAAGATTTTTTGTTTTTCTTATACCAAAAACACATCCTTAACAACATAATGCCATTTGTGCCTTCAAAAGTTCATTTTGTGCTTTCACCATTTCATTTTTGTCTTTAATATACTTGTTTAGTACTTATAACTGATAAATATCTTTCTTGAGAGTGTGAATAGTTTCGTGTTTCCCTTGAGGAGTATTCTTTTTTACCTCTGAATCAACTATAGGATCATCATCATATAAAACTTATTCATGAAACTGAGTTTCTTTAGGGTAATTTACCTTCTTCTGCGCTCTTTGCTCCAAATTCTCCAAATATTCATAAACTTCTTGTTGAGTTGGGTCAATTTTAGTAGTTTTTCTTATTGGACTCTGATGGAATGGAATTTTTTCCTCTATTCCTATCTAAAGGTAATCTTCCTCTTCAATATTAATAGTTTATGGAGGGTTTTAATGTGATGGCTCATTTGAATGATTGGAAAGTCGTTTACTCCTTATCAATTTCTACTCTGGCTTGATTGTTTCGTATGTAATATTTCTCTTGCTACCCTTTCTTTGTATCTTGGATTGATTTTATTTAACTGAATCTATCTTCTACAAGGCCTTTGGTTGTTGTGTTATTTCTCTAACTATCTCTCTTCTAACATCCTTCTTCTTCTTTTTCTATCTAATCTTCTCCAAGTACCAACTAAGTGGCATATCTTCCTCTGGTAGAATTTCCATTGGTTCTGATTCATTGGATGGAAGACCCACTTATTTTTCTATAACAACTTTAGGGTTAGGGTTTTGATATTTTCTTCGTTGGATCCTCTAATTTTTTGGAAATTCTTCCTCTTCTGAAGCTTCTACAAAATGATTTCTAACTAGAAAATTGAGTTGGTTATCCCCAATAGAATTTAGATTTTCAATGAGAATTTTTATCAGACCATGATGATATAGGGCTCTATCGATATTCTAAGAATCTCTTTGAATATTTAAGGCAATTTTATTTAAACTTTAATTAAATAGTAAGGTAAATTCATTTATTTTCCTTCAATAATGTGCATGAGCATCCTAACATGATAAAAGAGCATAGTACCAAACCCGCCTTCACAAGTTAGAAATGTTTGGAGGACTAGTAGTAGATTTTTCCATTTGGTATTCAATAAAGTGACTGGTATCCCTTTTCTTAAATGCTGAGGATTCCATGTGTGGGTTATGCAAGAAATTCATCCAATATTCAACCTTGAGCCTCTGATTTTTTAATCAAATTTCTCCAATTCAAGGCAGTCTTGTTTCTTATGTTATGAATGACCCAAAAATATTAAGCCCGATATCTCCTATTTTTGCTTCGATGCCATCAAATGATCTAGATAAAACTCTTGTTACATCTTCTTCATAGCCATTAAATTTCTCAAAGAATTGAAGCCATCCTACTTTCTACAATTGGTCTTTGACATGAGGGTAAGCACTTAGACAATTTGCTTCGTGTGGCTCAAATATTACAGTAACACCCATGGCGGAAGAGAAGTTGCACCCTCAAATTTCCTCTTTCTTGATAAGGATAGTTGAAGATGGATATAATGGTAGATAATGATATTGATGGATGATGGCTACAGGGTATGGGTAAAATAGGCAAGTGATTGAGTACAAATGTTACTCTTCTTCTACTAATGATTTCCAACAAATTCGTTTGATCCATTTCTATAGGATCATTGACATATTTTAAATAATTTGAATGAAGTGGGAGGATTTTATCATGAGGGAATGGGTTTTGATAAGAAAAATCATATAATAAGTACGGTCAGTGTTATAATACATGGTCATAATTTCCAAAGAAGGTGTACCAAATTTATTATGCAAGCCCATAAATCTATCTTTTCCCTAATGAAAAATGACTTAATCTTCTTTGTACATACCTTTCAATGTAGCCATTTTTCCATTTTTCATATTTATGATTCCTTCCGGATGCTTACTGATTGATTTATTCTTGCAAGTATGTCATTAGCTATTAAATTTGAACTGAGCTACGGAAATTTCAAATTTTGTAGCTACCTTTTGAACTTTATAACTTATGTGGAAAACTTTGTTCTTGCTGATGTGGCTAATATTTATTGGTTTTTCTAACCTCTGAAAATGCTTGAAGAAAACCATGTCTCCAAAAAACTTTGTTAGACTTGAAAAATTATTAGAAGAAAAAGGAGGGATAAAAAGGAAATGGCACAAAACAAGGAATTGTGAAAACATAAACTACTAATAATTCTTGTTTTTTTCAGTTAATTTTTTTTTTATAGACATGCCAGCAATGTTGGTTTTAATGTCTATACTTATTATTATTATTATTATTATTATTTTCTCATTTTTTATTTTCATTTTAAAGAAATAAATTACAATTTAGTTGGAAGATGAGGAGGAGGATCTCCTTTTCCAACCAACTTGAAATCAGAATTATTTTGCAAATATTTGACAAATTCTTCTCTTGTCAAGGGTTTATGGTATAGGTTTAAGCCATGGCCATTAACAAGGAATGTGATCTTTTCTTCATCAATAATCTTGACTCTAACTGCTCCATTATGAAAAAAAATATCTATCTCATAGGGACCAAGCTAGTGAGTCTGGAATTTTCCTTGAAAATATTTGAATTTATAGTAAAAAAGAAGAGCCCAGTCACCTGGCTTGAACTTATTAACTTTTATGAAATTTTCATGCCATATTGATCTTTGCTACTAGACTATGTTGGTTCTTTGGATAGCATCGGATCAGATCTCATCTAGCTCATTCAAGTATGCTAACCTTTATTTTTGAGCTTCGGATAAATCAAGCCCAAACTTTTTTGTTGTTCTGAAACTCTCCACTTGGAATTTAATTGCAAGAAAAACTTCCTTCCCATAGACAAGCTCATATGGAGTGTGTCTAGTACTATTTCTCCATGTGGTATGGTATGCCCAAAGTGCCTCTAGAATATTTTTTTCCCAATCTCTTCTATGAAAGTTTATAGTGTTGGTCAAGATTGCTTCAAGTACCTTATTGGTAGATTCCACTTATCCATTGTCTTATGGATGATATGGAGTATAATTTCAATGTTTGATTTTGTATTGCTCCATAATTCACTGCACCAAATTGGATATGAATTAAGTACTTGTTGTCACTGCTAAAAAACCCTCCAAAATTTTGGCCTACAACCAAATTTCGGAGCCTACTTTGGTCTTGCATATTGTCATCACAAACATTAAGACTTATCACATGTGTTTTCTCTAAGTGTTTTCGTCTCGTTTGCAAGAAAATTGAAATATCGTATTTTCGCATGTTAAGTGTCACACGATGTTATAAGATTTATTTGGTGGTTTCATTGGGTTAAGTTTGTGTAAATGATTTTTTCTTACCATGTAAACATTTTTTGCACTCATTTCCAAACTTTTAAGCATTGTCGCACAAGCGTCGTCATGATCGTTGCAAAGTGTTTTGCACTCATTTCCAAACTTTTAAGCATTGTCGCACAAGCGTCGTCATGATCGTTGCAAAGTGTATCTTTAGTTTCGCACTTGTTGTAAGTTATCTCAAAGTTATTACACAAGGGAAAGCACGTTGTTCATGCATCCAAGATGATCTATTTTGTGTCATCAAGAGTTCCAAATGTGTGATCCTATTAAATTCTTATCATTGTTTACATCATCTTCATTGATCCCACACTTAGCTAAATTCGGAAAACCTCCCGGCCAAGCAACTTAGCCTCATCCAATCCTCCTGAACTGCACACTGCACAACCTCAACCCGCAAGTTGCAACCCTACCTCTTGTCACTGCGTAATGCGCAGTTCCTGTCTCCCGAGAATATGTATTGCGCAATCACAGTGCTCAAGCTCAACCTCTGACCCCAAAAACTGTGCAATTTCTCTCTCCTACCCAATCAATACTGTGAATTGCACAATCACAAGGATCAAGCCTTAGTTGTGAGCTCTTGAGCTTTGAAATTATGCAATCACCTAGCCTCCTCTACTTTCCATAACTGTGTAGTGGGAAAAATCAATGTTCAAGCCCTCAGCCTCTCTTCCTGAGCTCCCCAACTGCATAATATTTTTTATCAGTACCAGCCTGAACTACGAATTTCCCAATCTTAAGGCTCAATCTCAACCTTTGACTTCTTGTGCTATGAAATTGCATAGTCACTTGGCCTCTCCCTCAACCTGTCACTTTGTTCCAACTCAAAAAGTCGATCTTTATGCAACATATTAGACTAGGGGTTTATCATACTAATGTTGTCTTTTCATGAGTGAATTGTAGATGGAGGTACTCTATCATACTATGACAGGATGATGAAGAAGGATATGGAGAAGGGGAACATGATAGAAGACACCTTTGTAGTTGGATATGCAAGATGATAAATCGGGAGAAAGAAAAGGGACACCAGTTTGCGACCGCAACTTAAGACCTGATATCATTGAAGACTCCTTATCTCTAAGCCATATGGAGGTGAACAAAAGAAAATTCTCAAGAAGACACATAGCAAGAAGTAGCAATAAATACTTGAAATTCCCATGTCATCATGTAGTCCCTGTCAGTAGTGTCATATCGTGTCATGTCATAAGTCACATATTCCACATCATTTTTGTGGATTATGTAAATTCCTATTCCAAAAATGTATTGTAAATTGGAAATCCATAGGACATGTATAGAATATGAAGAGCCATGTTAAGTTGAAAAGTCAAAGGAATTCAAACAGTCATGAGGGTATTCAAAGAGTCACAAGGAAGGTGAAGCATCACCCCATTGATTATATATATACCCGCATTGTATGAGCAATAGAATTTTCACCTTGGATCCTCCCGTAAGGCACTGGAGAGACAGGCTAGTTCTTTTTGGGGAGAAAGTAGTGACTCCAAAACTCCACTATTGGATCTAGTGGTGTTCATTGTATACATGTGTCTTGGGACTTTTACGTAATATTTGAAGCCTGAGGGCCAACACGTTCTTCATGCATGGATTATAAATATTTGTAACAATATTATGTGAATGTTTGTGATTCATGTTTGTTTTCACCTGTACTAAAGTAGTTGAACTATTTCGGTTATTTTAGTGCTTATCATATTGAGAATGTATTGTAATGGTTGCAATGATTTTCGTATCTTTGTGGACTATTCCACTGGATTTTAGATGGGTATTTCTTGTTTGAGTTGGTTGCAATGACCATTGCATCTTTGTGGACTATTCCACTAGATGTTAAATGGATCCTTCTTGTTTGCGTGTGTATCTACTAGGGTGGTACTATTACCTCTCTGTTAGAGGCTCACTTCTCCTCCCCTTCGCGATAGAGGAAACTCGACACACCTACAATCGAACACTCACTAGGCACACTTACTTTCTTTTCAAAGGATCATGTGCATTCCTCTCTCTCGTTGATAGTTAGAACCAAGGAAAACATTTAAGAAAATGATAACCAGGTCGTATTCCAGATGGGGCTCCTATCCCAAATTGTGTGAGGTATAATTGGGACCACATTTTGGGGAGAATCCCTTGAATGTTAGCAAGTCAAGCACTATAAATATTTATGGCACTAGAAGGAGGAAAACCAAATTTTTATGGCTAATAACCTCACCCACCCTCATCATACTTATTTTGGTCAAGGCAATAATATCTCTAGCACCTCCCCTGCTCATATTCCTAAAGTTGACGGATCTTCTCAACTCATTATTGGACAAACTTATGAAATCTCTTAAGAGCAGATCTGGGCCATCCGGCTTATAACCCGTAAGTTCACAAAGGCTATTGGATCAATCCCTGGAGTGCACAATATTTCTTATTTTCCAAATAATTATATAACCAATCCTATTGGGATAATGGTTTCTACATTCAAATATTTGGTTCTCACCGCCCTTGAAGAGTTGGAAGAGACTGCAGAGAATGCATAGAAATAAAAACAGTCTCCATCTTTTAACGGTGGTGATGGAGGCAACGTATTACTCTAAAATGACACTTTCCAAAGAGGAAGAATAAGATCCATCAAAATCTAACGAGGAGGAGGAGTACAAAGATAAATATATGGCAGACCAAGATCTGGATTGGATGTCTTAGAGCCCACTTGCTATGTCAGGTGTTTTATAAAAGATGTCAAGGCACCTAAAGAAACTATTAACAAAGTATGACCATGAAAAAGAAATGAAAGTGGAGGACCATTTAAACAACTTCTACCTACATCTATAAATACTTGAGGTACATTACAATGATGTTTCATGTAGAATTGTTGACATGTTGAAGAAAGAAATACAACTCCTTTACTTGGGAATGTAAGTTCTTCAGTTTTAACTTATGTAGATGAGGTTGATGAATCCCTAGGTTGAATTTTAGGGAGTCTATGTCTACCTATTATGGATGGAATGCGAGTTTAATTAGATGGTGTGGCACTACGTGGTCTAGCGGGGGTGGTTGGTGATGTTGGTGTTGAACTGTGCCCTCTACCTTTACTTATGAATCTACCCCTAGAATCTCATTCTCCATACATGCATCCTAAATTATTTTAATATGAATTTTAATTATGCATCTAGAAAATGAATGCATCTATTATGATATGCAAATATAAATCAAAAATAAAGTCCTATATACGCTTCCCTGGTAATGGCACCAAAAATGTTGGGTAATCTAATTATGGATTAAATTACTTCATTAAATTATCGACTAGGGTTTATGAACTTGTGAAGTGTATGTGCACTATATATGCTAGGAGATTTATTTTTTATTAAAGAGAATGATTAAGAATTGAAATCCTAATCTAGCTATGACTAATTCTCATCAAGTATAAGAACAAGTTTTTTCTATAAGACCCTTTTAAACTAAAGTCAACTTCAAAGAAAAACTATGCTAGAGTGCAAGAAATGAAAGCACATTATTCTAAGAATTGAAATTGAAAATCACTTTGTGAAATTGAAATTTTATTCTATTTGAACATAATTTAAAGCTTAATCTATTGGATTGAAATTGGAATTCTATTCTACTTAAGCAGAAGTAAATATTTAATCTATTAACTTGAAAAGTAAATCTAGACTATCTATTTTATTTGACTTGAAATGAGTTTATTCTAAGTACTTTTGAAATCAATTCTTTTCTAATAAGGAAATCTAACTATTCAAAGCATAACTGAAACTTGGAAAGTAGTGATTGAAAGTCTTTACAGATTACTAGTGTGCACATTCTTAACTATAACCAATCCAAACATTAATAATAAATCTGAGAATAAGCAAGAAATTTAAATGAGCAAGATAATGAAAGAAATGTTTTGGTGTTTTGGTTTTATTATTGAGCACTCAACCTAGGACAAAAAAAAAATTAAATGAGTAAACTATGCTTTGAAAACAGAGTATTAAGCATCTAACTATTAAGGACTGAATTGAAACAAATGCCGAAATAAATGAAATTGAAAGACAACTACACTATCTCACAACTCTAGAGGGGGCCCTCCTAATGAGTGCGAGTAAATAGAAACTTAAATCATTGAATTAAATCACCAACAAATTCAAAATTATTCCAGAAATAAAGTAATTAGATTCACTAAAAATAAAGTCTCCAGAGAGTAACAATAATTACAGACTAAAAAATTTGATGTTTTTGTTGCTATATCGAAGCAATTTATATTATTTCTAAACTAAAATCTTCTAAGAAATAAATGTCGAGAAGCAAGTTCTTCAATTGACAGCTAGGTTTTTGAATTGAAATAAGAAATCTATTTCTCATGATTTTCTACAATAAGAGCAAATCATGAGGATATTTTATTAACGCATCATCAAAATTAAATCCCAAATCTCACTTGCTTGATTCCACGCTCACCTGATGATGAAATTGTCTCTCCTGAAATCATGCATGAGAATATACTTTTATAACTAGGTTTTACTTTTGCTTTGACTAGTCAGATTCTTGAATACTATGATATTCCAGGTAAGCGTGATAGGTGGATATAATTGCAATTGACATTTGGAACTCATCCATGTATCATGTTCATCTTCAAACTCTCGGGAACTTGTTAAATCTTGGACTTCGCTGTAGAAATTTTAATTGGCTATGAAATATGCACATTTCATTAGCCATAGAAATATTTCAATCAATTTCAAAAAGAAATTATAGATTATGAGTTATGAATGAATGATACCTTATGTTATAGCTAAGGATGGCCTGAATGACCTTATAACTTGTAAATGTTGCAAAAACATGTATGGAATAAGTGAAAAGAAGGGGAAAAAGGTGTCAAAATGAGGACAATTCAGGGATTCAACAGTTCTCTTAAAATATTTTTGTCTAAATCTAACATTGCCTTCATTAATTAATTTTTTTTTCATTCTTCTTATCAAAATGGATGCACCTCCTTTAGGGAGTGTTTTCATCAAATATCATCCTACCTCATACCTTAATGATCTTAGCTAGGTTATTAAAATATTTGGGCTTTTTGAATTTGAAGAAGATTTATATGACACTTGTTGGCATGTACCATCACCACTGAATCTACCACCTGTAGTTGTTCATCTACCAATATTTAAATATTATTTACCTAGATTCTTTGGAGACGAAACCCATACTATTCAAGAAAATCTAAGCACTTTTTCAAATTCCTACAACAGTATAGGGGCCAATGCTCAAGATGTTTGCATGATACATTCTGTTCACACCTTAAAAGGAAAAGGTACTTCTAACTTCTACAATTTACCTCCTAAAACTTTTTTGATTTGGGTTGAATTGTCTTATTGGTTTAAATCCACTTTTGGACAGCCATATAGTCCTACTAATTATTTCATGGAATATAATAGACTTATCTTTAATCCTTTTGGAGAAATTATTTGAGCCTTTAATATTATATTTATGAAGCTTTACAATTAAATCTCAGATACTATAAGGCCTCATAGTCAGGTTGCCATTATTTATTACTATAATATCATTCCTCCTCTTTATAGGAATCAGCTTGAAGATAAATCTATTAATGATCTGGCCACATCCTTACAGACTTGCATCGAATATAAATATCAGAATATGAGAATTGGTATTCCTTTGAACGAATCCAACAAGAACCATGAAATGCATTTGATCTTACAGTTAATGCAAGATATGAAAAATTGCATGTTTTATTTCGAACACAAAGTTGTACCTACACCCTCTCAATCTCCTCTCACATCTATCTCCCAGCCTCCTCCTGTTTCTTTTTCTCCATGAACTTTTCTTCTGAATCATCCTTAGTTCAATTTTTGCAAGTACTATCATGATGAAAATACCTATGAAATTATGAAGGCAAGTAGAGAAATAAATTTTGGGAAATATTCAACCCCTCCACTTCCAAATGCTATTGTAAATACCTTGTATTGGATAGATGATGTAAATATCATAAATACTTGTTTTTGTAATTACAACAAAAAATTTCAAAATAATCCTTCTCATCATAATTCTACTCCAAGGAAATTTGCATCTAACATTAAAGAAAATAGTCTTTCTAATCAAAGTAATAATATTCCCAAGGTTGTTGGAAAATATAACATCATAGAAGATTTATCCAAAATCAAATCTAATGCAACGCTTCTTAATTTAACTCAAACTTCCCCTTGAAAAAACAACAAATAACACTCCTTCCTTCAATATCCATCATTGAAATTAGATGTGAGAATGAGACTTCCCAAGATTCGCAAGGGGCATTAGAGAAAATTTCAACCTAAAAGAGTCCTCCTAAGGAGAAAATAATAAAATAATAGATGAAATTTGGAGGGAAAAGAAGAAAACTACTTCTTTTAATTGTATTTTTGTCTTATCTCCTTATAAGATTACTCAAATTTCAAGTGTAGACACTTCTTGACTCCAACGAGTACCTAGTATGTAAACTTCTAAGAAGACCCACATTGATAAAAATTTAAAATATATTAAAAAACATGTTCAACACATTTTTTTAATGTATCTTCATTTTTTATCAATGTGGGTCTTCTCAAAGGTATGCACAATGGGTACTCGTTGGATGTGGAATTTAATTCCACATCCAAGGAGTGTCTACACTTGAAATTTGAGTAAACCTATAAGGAGATAAGCCAAAAATACAATTAAAAAAAAAAAGTATTTTTTTTTTATTCCCTCCAAAATATTTACATGTACCTCTTTTCAAATTTAAATGATTTTGATTGCTTTACATATTATGTAAATGACAATTTCATAGGCACTTTTAGGCTGAAATTTCCTCTAATGAAATGTTAACAAATTTCAAACAGCCAAAGAACCCACCCTTCTATGTTTCCATGAATATTTTTGATAAGATAGTTAATTTTTGTCTAAGAGATCGGGGTTCTTGCCCAAATGTTATGTACAAAACCATCATGTAAAAGCTGGGAATCTCCTGTACTAATGAAATTCCCATAAATATGTTAGCCTTCAAGAAACAAAAGAAAACCATCATTGGAGAAATAATGATCTTACTTTAGTAATGTGTTCTCATCCTGAGATTCACACAACCTATAATGTTTAATTCATTGATACGTCGATTGGTAATTATTCAATCATTCTTGGTAGAGACTAGAAATCACTGGTTGGTGGTTATTATTCCTGTGATGGCTCTCATCTCATCATTCCTAAAGTTCCCAAGAACATAATTGTATATAGGGAAGAAAGAATAACCCCTTACATTTAAAATCTTCCCCAACCATCAGTTAAATATATCGAAGAGGACCTTGGAATTTATTCAATATTTAATGAAGAAGAATCTAGTCACCAAGTTGTTGTCAATATCACCCCTTATTCAAATTTAATTTAGCATATGTTCTTTGATGGGGCATCATCATAATAAGGCAATGGGGTTGGTATTCTTTTGTAAAATGCTTTTGGAAAATCATATTCTTATTCTTACATTTGAATTTATCTTGTACAAAAAATGTAGCATAATTTGCGACTTTTTTACTTGGGTTAAATAATGCCTTTTTCCTTGAAATTCAAAATTTTTCAACCTATGGAGATTCTGAATTAATTTTCAACCTAATCAAAAGAATCTATGCTCCTTCAAAAAAGTTATTGAGGTGTTATACAATGCTTGCTTGGGATGCAATATTAGAACTTAAAAGTTTCAACATCACACATATGAACCAAAGGATTAATGTTATTGATGACCATCTAGCAATGTATGTTGCAAGGCATAAATATTTTGATTCAATGAATAAACCTGATTGCATTGTAATGACGTTGTATAGACCTCACCTCCCTGATAATGAAGAATCCTAGCAGGTCTTTGATGACGACTAGGATATTTTAAATTTTTTCACAAATGATACTAAAGAATCATCCCAAATTATCATTCTTGACCAAAAAAACTATCCTAAAGGCTTCGTTCCTTTAGAAGACATCTTCTCTCCTAATGATGCAGCTCAAATCTCCTCATCCAACAAACCACTTCATAAAACTCCTGATAAAATTGTGCAAGTGAATATTGGAACTGATGATAACCCTAAAATGTTGCACGTTTCTGAATCTTGTACCCAAGAATAAATTGAAAATTTTTTCCGACTCTTTTGAAATTTTTGTAATACCTTTGAATGGTCATAGAGTGACTTAAAATTTTTTCATGCCACTCTCATTTCTCATGCTATATTGATCAAGGCTGATTTCCCACCTGTTAGACAAAGGACATGACCTATAAATCCAACCTTAAAGGAGACCATCAAAGTTGAAATTCACAAAACATTAGCTTTCCATATTATTTATCCTATCAAATACTCATAATGGGTAGTTAAGTTATTCCATGCTTGAAAGGAAAATGGCCAAATCCGGTTGTGTGTCAATTTTCGATCATTAAATAAGGCCAACGTGAAAGATAATTTTCCTCTTCTGAACATGGAATTAATTTTACAACAAGTTGTTGGTTCTACTATAATGTCGCTATTAGATGGATTCTCTCACTATAACCAAATCTATGTGAAGAAAAGTGATAAGCATAAGATGAATTTTACCACTAAATGGGGATCATTTGTTTTTTATCGCTTGCCTTTGGGTATAACAAATGTTGGAGCCACATTTCAGAGAGCTATGAATATTTTTTTCGATGATCTAATCAAAAAAATTATTCAAATATATTTAGATGATATGAAAATATATTCTAAAAAGCAGATAGATCATTTTAATCACCTTGCAATATTTCTTACTTGTTGCAAAAAATATGGGATATCATTAAACCCTGCAAAATAATTTGTTGTCATCAAATCAAGTAAAATACTTGGGCATATTGTATTTTATTCTAGTATAAGTATTGATCCTGATCGAGTATCTTCCATTCAAGATCTCTTTCCTCCTGTGTCAAAAAAGGACATACAATCCTTCATGGGAAAAATAAATTTCGTAAGGCATTTCATTCCAAATTTTGCCAAGTTTTTCAAGCGAATTCACAGTTTATTAAATAATAACCAATTTTTAAATTGGAATTATCCTTCCCAAAAATCCTTCCAATAGATCAAGGATTCTATTTCAATAGCCCATGTTTTAGTTATACATGATTTCTCTAAATATTTTATCATATATACTAACACTACAATGGAAGCAATTTATACAATCCTAATGTAGAAAAATAGTGAAGGACTGGAGCATCCCATATTTTCTAGTCAAATCTTGTCCAATGATGCTATGAAATATTAATTGATCGAGAAACATGCTTACTCTCTCGTTAAGGTTGTTGAAAATTTCAAACATTTGATCCTTGGAAAGCATACTAAGGTAAGGACTCCCATGCTAGCTGTGAAAAAATTTCTCTCTCAAAATTTAATGTCTGGAAAATTTGTACATTGGCTAACTAATATTCAAGAACATGATCTCACTATAGTCACTACAAAAACCACTAAGGGTTGATATCTATCTCTCCATCTTGCACAATATTTAGACCAAAGTAAGGATCTTGAATTTCAGAATAAATACTTTACTAATTTATTTCTTCTCCGAGATGATAAATCTGGCCTTCATTCACACCCTTGGTATCATGATTTCATCTTCTATTTAACTCATTAAATATTTCCAGAAAAATTGAACAAAATCCAGAAAATAAAATTAAGATTTGATGTATCAAAGTATGCTTTTGTAGGCAGTGTCTCATTTCGAAAATATCCTAATGGGATGCTCCTCGGATGTGTAAATGAAAGATTTGCAAATCACATTTTAAAATATTTGCATGGCTCATTTAAACAATCTAATAACATCAGTGGTCAATTTGCTGCAAGGACCATATCTTATAAGATCATAAGAGTCGGATACTATTGGCTGCATATTTTTAAGGATACTTTCAAATTTGTTAGATCACGTAATGAATGTTAGCGCACAATTGGAAAGTTACAATAGTCATCAATTCCTTTAGATCCTATCATTTCCACCTACCCCTTTGTTAAATGGCGACTTGATTCTATAGGGATGATCAACCCACCTTCTTCAGTTAGTCATACTTTTATTTTGAATGCAATAGATTATTTCACTAAATGCGCTAAAGAAGTTCCTTTAAAAAGGGTTGTTGATGAGCAATTCATTTTGTTCCTTGAAGAAACATGAATGCCCAGATTTGGCACACCTATCCATATTGTATCTGATCATGGATATGTCTTTATCTCTACTAAGTTTGCGCTCTTTTGTGGTAAGTATGCTATTAAGCATACGTTTCCATATACTTACTACCCCAAGGAAATGGTTTGATCAAATCAACCAATAAGAATCTTCTCAAAAATTTCGAAAGAATTATTTCAAATAATCCTAGGAAATGGAATTATTTACTTTTTAAATCCTTATGGGAAGATCGCACTACTACTAAAGTATCTATTGGGTTCACACCCTTGTGGCTTATTTATGGACAAGAGGTCGTTATGCCAGTCGAGCTGCAAATGGCTTCCTTTCACCTTGCTTTTCAGAATGAAGAAATTAAAGAATATGATATCATAAAGCGCTATCATGCACTCCTAGCCCTCGATGAACAAAGAGATAAGTCTTTCAATAAAATGCATAAAAGAAAAAACAATGTTACAAAATATCATGATAAAAGGGTTAAATATTATATTTTTAAAATTTCTCAAAGAGTTCTTTTGTGGGATTCTGTTCATGCTGAAAAGAGCAAACATTCAAAATTCCAAAGGCTCTACATAGGCCCATATGAAATTGTTGCTAAAGTGGGTGTCAATTCCTAATTTATAAAGGATGACGATAAGATACTATTATCTTACCCAAAACATGGTTCTTATCACAAGCATTACTTGGATATTGTTGAAGGATTTTTTCAATTATAAACTTGTTATGGTCATTGTTCTTGTTTTTCTTTCTTTTTTTTTGTTTTCTTGCTTTATTTTATTTTATTGTGTTGCTTATTTTATTTGCTTCTTTCCTTTATACATTTTATATGTTTTTTTTTTGTTGATACATAAAAAAACAAAAAACAAAAAAAAGTCAGATATGTATTTTTTCTAAGAGACTCGACACAAAAATAACAATTCTCGCCTACTGCAACTCACTCAAAGGTGAAAAAACAGAGGTATTACTGCTAAGAGTTTTAACATGGTATGATTTTTATCTTGAGTGCATATATGGTAACTCATTTTTGTTACAACAAGATAAAGTGTATACATCTACCTACTCTTGCTCTAGTAAAAGTTTCCCTAAGAAATATGTCATGGGAATAATAATTCTTAATAGAGCATTTTTCTTTTTTCATAAATTCTCATGTGAGGGGGAGGGAAATTGGGTGATCCTGGTTGCTTTTTTATTTTACGAAACCACACATACTGAGTTCAATATAGTTGTCTATATTTCCCTGTAGAGTCACCAGATGTTGATACCTATTTTTTATTCTCTAATTTTGTAATATGCTAAAAAAAATTCTTACCTCCATTGTGATTGGACACACCTCAATTGACCACCAATAACCTTGTCTTACCAATATGTTTCACTACCATGACCAAAGGGGAGGACCACTAAGTTTTGTTTTGAGATATATTGCACTCATCATGAAAAATGAACATGTTTGGATTCTAGATTTCATGCAGCTTGTTGTTAATAATGTTCAGTTGACTACATTATGATATTTGATCAATTGCATCACTAAACCTACAATGTCAAAAATGGTTATTTTATTTTAAAAGTAAAATGGATTTCAAGTGTTCTACAGACAACTTTTCATACATATCATTACACAATTTCTTGCACTGTTAGACAAGTGGATTTCTTTTTTAGAAAAAGAGGAAGTATTTCATGGCACATTGTTAGTAACCTTGCATAGAATAGACATATGATGTCAAAGGATTTGATGTTATGGAAAATGGTTGTTTCTATTTGAAAATTGTTATATGATAAATCAAGCCACTATATGATTGGAGCAATGTAACTGTATGTGCTTCAACTATGATATATTGTGAACATAGTACATGCCTTGTGGACTTCATTAAACATTATCATATGTATATCATTGTATAACGACCCACAATATATGTTACATAGTTTTGATGGGAGGCTTGTTATATTTTTCCGATGGATATTTCAAAGTGAATGCGGGACCTCGCCATGCTCCATATGTGATGTGACAACACTTGTAACCCTAGTTGATGTGTGTGATTTGGTATGTTGTTGGTTCATTTTTAATTGTTGCAAAGGGTTTAATGAGTTATTGTTAACACTATGGTTGTGAGTTGATATTTTGAACATGCATGCATTCTCAGCCATTTATTTGTCGACCTTTAGAATCGCAATATTTTCCTACAATATTAATGCCCATTACTAAACTCATCAATGATGATTGCATGTTTTGAAGTTGATATACAGGTCAAATGGATTGGGGTTTTTGGTTTTGTCGCTTGATTTGTAAAATTTGTTTTCATTTGAAATTTGTTACGGTCTGAAGATGAATCATTGCCTCATAGTTGGGATTATTGAAGCACTGTCACTCTCGCACAAACCAAGTAACCCTATTGTTAACTACACAATTTTTCTATGTTTTGTCACTAATTGAGTTTGCATCTTTATGCCTTGCCACTATATTTCTCTTATAACCTTGCCAGTCACTATTTTGAATTATTTTATTCACATTAATTTTTATAAATACCCAAGACAAGGTGCCTCCTACCCCTACTCTTAAAATTAACTCTCATCCTCTCATAACTTTCTCACATTTTTTTTTTTTAGAAAATGGCAAACAAAATTTTAACCATGCCTGCAATTACAGTTGTGAAAAGTCTATGTTTAAAGAGGAATGCTACAAAAGTTTTATTCTATTGAAAACCTTGGGTTCATTTCAAAATTGTTAAAGTGAACAAATGTTGCGCTCCTTTCCAGCGACTGGTGAAATCACCTTTGTACATATGTATACCAACATAAAGTTTCACTTTCCCTCCTTCAATTCCCCTAGTTTTTCCTTCAAACAGAGCGTAGCTAAACATAAAAGAAAAAGGAAAAGGTGTTGCATGCCTTTCCTCACTTAATGCAAGTCTTCTTGTCTGTAACTTTCAAGGGTTTTTTGTAATGGATTTATCTCTCGACATACTCAAACAAAATTTCTCTAATACAAAAAACCATATGAATATTTTCTTGCAGCACTATATATATGAAAGGAAAACCCTATATGTGAATTATCTCGCTTCATCCTACTCTTACTTTCGATGTGTTAGGTCTTGCTCCTTTTCCCATACCATTAAACCCTCCTAAACCCTAACCTAGTCTGCAATGTAAACAAAAGGGAGGGTATCCCTCAGGAATATATTGTATATAATACAATTCTCTTTTAAATGAAATCGACACACAAAAAAAGGAGAAAAGCTAGGAAACCCCTCTACTACAAAATTCAATCAAATATTTTACAAATGAAAGAGAAATAAAGAAGGAAACTAAAGAGATTTTATCATCATGCAAATGCATCCCTCTGTATATGAAGTTTATATTTTATTAGCTAATTGGGGTTTAATATTTTACATTCCAACCTCTTTATTTCTTCCACCCATAACCCTATTATGTACATATTGTCTTCTGAGCATATGAGAAGTGGCTTATATTTTGCTAGCATAGTTGAATTGTAGTAGTTTAAAAGTGAAATGTGTGGTTGATGGTTTCCTATTTATGTCTTATATGTATTAACTCAGTTTTTTTTCATAAATGGATTCAAATTCTCGAGCACAGAGTAGAGGCCAAGATAGAAGTAATAAGCCTCCAAGATGGTGGGACTTAAGCAAAAAAAAAAAAAAAAAAAAAAAAAAAAAAAAAAATATATATATATATATATATATATATATATATATATATATATATATATTCATTTTTCTATGCACTTCAATGCATACTGATGAATTCCACCAATTGGCCACTACTAGAAATTTGAACTTATGGTCCCCTAATGTCTCTTGTATTCCACCTATTTATCAAAATATTTCACCTCCATCTCTAATAACACATCCCAACATTTAGGAAATACCATAGCTTCATCATGATCACGCACCAGTAAATGACAATGATGGATGGAACCCTAATGATAACTTATCTGGACAAAAAAATATGCTTGGGGAGATCCCTCTAAAGTTCATTTTCCTGTTTCTAGTCTACAATCTAATACTCATGCTTCTTCATCACCTTATGGAAGACTTGTTTTTTATCCATGTGCCGAAAATGTCTCATCTGTTGTTACTGTTAGTCAAACTCATAATGCTCATAAGCTCACAGTTATCTAAACCTCTTTTCTTGTTGTATTCCATCCTTTGTTTATTTATTCCACCAAGATTTCACCTAAGAAATATGTTGGTCACAACATCGACCCGGAATAAATGTTTAATCATATAGTTTCTGCCTCTAAAGGTGTTGCAGATGAATAACAAAGAAAGGCAGAGAAACCATATTTCTATATGGAAGGGTTCCTGATGAACTCAAAGAACAATTTAGTTCCCTTTGCATAGTTTTTTATATTATTGTGGATTTGTGAAAGGGATATTTGATGGTTATTCTGACATTATTTTGACAAGAAATTTTGGATGGAAAGTGTAGTCATAATACTTTGATTGATTTGTTATGATTATTTTATTTTTATCAAACTTATGCATAGTTTTGATTTGACAGGGCACTACACATGATTATTATGGCCTGATGATATTTTGGTATATTTATATTATGGTTAAAATTCTATGTGATGCATGTGCACATATCATGTGTTATTTTATCATGGATTTGGTATTTTTTGATATTGAAGTCGATATATTATGAATGTGGGTCCTCCCCTTGAGTCATTGCCTACTTCTTAGGATCCCACCCTTTTGGTCTTACCTTTCATTAACTAAGTCTAATTATTTTAGTTTAAAAAGAAAGGGTTATGTAATTGTTCTCAAAATTATGACTATAAACTCAAGGTTCAGAAGTAAAACATGATCTTTGGTCTACATCACAAGTTGGTATGATTTACGTATTATTCTTCATTTGGGTTTCAATTTCTTTGTGTTTAGGTAACTTTCATTCACATACATTGTTTTATAGGGCTTCTTTTAAGTAGCATCACTGACATAGGGTCATAATATTTCTTGTTTTCAGAGGCATAATTTATTTTAGTTACCGAATATTGAAGCTTGCTATTTTTTTCAATTCTAATGTTGAATATTTATGCAGTGGTATACTAGTCTTTGAATGTGTCCCTTTGAGCTTCTTGCAATGAGATTTATTTTATTTAGTTGTTATTCATATTAGCATTTGACCACACAGTCCTTGAAAATGCGGTCATTTGTTAAAGAAGTATCCTTTTGTAGAAGTATAATCTTCCAAGTATGTGGATACCTTATCTGAACATTTTTATTTTATGATATAAATGAATTGTATTTCACTATTTCCATGTTTCTTTTCTTAAAAGATATGTAAAAGATGTTAATCATGCAATTTATTGGTCTGTGTTAAAGGTAGAACTAGAGGGAGAGTTCCAACCGAAACTTCTATGCTTCATGGATTGGAGTCATCTCACACTCTGGAATCAAGCAATAGAGAAAATCAAAGTGCAATGGAGGAACTTTGGGCCTAAAGAAACCATGTGGTAAATGGTTGATCAAATGCGGGTAGCATATCATTTTTTGTTTGTTGGTTGAGGAAAATGTAAATAAATGTTGTAAATGTTGTATATAGTTGTGCATATAAAGCTCCAAATCAATTGTGTTTGGTTTTAAAGCATGTTTTTTGTTTTGTGTTCAGTTATAGGACACCAACGACAGTGTTCCTCCAAGAGGGATGATTTTATGACATACCCATGTTAATTCCCCCTAATTGTAAATATCTCATATACTTTGATTATAATTAAAAAGGCCTAAGAATTAGGACATAGATTCCAAAGTTTGAGGAAGGAGGTTTTTTGGGATTTGAAAGAAGCTTGACTTTTTTTATGAAATCCATGAATGGATAACAGATATGCTTTAAATTGGACATGTTATAATAGTTAATGGAGTTTGGAAAGAGGACAAAGGAACCATTCCTGCCTTGCATAAATTCACAAGGAAGAGAGGAAAAAAATTAAAAGATGAGGGTTGCACTGGAAATGGGGATAGTTGAAGTCAACCAACAAGAAAGTGGAAGAGAGAGATGGCACAACAACATGCCCACCACCACTCATAAATGAAAGAACCATTGTGTTCGAGTTGGAGGACAAGCGATAAGAGTGTCTACCCATGCAACTGAAACGATTGCAACGATGTAGTGGGAGGACTTGCTGAGAAGGGACTCTGGTTGAAGGGGTCATTATGTGATCGTGATTCACACATTCAGGGAGAAGGAGAATTCTAGGGGAGAGACTATTCTACACACAGAGGGGAACAAAGAAAATATGGGAGCATTTTTGGGTAAGAAAAAAGAGAAAAGTGGAAAGAATATGTATCAAAAAACAAACAGAGGACATAATTTTGCTTACATAGGAAGAATAAATCCATAGCGTAAGAGGAAAATACTAGAAGCTCTATGTTTTTATAGGAATGAAATAAGAAGAGAAATAACTCAGTTGAGAATTGAGAGGCTGGAGGAACATCTCTCAAGTGAGGATAGTAGTCTCTAGATTCCCTACAAGGTTGGAGGGCGGAGATGGTTTTCTTTGGATTCCCTTGATAGCTTGGGTGGAGGCTCGTTCCTTGGATTCCTATTAAGGAGAGTTATTTAGCCTCCTTTGATTGTTTCTTGGTTTTGTACAGTGAGTTCTAGATTCATGGAATTGGGTGGAACCATTGTGTAAAACAAATATGTTAAGGGTGGAGGTGTCAAGCCTTTGGATTCCCTTGTTTGGTTTAGGGTGGATGTGAGAGCCTCTTGATTCCCTTGTTTTATAAAAGGGTGGAGGTGGGACACCTATGGACTCCCATTTCTGGTTGGTGGGTAGAGGTTGGGCCTCTAGATTCCTTGTTTCAGCCTATGAATGGTACAATTATAGTTCTCATTGAAGTAGTTGAAGGGTGGAGTTGTTGGACCTTGTTATAGACATATTTGGGCACTGCAACCCCAATCACATATGTCCATAAAATAAGGGCTCTAAAACCCCTAAAAGTGTTATTTCATACCCTAAAGGATCAAGGTCAGTTGATTACATCATTTCCCAGAAGTTCTCCCTGAAAAACTGCTCAGAACTAGTCAAAATTGGACCATACAGACTGCTCCATGTTGAGGGTGCGATGCATCTCACCTGCTACACACAAAGGGTACGATTCATACTGAAAAGCCCTTCTGTACGGTGCGATGAGAGAGAGCAGACAAATGGTAAGGCAGTTTGCTAGGTGGAAACTCAGAGAATCTTCTAGAAACTGCTCATATGACACTTGCCTCTCTGAATTCACCCAGGGATGAGTAAGAGATCAAGAAATCTCTAAGTGGAACCAAGAACTATCAGTGAAATGACACTAATCAAAATCCCAGAAGTTGACTCACCCCCCTACAAATATCTATATATGGATCCCTTATCCTAGAGATCTAGAGGCTGGAATTTTGTAATTTGTAAGGAAGTGCTGTTGGTTTCTCTTTGAGACATTGTATTGTTGGTTAATCTTGCTTTTCATGAGGTGAAGAGGGCTTTCATGCTGGGAGTATGATGTTGGATCAGATAGCTGGGTTGTAATCCTCTCTTCTACTACTATCAATAAAACTATTTGAGTTTTCCTCCATATACTTGTATATTTCTGAATCTTGTATTTGTGTATGCATGTATATGGTTAATGTACATCTGATTCTACATTGTTTATGGTCATAGATCTCTATGCTTTGATGGTATTTTGTTTCTTTGACTCTACAAGTGTTCTTTGAAGCGGGACAAGTGAGAAAGGAGTGGCGAAGCTCTATCAAAGGAGAGAGGAAACAAGAAAGGATCCAAGCGAAAGACTGAGGTTGGTACTCTCTGCTTCTCTCTCATCTATCTCTCATAAAGGAAAACACAAGTTACTTTGAATTGTTTGTTTCTAAGATAGCTACCCATCTTAGTGGGACTAGCAGCTCTGAATGGACACTAGTTTTCCCGGAAACAAAATGGTGACTCCACTGGGGAGTGAATAGTTTGTTTGTTTGTTACTGTTGTTTGCTTTATAAACTATAGACGGAGCCTGAAGTTAAGCCAGCTAGCCTTCGAACTTCTTTTGCTATGCAACTGCAAAGTAGATCAACGCTGCTTCAGTCAATCTCTGGGTTGGTTTATGAAATGAACATCTGACTTGCAAACATCCTAAGTGCCCTAGAGGTAGCTCAATAACCTCATTAGATCAGCCCCTATACTTTGTGTTTACTATCTATCATAAGCTTGGCCTAAATCCCTGAGCTTAGCTACAAACTGTGGGTGAAAACCAAGCTCAGTCTCGTCCTTGGACCATCGCACTGTCTCTCATTCACTTTCTGGATGCATCGCACCTCTTGTGTGCTACAGGTGACATGCATCCATGTTTTCCTTAAGGACAGGTGCGATGATTGAATGAGACTATTTCTGCCTCCAGATTTTGGTTTTTTCTTCATTGTTTTCAGCTCTATTCAGTAGTTTTGTTGTCTATGATTAGTGTATCACTGTTGAAACCTTCTTCCTTCACATTATTCAGCCTCCATTGATAAGGAATTGTGAATGTTTTTTATGTATTTTTCATCATTTACAGTCCTCCTTTGCAAACAGTAGCTTAATCAAACTGTCGTCTTTTGATTCGAAAGTGTCACAACTGTCGTTTTCAGTCAAGAAAAAGAGTGTCATAAAGTCTTCCTCTTTTAGATAGTCGATTACACTTTTCCCATTATGTTTGATTTGTATTATCAATTCTTTGAAGTGTCAAAAATAGTTTTCCATTCGAAAGAGAAAGTGTCGTCTTAGTCTTCCTTTCGTTTTTTGAAAAGAAATTGTTAAAGTGTCGATTCGAGGAAAAGTAGTTCAGATTTGTACATAGTTTTCCTTTTGTCATTCTCATATTAAGGGAACTAAAAAACAAATACATGCATTGCATTTGCATTTAGACTGCATGTGGAAATTGATTTAGGAAAAGTGCATTTAGTGTGTGCTCTCTACTCTATGTTGAAAGAATCATATTTTTCTTTCCTTAGTAGCTAGGATTTTCATTTCTAAAAGAAAATAAACGACTGTTTATCATTTTAGATTGCATATTTAGGATTTGTACATCTACATCACGCGGTGAACCTTGAAATGCAAACTTCTTAAGAAAGATAAACTATAAAATAAACCTCAATGAACATAAAAACGCTTTGGAACCTAACGCACAACATCTAGAAGTCTAGGCTAGAGACGTATTCTGGCGTCGTAAAGCCTGGTAACTATCGTTTTCATCGTAGGTTGGGTGATTCCTCCTCTTTGATACGACAAGTGCCAGTACAGACTTGTGCTCCCACGTACCGTCAAGTATATATTGGGAGACCACAATAGGCTGATATCCTTTATCCTTAGGAAGTCGTGTCTGTTGCCCTATCGATCGCAATGCACTGAACACATCATTCGTGAAGATTTACTGTCATACATAAAGTCCTCGGTAATTTCTCTATAATTTCCCACTGAGGTGTATATTTCAGTTTTGTGATTGGTTTGGTAATCCCTCTGTCTAGATTTCTAGAGTAGTCACTTTCGTTCCTTTTCAGACTCCTTAAAAGAAAAGGTCCATCTTAGCACTTGTCACTTCAGGCTCATTAAAAATCGAAGGTGACTAGAGTCATCTTTAGCATTTTCTTGAATCTTAAAAATTGAAAAAACAAGTTGTGTCAAAGCGTCATAAAATTCATTAAATTCGGAATAACTTTTTCCCCTATGTATTTTGAGTTGATCGAGTAATCCGCAATCGTGGAAGAAAGTCAATCAAAACCCCGTTGTTCGCGGAGACTAACGAGTCAACTATATTTGACTCCGAAAACAAAACCATTCCAAACCAAGCAATCTCGTTTAACTAGGTCAAAGTCTCCTAGTTTATTTGAAACCTGTGTTTCAACATCCTCAGAGACTCCAGTTACTCTAATTATTTCTGGTACCCCTGCCTCCACAGAAGAAGTTCCGCAGTTACAAGAGGACACTAAAACTGATCCTAGTGTAACGGTAAACACTTCTATTCCTGAACCAGCTCCATCTAGGACTGATTCGGAAGGTGTCACCCCTCCAACATCTGTCACTGCAGAGTCTATACCTTCTTCGGCACCAGAAATATTTTACGGACCTGACAGTCTACCTCTTCCACTCGGACTGATTGATATAGAAGAAAATGTGGAGGATCTTCCATCTAGTACCCCATTGCATTTTGGAACTGGGATCCACCTATATTCTTCTACCATAGAAGCTAGTTCTTTTGATCACCCTTCATTGCAAGTTCCTGTCGAATCGCTAGGAAATATTTTGGATAGACTCAATATGTCTGAACAACCATCAACATCTAGGACTGTGTAATCTGATACAGCAGCAGCAGAACTTCCTGCCGCTACTCTGACAATGTTCGTTAGTATACCATCTGTCCCAACTAGTTCTCAACCACTAGATGGAGTCCACTAAAGGACTATTTCGACAGCATGGTCTGTTCCCATTTGTTCATCCGAAATCTTATCTGGAGTTTCTTATGTTGAGACTCAGCAAATTGATCCTTCACATCAGTATCAATTTGGGCAGTTGATGAGCCCCAATTTTTGGTAACAATTCGGGCTCATTTGGCCTACTCACCTTGCTCAACCCTTCATCTTTTAACACTTATGCATTCATTTCTTAGTATATTCGTGTTATTTGTAGGAAGAAGGGCAGGCATTATATCTATGTGGCTAATACATGATGATTTCAGGTTTTTGGCATTAAAGAGAGCAAAAGACCACGCAAATGGAGACAAGGAGACAGCAAAGGTGACATTGCGGGTTCATAGGGAGGTTGTCCACAGTCTTGATGACCTTCCTCGTGATTTTCACCTTAACTCCGAGCTCCAACAGCTCTCCCCACCGAGCTTAAAGGCAGCCAATGGATTCTACAGGATCAGCAATTTAACTTTCAGTTGGACAGCCAAGCTCCACGAATGGAGGAAGCCAGCTTGATCTTCACTATGTATAAATATGAAGGCCATAGCCTTTGATAGGAGCTTTTTGAACTTTTGAACTACGGTTTCACTTTCTAAGCACGAGCTACAGCTCGGTTTTTGCTCATTTGTAAGCCAGTTTTGGCATGATGTTAGACTCTTGATGATTTAATAAAGGCAGGCAGCTTTGGATCCAATTCTGAGTTTTTAAGGGAGCTATAGCTCTTAGGTTAGGGCCCAACCTGAGAGCAATAGACCTCCTCTTCCTTGTATTGTTACTTGTTTCCTTGCAGCACTTTATTTCCTCTGTTTTGACATGCATTTAGAATTTACAGTCTACTGATTTGATTTCTTTCATGTGATTGAGTAGGATTAGTTTACAGTTCAAGTGCTTTTAGTTGTTTAGATTAGAATAGGAGGATTGTAATTCATTGGAGATTCAAAAAAGGTTGATAGTGCACTCGCTGCCATCTCTGTTTAGAGATTGGGGGTGTGGGTTGTACCAACCACCAAAAAACGCAGTCTTATGCTTTCATGCAAGCTACCACACAGTCATTTCAATTGTAGATCCATACATGCATTCTGATCTTGGGCACTACTGCTTCATTCCAACACCATGCACGATTTTTCTCCACACTTTACATTGTTGTTCGTTGGTTTAATAACACAGTTAGAATAGGTTGATGGAATTCTCGGTTTTGTGCAAGATATAGAGGATTTGTTTCTTTTACACTGCTTAGCATCACTTTATCGTGTTCTTCTTCTTCTCAACCACGCCTGAAGCCACTTGCTCAACCTCTGTTCAGCTCATTAGCCTTCCAACTCATCTACTTCTCACGTAGCTCCATCTTTTCAACTTTTCCTTGCTTCCACCCTTCTATTCACCAACCAACTGTACCCACTCTTTCCTCATCTCATATCTCTGTCCCTGAGCCACCACAAACTCCACCTTCACCTTACCCATCCACCCATACCACTCCTCCACTACTCCATCACCCAAAACTCCAACCATAGCACATCCTGTAGAAGTTAGCAGACTTCCTGTAGAAATCCCAAGCTTCCTGTAGGATCCCCTGCAGACATCCTGTAGAAGCCTGCAAACTCGGTTGCTGAGTATCTGAACGTTGTGGACTCCTGTGGAATGATGTTAGGGATCCCTTGGAACCTCTCCTAGCCCTCTTGACCTTTCCCAAGCTTTCTCTCCCTTCGCACCACCTCTGCACAGCCAAACCCTAATGAGAAACAAAATCATAATCACTCCAACCACTTAAGCAAAAATATAAAAACATGTTCTTTTCAATAGAAGTAGTTTGAGTTCATGCATTTCAAATCATTAGAAGTAATGGCATCATTCTTAGACATTTGCACTCCCACCATTGCATCATAGAGATTAAGCTAGTCAGATTAGGGTTTACTAGGGTTTCCATGTTTTGGTTGGTTTTCAGTTCATTTTTGCAAAGTAGATTAATTTCCTTTGAGATAGCCTTCGTCCATCATTTAGAAAGCTTCTTCTGAGAACATATAGAAGTTGGCTTGAGCCCTAGCGGACTTGTGCCAGCTGACCAAGTGACAGCTGCGACAAGAGCTAGTACTTGTGCATACAGCACCGTCGCTTCCAAGTTTGTTACGAACTACCGGGTTGATAAAATTAGAGATAGGAAGCTCCAGGAGTTGTAGCATTATTGCTACAATACTGGAGCCCACCAGCAGTCCAGTCTCCAAAGACCAATTTACCCTTTTAACACTGAATTGTTGCCATATGGGGGACAGTATGCCTTTTGATTGTTCCCTCCGAGGGAGCAAACATATGAGAGTTTACAACAAAGTTCGGGTCAAGCTGAAATTACATCCAGTGGTTGGGTGCTAATACTGCCTCAACAGCCAAGAGTTATATATTCAATACAAAAAAATCAACATGTGTCGAACATTCCCGCTACACCGGCTATTGTGACAGTGTCGCGAGTACAAACGCTGCCTGTTGTATGTCAACCTCAAGTCTCTCAGGTCGTAATACAACAGCCTCTTGTCCCTGCGACTCAATCACAACCGCCGATTAGTGGTTCCTTAACTGAAGTGACTCAGGCTCAAATGGGTACTATCACCCCTCATATTGGTCAAACATCTAGTATTGGACAACAGCAAATGGTCTCACAGCCATGGCTAGTGCAATATCAACAACCACAATTCTAGCAAGCTTACTGAGGACCTGAGCAACAAAGCTTTGTAGGTAATGGGCAGTCATATATTCAAAACGGTTACCAACAATCATATTATAATGGTTACGCCCATCAACCTTATCAAAGTTATCAGCATCAAATGCATTATGCTGGTATGCAAAGACCCACTACTCAAGCAATCCCATCTTATCCTGGGTATGCTTCACCAAACCTGAATCAACAGTTGCCCTTTGTAGCAACTTTAGAATTACCAGATTTGAATTGGCTAATAAATGATCCAATTGTTTACGCCCCTTGGTGGCCAGCAATTCCTCATAAACTTCCTTCAGATATTCCTAAATTCAATGGAAATCTGGGTGAAGATCCATTGAATCATGTGATGACATTTCATCTGTGGTGTTCGTCCAACACTCTCAATGATGATTTGATTAGGCTTCACCTTTTTCAATGAATGCTAACTGGTCTGATAATGAAATGGTACATCGAATTGCCTAGAGCTTCATTTGATAACTTCAGTGCCCTTGCCACCACATTTTTAACCCATTTTCAGTTACCTATAAGGTACGAAACAGGAACAGAACTCCTTACCAATTTTAAAAAGAAAACAGCCACTCACATATATGATCATATTCCTGAGGGGAGACGTTGTCATCAAATGGTAAAGACATATGTTCCTAATCAACTTCTAGCTGAATGGTTTATTAAGTCATTGTTACCTTCTATTACAGAAGATGTGGCCAAGGGAGGAGTCATCACTGAAGAGCAAGTCATTTCTCATGCACAATATATAGACTTGATCTATACTCAGTCTGGCACGCTCTATGACAAAATTCCTAATGCTCCTAGACTAGAATTTTCCATTCCTCCTCCTCCTAAATCGAACAGGGACTCTCATGCCGGCGACGGCGTGATTGGCACCTCAAGTACGCAAACTGCAAAGGCCCCATCTGGTAAATCCCTTGCATTTTCCAGTAGAAATGCAAATGAAAAACTTCCTGCCTCGGAGGTTAATGCCGCGTCGACTGACAAAGACAAAGAACCGAAGCAACCAGGGGGAAAGAAGAAAGGGAAAAACAAAAAGAAGAAACAGGAAGATTCGACTACTGAAAAATATTCTGGAAACCCTTCTGCATAAAAGAAACCTAATCGGTCACGTCTCATATGCAATGAGGACCATTGGATGAGAGATTGTCCGCATAAAGCTGAGATTAAGAAGTTCTTTAAGAGTTCAAATACCTCAGCGGTGTTGACTGATCCGTTTCTGAACCCAGAAACCAATCTGGTTGCTAGTGACAATGCTTCCCCATCCCAAGTGCTTATGTTATCCATTTCGAAACAGTAAAATGATGCTTTGATATTGACAAGGAATAAAGATTATGGGAATCCACAGATGTCGAACAACAAGGCTACGGATCAACCTAGCAGTTCGACAACAAATTCGACAGAGGTTGTGCCACCCATCATTCCTGAGCTAACAATAAAGCCACCAAAGGGAGTAGTACACAAATCGACATTTAATCCTCATGCTCGAGCAGCACAGAATTATAATATAGTAGAGGATCTAGCCCAATCGCCATCTGCTATGTCGACGCTTGAAGTACTGCAAAATTGCCCCTCCCAAAAGCAGGCTCTATTATCAGCAATAGGTGGGATTGACCCAGCGGATTCCAATCTTGTGGCCTTTAATCATAAAGGATACGAACCTCAGTTACCAGCTCAACTCGCTTTCCTCATACAAGTGAAAGCCCTCAACAAAACTGTTCATCGAACAATTATTGATGAGGGGGCATCTACCTGCATTATGTCGATGAGTTGCTGGAAAACTTTAGGCTCACCACCCTTGTCAAGATCATCAACGACATTAAAAGCATTCGATGGACAAACATACACCCCGTACAGGATTTTAAGTAACTTGCAAGTTGAACTGGGGGGAAAGACAGTAGAAATTGACATCGAAGTTATTGATGGAAACCTCGATTACAATATCCTACTGGGAAGGCCCTGGATTTATGCTATGGCTGCTGTTGTGTCAACATACTTTAGAAAGATTGCATTTCCCTTTCAAGGAGGAATTACAATCGTTGATCAACAAACCTTCCTCCCCAACAGTTCACAAGTTACAGGAAGCATTCCAATGATCCATGGAAGCTCTCATTCACTTCAAAATGTCGGAGTAGGCCTCCTAAAAGACCCTGCTTTAATGGGTACTTTTGCCCTACCGCCTCCGAGTAATCTGGTGGAAGTGGCCACGGTGGAAACCTGCAATATGATATCTTCCATATCTACACGGATTCAGAATATTTCCAAACATTTTGTTAGCATGGATCATCAACAGGTATTGCCTCCAAGCCCAATAGAAATTTTGTAGCAATCAATTTTCCTGGCTTGGGTGGCAAACCCAAATCAACGCTCGTCGAGTGTTTGGGCATATAGGTCTAAGGAATATGGCACCTCTTCAGATCCTTGGTGGCATGTACATTCTACAGACGAAGGAATTATTCAGTCGATGATGATAGGAGAGGAACCATGGGAAGATTACCACCATCGTTCCCATCTTCCGGATTACAACGAAGATTATTCCAGCGACCTTAATCATCCTTTAGTTTTTTATTTTCTATCAAATATTGTAAATACGATGGATTCCAAGCGAAATCTGTCCAATATTGAAGAAAATATCGCCATAAATAGCTCGACCAAACCTAATGTTGTAGAGAATATTCATGTCAGCAAATCTTGTTCTTCTGTAGAACTGGAAATATATTGCGCTCTCTTTCGCGAATTCAGAGATGTCTTTACATGATCATATGAAGAAATGCTAGGCATAGACTCGAGTATAGTTGAACATGAAATCAAGATGTATCTAGATGTCAAACCGTTACGACAACGACTTCGGCAGGTAAACCCGAAGAAAGTCGCTGCCATCAAGGCAGAAGTTGAAAAAATTTTACATGTTGGTTTCATTTACTCGGTTCCTCTAACTGATTGGGTATCGAATATTGTTCCTTTGATGAAAAAGTAAGGAACGATTAGAGTGTGTGTCGATTACATGGATGTAAATCAAGCTTGTCCAAAGGACAACTACCCTACGCCCTTCATTGACCAAATAATTGATGAATGTGCCAGATGCAAAATCTTTTCATTCATGGATGGATTTTCCAGGTATAATCAAATAAATATCCACCCACAGGACCAGTCAAAGACTGCATTTATATGTCCATGGGGCACATTCGTGTACCAAAAACTACCTTTCGGTTTAAAGAACACAGGGGAAACTTTTCAAAGGGCTATGAACTACGCCTTCCATGACATCAAGAACATTTTTCAACCATATCTTGACGATCTACCGGCTCATTTTCGAAAGCAGACTGACCATCCGCAGCATTTGAAAGCTATATTTCTACATTTCCGACACTACAAGATATGACTCAATCTGCACAAGTGTGTGTTTTGTGTCGGTTCTGGTCGTTTACTTGGTTTCGTGGTTTCTAAGGACGGGATTTGACTCAACCCATGTAAGGTTCAAGCAATCATCGACATGCCTCAACCTTCAAATTTGATTCAGATTCAGAAACTCCAAGGGAAAGCAAACTTTCTGAGGAGGTTCATTCCAAATTACGCCGAACTTGCTAAAGTTTATACACGTCTTTTGAAAAAAGAAGTGCCCTTTAACTGGGATCAGGTTGTGCAAGCTTCCTTTGATGCTCTAAAGGAATCCCTAATAAAAGCATCATTAATGTACGCTCCTGACTATCAAAAAGACTTTAACCTGTATCTAGCTACAACAGATACGACCATCGCAATGGTTTTAGTTCAAGAAGACAATGGAATCGAACATCCTATCTATTATTTAAGTCGAAACTTAAATGATATAGAAAGCAAGTACTCCTATGTTGAAAAGCTGGCTCTTGCAGTTGTTCAAGCAGTACAGAGATTTCGACACTATATCCTCTTTCGCAAAACTACCATTTTGTTTGATCTGGAATTCGTAAAATCCAAATCAAATAAATCTCTAGTATTCGAGGAGTTACTACGTGGCTTACCATCATCGTCCAATGATTCAACATACAAAGCATCAATCATGGATGAATATTTGTTTCTGATATCGTCAAGCGATCCGTGGTATGGAGATATATTGATCTATCTCCAAACCCAAACATTTAGGCCTAATACCTCTCGCTCCAAACAACGACGTACTCGATACCAAGTAAAAGACTACATGATCATTGGTGATACACTTTACCATCATGGTATCGATACAGTTCTGCGAAGGTGCCTCACCCATGAGGAGGCCGAAAAAGTCTTGAATGATTTCCATTTGGGCACGTGTGGGGGGCATCAATCTGGTTACGCTACGGCCCAAAATATCTTACGAGCAGGTTACTTCTGGCCTACTATGTTCAAAGATTGCATAATCGCAGTCAGAAGTTGCCATGCTTGTCAAATCTTCAACCGCAAAACCAGAATACCACCCGCACCTCTGCATCCAGTAGTTTTTGTTGGGCCATTCGCCAAATGGGGCATAGATTTCATGACATGTAACCCCACCTCGGCCCGGGGGCATGGGTATATCATAGTCGCAGTTGACTATTTTATAAAATGGGCCGAGGCGATGCCTACATTAAACAATAGCGCAAAACAGCTGCTCTTTTCCTTTTCAATCATGTAGTCTCTAAGTTCGGTGTTCCACAGGCTATAGTCACAGATCATGGATCGCATTTTCGCAATCACATCATGGTTGAATTGACTGCCAAATTAGGATTGTCCCACAATAGTTCTACTCCATATTATCCACAGGCTGATGGACAAGTTGAAGCGATCAACAAAGTCCTCAAGCGCATGCTGCAGAGAATGATTGGAGCCCACAAACAAGATTGGCATTTAATCCTGTACTCAGCTCTATGGGCATACAGAACCTTGGTAAGAAATGCGACCGAGTTTACACCCTTTCAGTTGGTGTACGGCCTGGAAGATGTCTTACTGATTCAGTGTGAGATTTCATCTCTCAAGCTCGCAGTCGACCTTCTCCCCGGAACTTCAGAGGAAGAGGCTCATTTCTTGGAACTAATCCAACTGGATGAAACCTGTCGTGATGCCACCTTGGCTAACGAAGCTCACAAGAAACGTGTCAAGGCGCAATTTGACAAAAATGTCAAACCTCGTGTCTTCTCAGAAGGTGACCTAGTCTTACTCTACGATCAGGAATCCGATAAATTGGGCCCAGGTAAGTTCCAATCATTGTGGATGGGGCCCTACATGTTTAAGCGAGTATTAGCAAAAGGAGCCTACGACGTAGTAGATTATGATGGGATTCCACTATCGCAACCCCGAAACGGGTTGTACCTTAAGCGTTACTATGCTTGACTAAGTGTAGTAATCTCTTTATATGATTTTGTTACGTTTTTGTTTTTGTCAAGAGTGATCGTTTTGGTTAGGTAATCCACTTTTTCATTTTTTGCAGATGTCGAACCTATTGGAATCATTTGTTGGATATGCCAATGGAGCTAGTCGTAGTACGCGGAACCTATCTTCTGCAGCCTGGGCCATTTTTTATCCAAGCAGCGAGTTAGTGAGTTTCAGAGGGGTATGTATTGGTCAGTCAACAAACAACATCACTGAATACAGCACGTTGATAGAGCTTCTCTCTGATGCCATCGCACATGGCATACACTGACTTGTTGTCAGGCTAGACTCACAACTCATCATCCTACAGCTTACTGGCATCTATTCCGTTCGAAATCCAGCTATCTATCGTATGTTCCTAAGGGTCAGGATTTTGGAAAGGCAATTTAATTCTATTCAATATCAACACATTTCCAGAAACTTAAACACATTAACTGATTCATTAGCAAATTATGTGTTAGATAGACATTTGCAGCATTTATAAAAGAAAAAGCATGTCAATCAACATTTGCATCAGGATCATATAACTTAACCAAAATGAAGCTCCGAAAATCAAAAATATATATAACTGTTTATAGTCTTTTAAAAAATGTTCTGTGTCTAGGACAAGATCAGTCATATGACCCAAAAACTCAAAAATGCAGGGAAGCACCCTAGACTAATGGTGTTGGTGATAACAAGTCACCGCCTGTGCGATCATACATAAGAGCCTAGTCCACCGACTCGGCACGCCAGTGGTATGGCGCTGTAATCTCAGAGGTAACTCGTCGATCCTCACATCCTGAATACCAAGGGTGAGACCCTCGATTTGATCCTGCAATACTACAAGGGTCTCTGCTATGTCCAAATCGCGAAGGAAAACCCTCCCTATAGCCTCTCTTGCTGGAATGGCAGTTGCTACCCTCGGGCGCGCTACTGGTCGCACTGGTCCAATATCTGCACAAATATATGGGTTTGATTAGTCTTGATAACATTTAAAATACACAATAACATTATAAAATCAATAAGCAGAGATATGGTCAAATTTTATTACCTATAACACCCCACTGCTCGCCCGCTGGCAGCACCAAATCTGGGTCACCCTAGAAATCCATCCCAACATATGGGTACTCGGCAAAGACCATCTCCTGATGGTCGAACCACTCAAAGAAGGCATTAGAGAATGAAATCTACGACTGACCAGTGTGTCTAGCCATGAGATCAACCCATCTCTGCAACCGTGGTTCCCTTGGCGCTGGCAGTCTGAGTGAAATGTATTGTGGCTGCATCAATGGTATCCTCTCCAAAGAGAAAGTGGTCAAAATGGAACCATAACCAAAGTTCTTGGATCTTCCGTTCTTCACCTCAGAAAGATGTTCTTTTATAACCGGAAGTACTGCATCACACCAGTTGAATACCTTTGGTTCAAAGCATTCCAGAGCACACTGCATATAAACCTGTTGGCCAAATGAAGAGCCGCACTACTAGCCAATCTAGCAAAGGTGAATAAGATAGTCCTTAAGGACCATTCAGTGACATATCGAATACTGATTTTGCCGTCCCTGCTCGGCTGAGAACCATCTCTACAGAACCGGTGAATATAATCCCTCACAGATTCACCCCCATGGGCGGATCCTGATAGTGAGAGAAGGGCACCGCACCTCGATAAACCGATCAAGAAGTAGATATCCTCAACTGTCAAAGGGATGGATTTACCTCGAATCTAGAACACTTGGTTGGTAGGATCCCATGCATCGAGAAAATATTGTAACAAATTGATTTGTTGCCTCATGCTGGATATACAAAAGAATTTGAGCAAGCCACAGTTCCGCAATGCAGTCACCATACTTGGATCATGTAAGGCAATCATATCCTCTTCTTCATGCTCGTGTTCATGCCATGTAATGACCATCTTGATCCGATGAATCTCTAAAAAACAAACAAGAGAAGAATTAGGATCCTAATTTGGGCAAAAACAGGCAAAATTTCCATGAAAAAACAGTGCATAAACTTTCCTCCTTGCGCCCATCACACCCTAGCTGTGTACTGGGTGGGATGCATACTGACTGGCCAATGGCCAGCTCAGTATGCATCGCACCTTTCAATGTATACTAGGTGCGATGGGGAGAGAACGAATTGTTCAAACCCCTAAGGCCCAGAAAAACAGGAAAAGATGCTCAGAATCAAAAAAGGAAAGAATGCAATTGAAGAGCTCAGGGTTAGCTCCTACCTGGTCCAGACAATGCTAAAAATTTTCCACCGAATATCCCAGAATCAACTAATGAAAATCAAGGGGGAAAATGCCTCCAGAGCTCCAAAAATCCCAAATTTGAATGAAATGGTAAAAATGAGAGGTAAAAACTACTTTTATGTTACTATTCACGTAATTCAAGTAAGATGTTGGTGTTTAACTCATTTTTCAAGCATGTATTTACATTTCTAATCAATTTGATGGAACAATTGAACAGGCAGTACGACTGTTAAGAGAACATAGTGTTAATGGTGAGTTGAACATCTCTGACTATTATCACGAGCACGTTTCCACGAAGTTCAAGCTAGTTAAAAAATAAACCTAGCAATGAGCATATGTTCCACCAAAGTTCAAGCTCATTAAAAAATGAACCCACCTTTGGTAAATAACCTTTGTGATCGCATTGCTATCAGCTTTTGAGCCTTGGTCGTGTTCTTACCATCACCTCCACCTTTTTAGCTGATCATATGCCTCCACTTGATTGTTTACCCTTTTGAGGAATAGTTGTGATGAGTGATTCTATTAGCCACCTTCTTTACACTACCGTGATTGAAAAGTTCCAAACCTTACCTGGAACCAGTTGCTATCCAAAAACATCACTCGTTCCTCAAAAACGAGTCTCCTTTAAGCTCTTTTTAGACTCATAAAATATGAAAAGATTGTCGAGCAATTGGCCTCTCCAGCTCGTTAAAGTGATTGGAAGTGCCATCCCTCCTCTATATTTTAATCTTTTTGGACCTGAGGGATCATTACACAAAAATATCGAGCGCTTGTCTTTTTCGGCTCACTAAAGTGATCAGAAAAGTCATCCCTTTCGTATTATTTTATATTTTTTTGGACTTAAGGGATTATACTACAAAAAAGGACTACTGGAGTTTCCTTTTCGTCTCTTTTCAGACTCTCTAAAAATGAAAAGGATTGAGTTATCTTTTTCATTAAACTCGTTAAAACAATAGTGACAAACTTGTCCATATGGACAAGAGCGAGTTTCACTGTCGCTAGGCTCACTAAAACATAGCGACAGGTTTTCCTGAAGGGAAAATTATAGAACAAGCATATGTTATCCTCCTCAAGCTTGACAAAAATAAAGAGCTACTGGTCAGCAATGACTGGGGAAAAAGGGAAGAAAACTTGAAGAACTTCATTGGTAGCAGGTCGCTCTTGAACATGACACTTTCACTCCATCACCATGATTGAGTCAGGTTGGGTTATTCTGTTCACCAGTCATATCACCATTGGTCCTCCGTACCATCCATTTTGGGGTTAACACTACCAATCCATTCCAGTGTCACCGATATGTTCAAGAGAATTCGCTCAAAGAATTCACCAACCCAGCTAACACCTCATCCACTGCAATACCTTCGCGCTCCATTTTTCATGACCGCCACCCTGAACCTTGTATCATCAGATCGTTTTCACCTCCACAAAATCATTTGCTCTGTTCTGTGTCGTAGATGTGGGATTCATTAAGGCCCTCATACGATGGGTCACCTCTTATCGACATCAGCTAATTATCCAAGAAGTTGACTTAGGAACAACACTTTCAGTACTTTGAAGCTTGCATGCCTCAATGGCAAGTTTCTCACTTCCGGCGATAGGTTTACATCAATGGCCTTCGACCGAGAGACTTTGCGTGGTGTTCAACATCGACTCATGTATTCACACCATGTGAATTATACTGCAGTACCTTGAGGGTCATTATCATTATCAGTGATTCCTCTCGCACCTGTTAACAGCTTACATCATTGGCTGGTAATCAGGTGATGTCTTTCCATGTTCGACATCAGAACATCTTTTCACATGGATCGACTTGTACTTCGAGCAAAGATTGATAAGTTTGAAGACCTCGGATCTAGTTTCATCCATCCAAGCTGCGATATATTCAGGAAAATAAAGACATCAAATGTATATGATAGCTGCACAGATAATCATCCAAGCTAAAGGATGATGGCTCTACCAAAATCATCAGTCTGCCACACAGACGATTGTCTGTCCTATGTACATGAAAATGAATTTATAAAGCTGAGCATGGGAATGCTCGCCTCAACTAGATCATGAAAATATTATGAAGATAATTTATTGTATTGTATCTTATTACAGGTCACCTTCTAGATCGAAAAACCTCGGATCCTCATGATAAAGTATTTCACTCGACATCAGAAGATTTACAACCTCATGCTTTAGGGGGAAACTATTATAAACATATTTGGGAACTGCAACCCCAATCACATATTTCCATAAACCAAGGGCTCTAAAACCCCTAAAAGTGTTGTTTCATACCCTAAAGGATCAAGGTCAGTTGATTACATCATTTCCCAGAAGTTCTCCCTAAAAAACTGCTCAGAACTGGTCAAAAATGGACCATACAGACTGCTCCATGTTGAGGGTGCGATGCATCTCGCCTGCTACACACAAAGGGTGCAATGCATACTGAAAATCCCTTTTGTAGGGTGTGATGAGTGAGAGCAGAAAAATGGCAAAGGCAATTTGCTAGGTGGAAACTCAGAGAATCTTCTAGAAACTACTCATATGACACTTGCCTCTCTGAATTCGCCCAGGGATGAGTAAGAGATCATGAAATCTCCAAGTCAAACTAAGAACTATCAGTGAAATGACACTAATCAAAATCCCAGAAGCTGACTCACCCCCCTACAAATATCTATATATGGATCCATCATCCTAGAGATCCAGAGGCTGGAATTTTGTAATTTGTAAGGAAGTGTTGTTGGTTTCTCTTTGAGACATTTTATTGTCGGGTAATCTTGCTTTTCATGAGGTGAAGAGGGCTTTCATGCTGGGAGGATGATGCTAGATCAGACAGCTGGGTTGTAATCCTCTCTTCTACTACTTCTATCAATAAAGCTATTTGAGTTTTCCTCCATATACTTGTATATTTCTGAATCTTGTATTTGTGTATGCATATGGTTAATGTACATCTGATTCTACATTTTTTATGGTCATAGATCTCTATGCTTTGATGGCATTTTGTTTCTTTGACTCTATAGGTGTTCTTTGAAGTGGGACAAGTGAGAAAGGAGTGGCCAAGCTCTATCAAAGGAGAGAGGAAACAAGCAAGGAGCCAAGTGAAAGACTGAGGTTGGTACTCTCTGCTTCTCTCTCGTGTATATCTCATAAAGGAAAACGCAAGTTACTTTGAATTTTTTTTCTAAGATATATACCCGTCTTAGTGGGATTAGCAGCTCTAAATGGACGCTAGTTTTCCCGGAAACAGACCTCTAGATTCCCTATGTTCAATTGACTGCATTAAGTAGCTAGTGGGTGGAGATGGTTGGTCCTCTGGAGTCCCTATTTTGGCTAGAAACATTGGTTTTGTGCTTTAATTACTCCTCCTCAAGCTTTGGAATATGACTTAGAGGTGACAACTACAAGAAAGGCTTGGTTGTAATTTGTCTAAGTTTGGTTGGAGATTTGAAGTCTCAATCTCAGTTTTCAAGCATATTTTATAAGATAAGTATTTACTCAAGCTCTTACACCTTGAATGTTAAGATTATGTTTAATGTGTTGGCTTAATTCCTTTATTGGTTTTGATTCAATGTGTTGGTCTTATGCTTGTGATATATTGTGGAATGTGATTTCCTGCATGCGTAAGGAATGTTGATTTCTTATATGATTCCTGGGTAAATGAATGAATTCTTGTATGTGTTCATGATCTTGTTTTATGTTCATTACTAGTCCAAGATACCTATAGATCTATGGGTTATTATGATCCTGAAAGTGGTCCAATGGGCTTAAGTGTGAACATAGTATGAATGGGATGGATGGATATTTGTCATGTATATTATGTAATTAAAAGATTGGCTATCAAGCCTTGTTTTTTCAGTTTTTGAGCTCAATAAGGATAGTGTGAATGCCATATATGTGTATACATTATGAGCTTAGAGGGACAACTCTAACAAGCTTCACAAAAGTGTGTGTGTGTGTGTGTGTGTGTGTAATCGTGTGGGGATAATACCTTAAGATATTAAAGGGTTGGCAAGGTTTTGTGACCAAGGGTGCACATTCAGGGAAGCTTAGATTTTTTGGATACCACAAGAGTATTAATGTCGTCGATGACCCCGAAAGATTTACCCCAAAGGTTTCAACTGAAGGCCTGTTTGGGACTCTAAATATTTAAAATCCCCAGGTGATGTGGCATTGTGGGGCCCGTTTGTATGGAAACCTCCTGACTTGATCTAGTCCATTAATACTACAAATCGTTTCTCGCCATCAGATGGACCCCATAGGTTTGTTACCCTAGAGGTTTTGAAAGGAGGCTAGGATAGAAATCCTGAGATTTTAATCCCCAGGATGATGCGGCACAGTAGGATTGCTTAACCATTGTTCAACATAATAATCCAGAAGTCTACCCCAAATTTATTTTATAATGTGAAAATGTGTTTTACGAAGGCACTTAGTATTTGGTGAGGCCCATGGCCAACATGACATGCATCGTGGCCTAAGAGCGATGTGGAAACCTGGTGGTAAGACATATGTCCCCTGGAATTGAGGTTTTTGGTAGGGGTGGCCTATAAACAAGTGACACGCGACACTCCTAGCGAGGGTCCATGTGGAGGGTGTGATATCACCTCGGTGTTTTCATAAGGAGGAAGATAAAAGAAGTACTAAAAAAAGTGGTCGGGGTCAGGAACATCACTGTGAAATCACCTTGGAAATAAAATTTGATGACGTCACCCCAGAGGTATTCGGAAGAGGTTAGCAAAAGGACTTCTAGGAATTTACATATTGGGACGGGAATAAGTGTCGTAAGTTAATGAAGGAGGAATATTTTTCCTACTCCCCAAACCTTGGGAATTTAGAAAGGAGACATGGGTGTTGCATAGGAAAAGGGATGGGTTAGGGTTACGTGGCCCGATGGGCCCTCTAGTGATGTGTTGTGTTGTGTTTAAGTGTGATGATACCAAAAAGGGGGAGGTCACGTGGATTGTATATGTAAATTTGTATATATGTTTAGGAAGGGGCCCTTATATCATGTGACGTGTCATGAGCAAGTTGGAAACCTCCAACATGGTGATGATATGGACATCCATGTGGGTGCCACATGGAAAATCAAAGTGATGTGGCATTATCTAGTAGGTCAATCTTTAAATGGTTATAACTTTTGATTCCAGCACCCGATTGATGTAAATTTTATATCACTAGAAAGGTCTCAATGAGACAGATACTATGGAATTATCCATTTTAGGTTTTGAAAAGTTTGAAAAATATCAAAAAAATTAGACTCCATTTCTATAATTGGACTTTCGAGGATGGGTTTGCAAAGTAACCATCTCCTTTCAGCCTTCATGTGGGATAAGGGTGGTAAGGGGGTGCATTACACAATGGTTAATGTATGATAAAAGACTTGATTTGTTCATGAACAATAGTAAAACTATGAAATCTTGTAAAGAAATAAGGGTGATAACTTAAATTTGAGTCTTATGGACAAAAGAAAATACAACAATTAATATATAAAAAAGGTGATTTAAGATAAATAAGAATAAAGGTTAAAGAAAATAAACAAAAGCCATTTACAAAAAAATAATATATAAGAAATGAGACTGCATGAAATAAATAAGAGAATTTAAAGTGAAATAAAGGTCATTGTGTCCTATTTGGAGTGAGATTAATTATCCCAAGAACAATATAGAAAACTACCCTATAATATCATAAACAAAATAAAAAATACCATAGCTAAAACTAGAGAAAATAACAATCTATGCGAAAGGAAATATCAAAAAGTTTATTCTTTTTCGTGATAAGTTGGACATATGTTGCAAGATTCTTCCCTTTAGAATGGAGAAGGCACTCTTATTTATACAAAAACTTTCTTGGAAACTAAGATAAGTAATAATAAATCTATATCCATATATTTTTCAGTGGTTATAACAATTTGATAATAATTAACAAATAAATATCTCTAAATATTTCTAAATATATTCTCATGAATATTTCCAAGATATTTGATAAAAAATCTTCCATGATTCTTCTCCTTCCAAGATACTTTAGTGATCCTTCTAAATCTTCATCAAATATTCAAAGGATCAAGAGGAAATTTGATTTTGAACCTTAATGGTAAAATTTTTCATTTTTGGAATTTTCAAATATGCCTACAACCATTACCAAACTCACACTGTTGGAGAATGCAATAGGGAAACTATTAATTCAGATTCTCCTTAACTTTAATAATTGCTCCTGAACTTTATTTATATTCTTGTGTTTCTTTATTAGATATTTTTCATCAAACAATTATCAAGTGCAAAAACAATGAAAAAAAGGAATTAGGATCCAAGTCAGGGAAAAACCCCTCCAATGGGAAAAGCCCAGAAAATTTCTTCTCTTCTTATAGAATCTGCTTCAAATTAGAAAACCAAGACCAAAGCCTCCTCTAGCGCCAAGTCAACCATCCAAGAAGCCCTTCCAGAACTACACCAAACTTATAATTATGAACGCTAGCTTCAATATTTCGGACCTGCAATAGGCCTGCAATTTCATCCCCTACAGTGATTCACAATATTTGCATATGTGAGAGAAAAATAGGGCAAACCTTGAACAAAAACTTGATTTTCCTTTCTTCTTGTTTCGACTTCTTTTTCTCCTTTCCTTTCTTGACTTCCTTCTCGGATTTCACACCCCAGATCAAACTTCTTGATTTCAAATTGAATTGGTTACCAAATGAGGCCGAGAAACTTCTATTTATACTCATCTATGGTGATGAAATAGCCCTCTTTGGGCCGACTTGTCTTTGGCAGGGTCGACTTGTACTATGAGGCTTATTTTGACTGTATTGACTCAAAATATATTCTTTGACATGCTACATCTTGCCCAAATGGGTCTTATATACATAACATTAACTCTCTTTACTAATGACAATAAATCTTATGACATGACAAAGCCAAGAAGCATGAAGAACACGCTTTACCTAGAAGACCAATCAAAAGAAGCATGAACTCATGCCTTAAAATATTAATGTTTGTTTCTTCTTTTACTTATTACATAAGATATACATATTGACATGAGTACAATAACAATTATTAAGATTGAAACTAGTTACATTTTCAAACACTCCCTCTTAACTAGGGAGATATTCATAATTGAACACCCTAGTACATGGTTATTCTCAAACTGAAGAGTTCTCATAAGAAGAGCCGGATTTGTAAGCCATCTTTAAGCATTAACATCGTGACCAACATTGTCAACATAGTAAGGCCTTAACTTTGAAAAGATATTTCATATACAAGAGCATAATGTTGGGAGGTTTTACGTGAGATACCACACTACCTCTACAAGGCACATACCCCATCTAGATGTTCACTAGGTATGTCCTTTTAGGACTATTCTTATCTTGGATTCCCAATCCTCAAATAATATTGGTCCTCTTTGACCACTCTTATCTTGGATACCTATCCAATCCTTCATTCTACATTCTCCCTCCATGGCCTTCACTTAGACATATGGATGCTAGTCTTGGTTAAGTGCATGACACGTGAAGGAGAGAATACAAATTTGATGTTCATCATCACTCCCTCTCAACTAGAGAGTAGATCTCCATTCCCTCTTCATTAGGGAATATATCCTTGCTCTTATTTAAGGATACTCCTTTACTCTCTCTCAAATATAGAGGAGATTCTTGACTTCCTTGCAATTGGGAAGTCATAGCCACAATCTCTTTAGCTTGTTTTCATAAATATATGAGCTATTAGTTCTTCATGGAAATAGTTGCGTGGCTCCCTTTTTCCCATTTATATCTCATCATATTAAGCTTCTTTCTTCCTAGATATTATGGAGCCATTTTCTTCCTTTAATCTTGTGACAAGTTTCAGGCCATCAACTTTGCACATCACTTTCCTCCAATAATCATCAATGAAGGCATTATGTTGACCCTTGTCAAACTTCAAACTAGTCATAGCTTCCTCATGAAAGTGATCTTTGTTGATGTAGGAACATGAACATCAAGTTATCTTCTTACACTACTACCTTTCAATCTCAAGGTGATGATGTGAACACCTTGACTACATGACCTTCCAAGGATTGTCAAAACCATTTACTCAATTCATATGTTCTTTGAATCAAGAATATCAACACTAGTTGAACTTACATCAACTATCATAATGTATTCCTATAGTATCATTCCATGTTAACCATAACAAACAATTATGTTAACCAGATAACCAATATCCAACTTACCTTATCATGATGGCCCCTTTCATCAAAATATTTTCATACTTGATTCTTTTGAGATCAATATCCTTTCAGATAATCTATCTCCACATTATATAAGAATATTTTCATGCATTGATTTAATCAACATTCCCATGGATCGAAATTGATTACCAAGCTACATTATCTTCCTCAGAGTTGTCATAGTCAACTCCCTTTCTTTCTTCTAGAGATTATACTTGATTTTGATCAACATTGTCATATGACATGCAATTTTGTGATAGAGTCTTGATCTCCATTTATTCCAAAGTATGTCAAATTTATTCTTTAAAGCATCATGCAAGCATATGGAAGACTTAGAAAGCACATTCATAACTAACTCTTCCTTCATGATTCTTGTATATATGAACCATGCTCTAGGGAAGAATATGAATACCTTTCCTTTCATATAATCATATAGCCATCCTTTTAATGAGCTTTCTTCTTATACTCGTCAAATATAGGTTCCATTTTCCAAGAATAGAAATACTTTCATTATGCCTTTCATATTGTAGCTTGATCATTAGCATTACTTCATCCTTTAGAAATAGTATTTCCATACTAAATGGAATATATATTAGTCATAATATTGCTTCCAAGAATCTTCCATAGTGATGATTCTTATAGGATCTTTGATGATCCTTCTTTGCAAAAGGACTACCTCTAACATGATGTTAGAAAATGCTCGAATGAACAATAATATACAATATGGTCCAGCATTCTCATTCTCTTTTAACTAGGTGATATTTAAACAAGTAAATTCTAATATTTCTAATATCATGTGCTTCTATCTATGGTACCATGCTTTTTACAAAACTCAAGACTCTTCTAAAGTAATAATGCATGCTACTCTACTTTCTACTTAATAAAAGAAAGACAAAAATTATAAAGAACCTGAGAGAGATGAGAGTTCCTTCAATAATATAGATCCTTGGGATATTCTTCCTTCGACTTACTCTCAGGTTCTTCCCTTTCCTCAACTATGTGAGCTTCACTCTTTCCTTCCTTTTGTTATTCACTTTATTGTTTGGACAATCCCTTTTAAAGTGTCCATATTCATTTCATCCAAAGCATTCAATCTTGGACAAGTTTATCTTCTTCTTGGACTTTTCAAACTTCCCTTTCCTCAACTTCTTAGTTCTTGCAATGAAGGCTTGATATATTTCATTTGATTCAGTATCATCCTTTTCCTTGATCCTAGATTCTTCCAATATATTGAGCCCATAATTCATCAAAGGGTGTAGTATATTTCTACTCTAATTAGGTGGCAAAGAATTTAATACACAAATAGTCATCTCAGAATCTGTAACAGTCTCCCCAAGCCCTTGCAATTGGTCTCTCATTTGTGATATCCTCATTAGATAAGTGGCCATTTCATCATCATTTGATTTCCTTATTCTATATAGTTGATTCCTCAAGGAAATCTTTTGACCTTGTGTACTTATGGAGTACAACTTTACCAACTTGTCATACATAGCCTTTGATGTCTTTAAATCAACAACAAAGGGAACAAGATGATCTTTAATGGATTCAACAATGATCCTTTGTGCCCTTACTTCTCCCTTCTTGTACTTTTCTAACTCTTGAGTCTTCTCTTTGTCTGGTACAACTACTTCTCCCAAGACATACTCCATGACTTCATTCTCTGTGAGTGCCAAGTCAATCCTCTTCTTCCATGCTAGGAAGTTTGTTGATCCAACGAGTTTTTTACTTTCTTTGCATAATGTAGCCATGTTATCTTTTGATTGGGACACATAAACAATATACTACTTACTTTCCAACCAAGAGTCCTTCTTCTTGATGATGTCTCCAACTATCTTGACACTTTTCAAGACCTCCAAGGAGACTTCAAAGATGTCCTAGAAAGATGTCTTCTAGGATGCCTTCAACAATGATGTCTTCAAATAACTTCAAAGAGTGAATGATGATATCAAGATCCCTTGATGATTCCTCTTCTTTAAGATGATGCAATAGAGAATCTTCAACAAATACTTGTTCTTCCTTCCTTTAATGAGACATCGATGATGAGGTATTCTTCAAAAAAAAATTGATGTGCAAACCTCATTCTATATCAATGGGTCTTCTTCCTATTTTCTTGTGTCCTTCTGCAAATTATTCTCCTTGACAGAAAAACCCTTCTTTGTGTCCTTCCAACTGCCTTCTCTTGTTCACCTTAGCTTTGATTCCTTTGTTAGAGAATGAAATATGGAAGCTATTAATTCAATTTTTCCTTAACCTTAATAATTGTTTGTGAACTTTATTTATCTTCTTGTGTTTCTTTATTATATTTTCCTCGTCAAACAATTATCAAGTGCAAAAACAATTAAAACAATGGACACATAAATTAGGCTCTAAGCCAAGCAAAACCCCTCCAAGGGGAAAACCCTGAAAATTTGTTCTCTTCTTATAGAATTTGCTTCAAATGAAAAAATCAAGACCCAAACCTAAATACCAAATCCTCCTCTAGCACCAAGTCAAACCTCTAAGAAGCCCTTCCAATTAGGTCAAAGTCCAACCAAGTCAACAAGATTCAAACCCTTCCAAAACTGCACCAAACTCAGAATTATGATCCACAGCTTCAATATTTCGGACCTGCAATAGAACTGCAACTTCAACCCCTACAACAGATCAAAATATTCTCATTTGTGAGCAAAAACTAGGGAAAACCTTGACAAAAAACTTGAATTTCCTTTCTTCTTGTTTCAACTTATTTTCTCCTTGCCTTTCTTGACTTCCTTCTTTGATTTCGCTCCCCATATCAAACTTCTTGATTGCAGATCGAATTGGTTGCCAAATGAGGTTGAGCAGCTTCTATTTATACTCATCTGTGGAGGTTGAATAGCCCTCTTTGGAACAACTTGTTTCTGGCAAGGACAACTTGTGCTAGGAGGCTTATTTTCACTGTCTTGACTCAAAATAAATTCTTTAACATGGTACATCTTACCCAAATGGGTCATAGATACATAATATTGACTATCTTGACTCATGGCAATAAATCTCATGACATGAAAAACCCTAGAACCATGAAGAACATGCTTTATCTAGAAGACCAATCAAAAGAAGCATGAAACCCATGCTTTAAAATAATATTTTTTTCTTTCTTCTTTTGCTTATTACATAAGATATACATATTAACACAAGTACAAGAATAATTGTGAAGACCAAAACTAGTTACATATTCCAACACACCCAACTTTCAAAAATAAGTGAAAAATGTTATTTTTCTAATATTTAATCATAAACTCACTCAAAATACTAAAGTAAATGCATTGGAAAATATTGAGCCTAACCCCACATATAAGCATAAAAATTGATTAAAACAAGGGTGGGTAAAAGTGGAAAAAAATAAAAATCAAGGGAAAGATTAAGAAAATATGGTTAAAATAATGTGAAAAGATGGTCATTTTCATGCCTCAACATCGATTATATTAGAATTTGTCTTATCTCGTGATAGGTGGTTTGTATAAATTGTTACAACAATTCATAATTTATGGTTAGAGGAGATAGTTGTTATCATAATTCATGTAACTACCATATTTATATAATTTCAGTAGCAACTCAATGGTTTGCACATACATTTTATTCCAAGAACAAATCGATGACATCAAACCACGACAAGGACCTCACTTTTCAAAAATTATTGACATATAATCCATATGAGCAATTGATCTCTCACATCCTTATAGTGACAAAGGTACATTTTTCATATTTGGGTATGAATTGGACAAAGATCATGTTTTGTAAGTGGACTCACTGAAAATAATCCTACACCTGCATGAGATTTTCTCTTCTATAAAGTAGGTTAGAAGAAAAATAAATAAGGAATAAACCCAATCAAGACTTTGGCATGATTAGGCACCAATTTTATTTGCTAAATTTTGTTCAATAATTCTTTAAATATTTTTGGTTAAATAAATTGCTTCAGGTGATCTTAATTGACCTCAACACTATGCCAAGGACAATCACACAAGGATGTGCACGATTGAATGAATACATCATAAATCAGTAACATCTTGCAATCATTTAAATATATAAGTTAGTCTAAAAGGAAACAAGTTTTAGTTTCATATAATAGTAGGTGAAAAGCAAGGTATATATCACCAATTCCCATAGTGGACCTTGATTTCCATTAGCAACACAAAGTAAGGGAATTGTCACCAATTTTCATATTAGATTTTTTATAACCATACAAAGCAAGGGATATTTTTTACCAATTTTTGTGGTAAATTTCCTATAGCAATGCAAAACAAAGGATGTTTCACCAATTCCCATAGTAGATTTACCATAACAAAACAGAGGATTTGTAAAATATTTGAATGCGGAGTTATGGAAGCATGCACGTCCAAGTAAAGGTAAAATTGTAAAAGCAATAAATTTATAACATTTGTATATGCCTAAATCTTTCATTAAAACCTGTGAATTATGTGAAAACATAATATACCCTTAGTCTACCTTACCTTACCATCATTTTATTTTTTTACCAACATCATGACTGTTATTCTGATTAAAATCAGATCATACCATGATTATATTGGTTGTATCATGATTATGTTGTAGCATGTAACCACTCAAATTTCTATAGTGAAACCTTGACTTCGAATATTGTCACTTTTTTTTCATAATTTCATGTACTTCAAACTAAGACTGTCACCTTCCTTTTATATTTTTTTGCAAATTCTCTCGTTGTAATTGCAAGTTGTGGAAAAAATTCAAGTGAAACAAACTCCTTAACAGAGCATCATTAAGGGTGGCATTATGGTCAAGAAAGAATCAGATGGGGTGGAATATTTCAAAGAGAACTAGAAGAGTAGAAAATTGTTTCATGAAGTAAGGTGGCTTGCATTCTATGAAAAATTACAAGGTATAATGATGATATTAAAAAAGCATTTTCTAAGAATGGGAAACTAACCAAGATTGGAAATATGAACCTCTCAGCCTCCAAAGACTCAATACCAATCGTCACCAAACTTCCTAAAGAGTGTGAACGGATTTAAAGGGATGAGGATTAAAGGAAAAAATTGGAAAAGGTATTTGTTACCATCTCTAAAAACTCGAAGTAGCGCAAGGGTATCCCATGATTATGGACAAAGGAAGAATGTAGAGAATTTTTTATGATTGTGCAGAGATTCATTACGTGTGAAGGAAGGTATGTTGTCACATTCGTGTATCATATGTGTTTCCTTTTACATTTGGAAGGAAAGAAAATAAATCTTCAACTTTTTTTGTGGAAAGCTTAACCAAAATGGCAGCACGTGTTCAAACCCACCCTGGTAATTTATAATGTGATATATTCCATCACAATTTGATTAAATTATTGATTGTGGTGGAATTAAATAGGCGAGATGATACATGGGATCATTATGTGTCTCAAAATAGGGTTCAAGAAGACTCTTCCCTAGTCGAAAACCCTATTTGTGGAAACAATGAAGATTCACCTAAAAGGACCAACTCCACCCCAACCAAGAAAAAGAAGAAGGTTGCACCAACAGTAGAAGCGAAAAAAACCCACAAACTTTGGTTGAACTAGACAAAATATAACTAGCTACAAGGTTACTCAAAGTAGAAGGAAATATGCAGTGGAGGAACCGCACACAAAAACTTTGGTCAGCAAACCAGATACAACTAGCTCCAAGATTACTCAAAGAAAAAGGAAATATGGAGTAGAGGAGATCCCACAAATAAATTTTGGTTGGCACACCAAACACAACCAATTCTAGAGATATTAGTAGGAATAAAGCTGGGGTAGAGGAGTCCCACACAAAAATTGTGGTTGACACACTAGACACAACCAATTCTAGGGATACTAGGAGGAAGAAAGTTGGAGTAAAGGGAACTCATAGAGAGACTAGCTAGTGCACCAAATACAATCAATTCCAAGGATGCTAAAAAAAGGGTAAAGCCACAAATGAGCAACAAGGAAAAGATGGTAACCCATCGGTAGACTATACAAGAAGACCTAGGGTTACAAAGAGTCAAGCAAGAAAAACACTCCAAGAATGAGAGCAAAAACATGATGAGGAAGAAGATTAGGTGGTTGTCATTAAGAGTGTGCCTAGAAGACCTCACACTCATTATTCCTCCAAGGATATTCCTTTGTCACCAATATTACGAGAAAAAAGGATCCAACGCAAGAAATTAACAACCCAAAGACAGAAAAGTTTCCCTGTCACTTTGAATTTATAGAATTTGATTATAATGTTGACAACAAGATAATCCATCCTAGTCTTGAACACTTTGTTGGTTCATCAATACTAAAAAATAAGAATAGGAAGATTAAGAAACTCAAACAGGAAATCAAAGTGTATGAGCTATTGGATAGGCATATTGAAGCTCAAAATGAGACTCTAAAGGAGAACAATGTTTAGTTGAATAAGGGACATGAATGACTAGTCCTCAAATATAGGACCCTATTTTCAAAAATCAAGAGATGGCATGATTTAGCAATATTATGGAGGGGACTTCTTAGAAGGTTAAAAACAAAGCTTTCACATCAACAAATTAATGGTCAACAAGCAAGGGCAGACTCCACATCCAACATCGACATATTGATTATCTCAACAAAGTGTGCATGACTAAGGATGGTGGCACAATTTTTTCAAATTTTGGGAAATGATCCTTTTTGAATAGTTTGTTGCATGAAGACATGTAATTGCTTATACATGGGGGAGATGTTGAGCCTGAATTTCATTGCATTTTTGTAACAATAAGAATCCATTTTTACCCCATATACTCCTTTATATCCACCATTTTGCAGCATCCATTACCATGTTTAGCTCCTCTTTAAGGCGCATTCTTAAAGGGCTCTATCAGGTAACCAATTTATGACTTTTTACTATTTCCTAATGCTTTTGAGTGATTGATTAGATTATAGTTTTTCCTTATTTCATAACGGGTGGTTTGGATAGATCGTTATAACTATTCATAATTTCTAATAGCAAAAGATAGTTTCTATCGTAATTTTTGTAACTACCATATTTTTAGAATTTCGATAGAAACTCAATGGTCTGAAAATACATGGTATTCTAAGAAAATTTTATCGAATACATCAGTTATTCTTGGAAGGATCATGATGTAATGCTCCCTCCCACCCCCTTGGACTTCCAACGCTGAATGGGAGGTGTTAATTTTAAGTAACCCAACCTCCATTGCCTCATCATGGAAATGGGCTTACAAAATTTATCCTTCCCCAAAATTAGCGAAATTAACTTTAAAGAGTACTATCACGTTTAGCTCATCAATATCCTTCTGGTGATATAAATTATGTCTCGATCTGACTCCTAGATCAAAAGTTATGTCCATTTGAAGTTAGGCCTTTAGACCCCTTGCCACATCAACAAGTATTTCCACATGGCAACCCAAAAGGCCTACATGGCCATGCCACATCACTCTCGTTGCCATCGTGGCTCCACCACATCATCACGCCCTAATGCCTTTGTGTCATTTCGACTCACCCAAGAGCCATTGGCTCCAAAACCTTTGCAGTGCGACAAAAATTTTCACAGTAAATTGGGAAAAATCATCATCCAGCTCTATGCGGCTTATTAATATAAAAAGGCACTCCCAATGTACTACATAGGAACCAAGCCCCACAGTGATGTGAAACCTACCACGTCAACTTTATGTATGTGCCACGTGACACCCATGGGCACATGGTGCCACAAAATCACTGCCACATGTCACGTGGATTCAGCAGTTTTCATTTCCAAAAACTCCCATTCCACATGCCAAGTTTCACATAATTGATGTGCCACATCACCTTTCCACATCCTAAGAAGCTCTTACAGGGAATTCCACATCATCTCACACAGCCTACATGGCTTTAGCCACCTCAGCTTAACCCAAGGGACCCACAGGGCTCAACCCTCTCGTGTTTTGCGACAAATTCATGTTATAAAAAGTATGGGATCAAGATGTAATCTCCCCATCCCAATACCATGCCAAAGCGCCACATACATTAGGACTCTCTGTCAACTAAGCATGGTGAGCCATGAACTTTCACATTGAGTAACAGGATAGATTATCATCTTGCTCCCATCAATAGCACCCATGCCCCAATGACTCTTATACACCATACGCAAGAAGACGCATGGCACACAATGAAAATTCACAACAAATGATAAGAAAAATTATGCCACACCCTCCGGCAATAGTGCCACTCCAATATGACCATTGCATACCACTCAACCAAGGAGGCGTGGCGCGACATCAATTGTTTTCCATCCATTAATGGGAAGGTCTCTATCCCACCCTTCGACCTTGGACGAAATCCAAAAATCTTTTATATATATATATATATATATACTCCACGACTTAATTAGCCAGAATACGAGTTAAGTTCTCTGCACTCGAGGGATTACAGGTTGTTTACATATACATATATCCATTTACCTCTTGTTGCACTCAACATCAATCATCGGCCTTCAAGCAAGAGGGAATCCTTGGCATTTTCAGTGCATCAAGCAATGGAAATCACCTTAAGTGACAGTCAACTAAACTTTTGAAGCAATCACACATGGATTTGTAAATAACAATATCGCTCAGGCAATATTGCAATTACAAGGCTCCAAGACCCTCTTAGCCATGGAAGCATACACATAAGATATCTCACCAGAGACAACAGGAACATCACATTCTTTTCATGCTAGCACATTCACTGCTAGAATACATACAGTAATTCAACATTATTCCTACTATAGGGTTAACTGAGTACATCTAGCATTCAAGAGTTCCCAAGGAGTTTTACAACACAGGAAATTGTCAACGACATATTAACAAATTTCCCAAAGAAGAAAATCATTCACATAAGAATCACATTGTTAATAACCAAGAATACATATTCCTCCTTAAGTGTTGATACGCCATTATTATATAATAGAATTAATCAATATTCACATTGCATATATATGCATATCATCACAAGTAAGTCACTTATCTTAATAGATGGATGACTAGTAACTGAAAGAGGAACTTTAACTCTCTACCCAACTATAGGCCAACTACACTACAATTTTTCTTGCAGTTGGCCACCCCCGATCTAGATTCAAAGTCTGAGGAAGTAATTGCTCAAGGAAATTTGCATCGATGCCAATCACTCTTATCACACAGAAATCCAAAGACCACCTCGTCTCCACTTGCTTAGTACATGACCATATCCCACAATGTCTCCACCTGTTCAGCCAAGAATCCAAAGCACACTAAATCTCCTTATGCTAACCCCATAGATATAAAAAACATAGAGTTTACCAACTACTAACCAAGAATCAAAAGTACATTGTGTTCTACTTGCTCCACCTCACAGGACTCCAAAATGCACAATGTCTCCACTTGTTTCTTCTCTTATTTTCTATGCTATCCAAACTCATAGAGTTAGCACTCTACAATGCAGAAATCTAGAGCCCACAACAATTCCACCCACTTAACCCAACGACAATCCAGAATCCATTGTGTCCCCACCTACTTCTTTCTCCTCAACCAAGCTCCTCAGCATGCTTTCAAGCCCCAGCGCCAATGCTTATGCTCAACGTTCTTCTTTTGACCCGCGAGTTCACTCGCAATTCCCGTATGCCTAACCCAGCATACAAGAATCCACAACACACAAGTCATGTCAATGATCCTTTCCAATATCAACCATGCTTTTCCTGTGTGTAGTTCACTCCTTTAGCGTTTCCTGGATGTCGTTCTCAATGCCAATTTGAATCTAATCCCCTCCTCTTTCCCATCAGCTCCTCTTTTCTTCTTCCAACCTCTAGTCTCTCCTCCTGCATGTTGACCACCCAACATGCCCCTCAAGAGAAAAGGTGGTATGGGCTAGTCCTTCAATGTGGAAGCCCATAATCAACCTCTCTGCCTATTGTGCAGACCATTAAAAGCTCAATCAAGAAATCTAGTGAGCATTAAATGAACATCGTAAATTAACCAATTCCCAAGCAACTCCTTAAACTTCTGAATCCATTTCCACTCCTCTCAACGAGTCATTGTGTTTACATTTCCACGATATTTAAATGAATTACAAATTCATAGTGATAATTACAAGAGGGGTAGCCAAAAGGGCTATTACACATGAGATGGTCTATTACTATTTAGTTGATCCAAGAACTCACCGTCAAAGCTATAAGATCTCAATCAAAGATATAATCAATGTTTCCAACGCACAGGATTCAAGAGCACAAGAGATTTCATGCTTCCAATCATGAAATCTATTAGAACCTCTAGTTGTTTGCATTGATTCTCCATCAAGGCATGTAGCAATTATTGTTCTGTGTATAAGTAGTTAAGATCCATAATTTCAAGATCAAACACTCGTGGCTCCATGTATTGAATAGTCTATATAAGAATGCAATAATGTCTCAATAAAGGGGGGAGAAAGAGGAATATGTGAGAGGAATGTATGAAAATAATACAAAGTTCTACTGATAGAGAATATATATCTATTTTTACAAACCTATGACTTAATCCAATGTTGATATTTTAAGGATCAATTCGGTGTATGTGTGCATAGTGTGCATGGTTTATTTATAGCATTGTAACTCTATGCAACACAAACCAATTGGGAGGGCCCCTTAACCTGGCTTGCATTGCAACCTCATTGTATAACTAGGCTAGATATGAATGCTTTATTTTTTAGCTAGAATTTTGTATTTCACTTACATCTTTAGTTTAGTTTACAAGATTGTATAATTGTATAATTTCCTCCTTGAAGTAATCATATTGTTCAAATAATTTATAATTATAAAACTAAACTAAACTATAGTTCTAAAATGGAAAATTCTCTTTCAAGTTACTTAATTGTTAAAGTATTTCCTCCAATCCTACACAGACTATAAACTACATCTCACAAACCTCCAAACTCCCAAATTGATAATTTAATTAATTAAATTTCCCAACAAAAAGCAAAACCAACAATAAAATTAACTCTATCATTTTTATCATTTCTACATACATAAAAAAATCACTTAATCCCTTTTACTATTACCCATACGTGTTAAGTTGTTATTCATCAATATTCCTGCATGAAAAGTCTGGCCGTTGAATTTTTCTAAAAGAATTTCCAAATATGAAGAAAACACCGATGACAACAGGCTAGCCACAACTGTATGCTGCAATCGGCTCTTAAAATAAGCAACCCCGCGACAAAATTTCCAACAGAATCATCACTACAAATGTCTACAGAGCTGTTATGAAAGGCAATAATTTGCCCAACTAAGAGAATTATAGCAATCTACGGTCATTTTACTTATGCAAATGATTCACAATAAGAACCGTTGGATGAGAACGATTTGCCCATTATTCTGCGTTTTTCTCTTTGAAAAACGAAACATTAATGCAACTGAAATATAAAGTCTGAGCTGGTTATTATGAAAGGCAATGATTTGCTCAACTAAGAGATGACAATTATAGCAATCTACAGTCATTTTACTTACGCAAATGATTCACAATCAGAACTGCTGGAAACTTGTAAGAGATTGGTTTGCTCATTCTTCTTAATTTAAAAAAAAAACAAATATCAATGCAATTCACATATAAAGACAGAGTATTAGCGTTGAGGAAGCTTGAAGAGATAGTTCAATTGGTTGAGTTCTCGTTGTTAAGTATTTTTCTAATTGGGAGGTCACTAGGTCAAATCTCCTCGACACCTTTGGGGTTAGGCCCAACCAGATAAGCCAACGGGTAAATCCCTTAAATAATAACCCTGAGGACAGCTCAGCCAACGGGTAAATCCCTTAAATAATAGCCCTGAGGACAGCTCAATTGGCAAGCACTGTGAAAATGAAGTGTGTTTTTGGCAAGCACTGTGAAGAAGACTTTCAAGGTTCAGATCCCTTGACTAGTGTGTTTTGCACTAAGAGATTCGAGGACAGCTCAGCCAACGGGTCCCTTAAATAATAGCCCTGAGGACAGCTCAATTGGCAAGCACTGTGAAAATGAAGTGTGTTTTGCACTAAGAGATTCAAGGTTCAGATCCCTTGACTAGTGTGTTTTGCACTAAGAGATTCGAGGTTCAGATCCCTTGACTTACCTATGTTTGCGAAAAAGACATACCTAGGCACCTATGAATTATAGTGGCAATGATAAAAATCGACGAAAATTATAATAGCAATAGTAGAAATCAACCCAATAAACACCTATTAATTATAATGGCAATAATAGAAATCAATCTAATCAAGCGAATACGAAATTGACCCCGTTGGTTATTCCTCTAAGAGTCTAATCACACAATCTATATATTGGCCCAATCACACAATCTACATATTGGCCCAGTTGGTTATTCCTCTCATCACACAATCTATATATAGAATGTGTAATTATATATATATATATAAAAAGAGACTGAATATGGTTGCGTGACTGAGTATTGTTGCGCTTACCAAGCATTAGTATCAAAACGCATTTGTCTAACAGACGATTAACATCATATTGCCCAACTGAGTGCAGCAGCATCGATTTCTTCTCGAGTAGATTCAATCCCTACATAAGAAAACCACGCCTACAGAGCCCAAAAAATTTGTGTCATAAACGGCAAGTTAACATCCCATATAAACTCTCTTCATACACTCAGCATGCAAACTTAATCTTATTTGCCGAAGCTTTCAATTCGAAAAGAACAGAAATCGTGCTAAAACATCCCAGAGAGCCACGCTCATTTATGGTTCGCTCAATAATTCAAGAGTAAAAATCGTTTCCTTTCAAGACTGCTGTACATGGGTTTGAATGTCTTGTTAATAAGAAACCCACTGTACTGGACTGCAAGCCATGGGTTTCATGGCCACTTGCCCTGGCAACCAAGGAAGGTTAGTGTAGATGCTGAGAAGCGTAGAAGAAAACGCCTGCAAGCTTGCAACCCAGACGTGCCCATTCGATGCGTTGGATAGGAAAGAGAGGACCGCCTTAAGGATGGTTCCTCCTTCTTCCTTGCCACGTTACCTTTCTTTTGTAAAGCCATGAATTCTACAGAGCCAAGTGAAATGCCAGATGAGCTTGTATCTGGAAATAATCATAATGAAATCCAGTGTTTGATGAGTTAATGGGATTTTCAATGCTCATGGTAAATGTGTATACGCTGATATAACTCAAGAACAGTGTGCTTAATGTTCTGTGTCAGAGGTTCTTTGAACGGAATTACTCTTATGGTTCTCTGACCATTTCATGATTTACAGTCTTATTGGAAAGCTTCAATCCACTGGTGCTATAGGTGATTGCTTGTAAAAATATATGGCTATGTTAATTCAAGAGATACTGTATTCACTCTGCGTGCCAAGAGTTTGAATAAAGGTATGAGTTGAATTATGAGTAAAAGAGGGTTTGCTGCACTGAGAGACCTTATGCATGTAAAGGTATGCTTGAAGAGCAGCGAAATCAAGAGATTTATGTTTTTATTTACCTAATCAATGCACTTGAGGACAGGAATCAAGTTACGATGCATCTACAAAATATAGTGTCTTATGAATTACAACAGAGAAAAACAGAGAAAATGTTTAGATTAATATTGCTTTATCTCAAACATAAAAAGCCATGAAGAGAGACAAAACCTTCCACCATTTTGTTTTTTTAACAAATTTCAGAAGGAAAAGCATACAGCTGCCTCATTCCATCATTACAAATTAAGGTAAACTTGCACAAGCAGGAGTGTCTACTAAACTCAGCTCTTGTACCAATACCAGAACGAAAAGACAAGATTCCTTAAAAGAGGATATACAGAGAAACCAAATTGATGTCTGTATTCGCTTGAGAGACGTCAATTTATAACCCATAACTCCCTGCACTTCCAATTCCTCGTATCTGACAGGTCTAAACTTACCACGATTTAAGAAAAATATTTATGCCCACATAATATACTCTCTCCCGTGTCTATACTCTTGTTGTTGTTGAGCTTATTGACATGCATGGGAAGAGATTCAATACATTTACACTGGTGAAATAATTGATTTGGCTGATAGCTATATATACGCTGCTCAGAAAAAAGTGCTCCACACCGCAGCATCTCCCTCTCCACAGCGTTCATGCACAGACTTTATTCTTTCCACGGATTTGCAGATCCCACTGCAGCTCCAATCAAATGAAGCAACACATACATTTCCAGCCTGTGCTTTCCAATGGCAGTCTGATAAAACAATGCCCAAATAACAGAAGGGAAAATTGTTTCAGTTTCTTTCCAAATATAATTCGGCCAAAACTATTTTGTCAAGCACTAGTAAGCACTAAGAAATAATATGATTTACCTGGAGGAGTCCCACAGCACATATTGCGGTCATCTATGTGCTCAACTTCCAATCCAATAAACCAGGAGCCCAATGAAACATCCTCATTTGCGTACTTATGCAATATGGGCCTGCATCATTTTGATAATGAGATGAGACTGTCTTTCACTTTGTTGTCAGCAACAAGGAAAAACAGGAATAAGGGCAGAGCAAAATTGCAAATATACTGAAAATTTAGGCCACTTCACACTAGCGGGTAAATGAACTCAATTTGATAGAAGCAATTTTTTGTTGAATGACTGGATATCTATTAAATCCCATTAGTATTACATATATCTATTAAATCCTACTAACGTTTACTAGAAAACTTTGAATCTTGTCCAATTTTGTGGTAGCTGTGGATTTATCTAAAGAAATTTCTTGAATCTAAATCCCCGTGATGATAGAAATTGTTTATTGTATGCTGTAATTTATCTAAAAATTATTTTTGAGAAGGGAAAATAAATTTGATACAAGTCAGGTGAACATGCTTATCTAAATATCTTTACCAGCTGATGAGAAGGCTGCACTTACAAATTTATAGATATGTATCTAGCTAGATCCTTTGAAATCGCATAAATTTGTCCAGTGGCATGTCTAAAGTATTTGTTTCCCTGTTCTCCAAACTTCCAGTGTTCCGGCTCATGATATTTGACATCTCTGTAACCATCAGCATGTTTTTCAGTTAGTCTTGATCAACCAAAATAACACCTTGGAAAGAAGAATTATTTGTACAAAAAATGGAAGATATCTAATCTATTGGTTAGTATAACTTGCCTTTCTGCAAGGACAGGTCCAGACTTCATACAACCTATATACACTCTTGGTTTCACCCGATGTCGTGCAAGAGTGGTAGCCAATGCTCCTGAAAACAGTTTCCAAAATTAACAGTTATCAGACTGATAAAACACATTATAAATATTTGTAGAACTCAATGCTTGTTCAGATATAATTATTACTGGTCAGGGAGAGTCCAAAGAAATGGCCCTATCAAATGCCAAATTTGGTGCTTCAAGGCTAGGGGTAACAAGTTAGCGACAATCACTCCTCATTTAAGTATCCTTTAAAATGTTTGCCGTATGCGGACAATAATTCATTGCAAATAACTTGCTGCGGGAGAGAAGCCCTTGCCATTGAAGGTTGTGTATACTTGCAAAATATGAATCTACATTATGTGACATTACTGTCCAAGTCATTCCCAACAAATAATTTTGCCAGTGAGACACTGCGAAAGAAATTATTACCTAGATTCACATGCACATCATCATCAACCTTGACATAAAAGTCAGCATCCCATTTGGCCACTGCGGTGGCAAAATAAATTTTTGTCTTTGCAGATAGTTCATGATAGCCTTCAACGTGATCCTGAACAAGACAGGTAAAGTAAGTACGAATGATGCCCTGTACAATGATTACCCTAGGGATTTAGGAACTTACAATTAACAATCTTGAACTAAACCATTTCAAATTGACAGATATTGATAAGAAATCCATACAATCGTCAAGAAATCTTTGTGCTGAGCACCCTCTGCTTCAATGGCGCGATCCAAGATTCCACCAGGTGTAGCACTACATTACACGCAAAAGTCAGCTCATTCTACATAAAATTCTCAAAATTGCAGCTATTAGCATGCATTCTTTATAATTGTATTATTGATAATTCAAGTATTTGCATCTTTCTTGCAAAGAGGGTAAAAATTTGAAGTAAAGCTTATTGTCCAATTATAGAGCAGAGCAGCCATTGTCTATTTACCTGCGCCCAATGACAAATCTAATTACAATTCCCTTTTCCTGCTCAAGCTGACTGAGTCTCGTCCCTGAAAAATCCATTTTTCCAACTTGTCAAAAATGGAAGGAAATAAATTATCCACAAACCCTATATCTGAAGTTCAAAAGGTGCAAACATTGTTTCATTGCATTTTTAAAATCCAACTCTTGTACTTATAGCAAAATTATAATATATCACAACCTCGTGGCATCCAGGTTTCTCGTACAGAGTCCCGTCGCTTTCTGCTACTGAAAGCTGTGTTGATTCCAATCACGACAAAAACCTTTGGTTTCTCACTGGAAGCTTCTCCAGAAGGGTTTTCAAGAGCAGGCAAACCACCAAGGTTTTTATCTTGTGCAGCTCGAGAAGCAACCAACTCAAATTCTAATGAGGAAATCGTTTTGTCTAACATCCTGAAAGAGAAATTTTACTTGTTAGTGTAAGTAGTTTACCATAAAATTTGCATTGACAGAATGATGATGTTAGATTTTGAATGTCCTCTGACAAATACTTACTGAATTGTTTCATGTGTCTTAGACACTTCACCCATAATATCCCTCTCTGTAGCAAGCTTCTGAAGCATGAGCAGAAGGTAAAATACAATCAGTTCCTTTGTAAAAACTATCTGTGAGATTTCTCCATCACAAATTTTGTCATGACCAAAGTCAAATGAATCAAAGCAGAGGAAACCTACACAGAAACATAGAAAATACTCATCTTTTTCTCGGAATATACTCACCCGTTTTTGTTCACAACCATCTTGGGACAGTTGTAGTTCCTGATCTTGACGTCTTTTTATTGTTGTTGTGTGACTGTGGTCATTTGCTTCAGGAGTTCTCCACATCCTGCCCAAATATCAGATTATGGGGCATTAAGAGAGGATGACACTTGTTCCAAGACCATTCAAGGGAACATATATAACCATTAAAATGGTATGGACTTGGTTCCCCAGTTAGTAACATTGGACATTCTAAAATGAATTTTGAGCACAATAAAAGCTTCAAGAAAACATAAACAGTGCCCTCATGGACAGATCAATGAGTTGTATTTTGCATTAGTTCACTTTGTCTGGTGGATTTTGGAAATTTTGAACACTTGAAGCATTCAAAGGACCGCAATTCCTATCTATTACTTTGAGTTTGATCTTCCTTATGTTTTTAGCAAGTACTAAATTGCTCAAGCATTGATGCGAGTTTTTATTTTTGCCCTCTTTCATGTAAAGAATGCTTCCTTTACTATTTATAATTTTATAATTCACAATATATCTACATGAGCATCCCCGGTCAAGGCCTTAAATGGATTGAAAAAACAACCTCCATTAGCACTAGTAGAGACTCAACGGCATTATTGGCCTCAACATCTTAGTCCTACCTGTTGTAACAAATTCTAAGCAAAAATATCAATGTACCAATTGGCATGAGTACAAATACCACTGTGCCGAGTACAGTCAATACAAAAACTGACAGAAGGATCATAAAAACAAGCAATTGTCCAGCTACAAGGATCAGGCTAGTGAATAGAAGATAGCCCTTGCCATTATAGTTCGGCCATGCCTATCACTTGCTTGGAAACTCAAGCTATCTTACATCCACCTCCCACCCATCATTCTCCTACTCTAGCAGCTTCTTGGCTTCCAGGATTGCCAAGGCTAAGTAGAAAACTAGTCAATAGATAACTCAAAAGTTCAAAAAATATGAAATAATATCCCAAATTTCGTTAGGGATGAACTAACCTCGAAATTGCTCCTTAAAAATGGAAGGACCAAACTTGAATTGGATATATTTTTTTAACCTCAGTTGACCCCAACATTCATATTTTAAACTTTGATGCATAAGCAACTTTATCCCATCGTCTTTACTCCCTTGTTAGTTGCCATATCCTATCAATGGTGGCAACAGCCTCCAAATTTAGTTTTCGTTAGGGTTCAGCCATCATGAGGCTCCACACTGAGACAACCATCGAGAAGCATTGAAATTTAAAGGAATCGCCTTCCTCTGCTCTTCTGCTCAATTTAAAGGAATCACCTTTGGCAAGGAAGTCACAGTTCCATCCATAGAAGGGAGTAAGTTGTTCATTGTACAAATAAAAAATCACACGAGAAACATGCTAACAACGCAAACGCAAGAGACAGAGGAACAATGTAGCTGGATAGACACTTGTTAGATTGCCTTAAGTGATTGTGTCAACAATGGATAACAGGGTAAGGGATAGGCCTCAACCCACAAAGTAGCATATGGTTCATGAAACTAATTCAGGAGGGCAACTCTAAAAGAAGAAGAATCAGAACCTTTACAATACCCTGTGTGCTCCAAATTGCACAAAAATTCCCTTGTTGTTGATGGATAAATCAGACATGAGTTATAGCAGCCTCCGCAGAACATAGGGGGGCAAGGCTAGCCATCCTAGAGCAAATTGAAGGACAAATGGTTCATGAGATTAATTTAGAAGGGCAGCGCAAAAAGATAAGACAGTCAAAGCCTTTACAAGATCCTTTGCATACCAGAGCATGTAAAAATGCTTATGTTGTAGCTACACAAATGGAAAAACACCTATCCTTAGTAGACTTGGGGACAAAGCCAGTCATCGTAGAACAGAAGTACGAATAAACGGTGAACTCACTTAGAGAAGACCTCGACTTCGTCTGCTGGAAACTAATGAGGATTGAGGAGAACATAAAATTATGAGGACAGCAGTGCACCAAAGTAGCCATGCCATCCACAATTCTGCCCACCAGATGAAAAGAATAATTCATCTCTTATTGGAGCAACTCCTCCCCAGTGCCACTTATAGAAGGGACTACCAAATGACTACAGCAAATTCTAGACAACAATTCTTAGCAATTTTAGCTCCCCATGCTGTACTATGAATATAGCCCTCCTGAGAAATTTTTAAAATATTCCCAATATCGTTTTGTACACCTAATACTTCGAAAGGCATGCTAAGTCTCTGTTACAGGGCATAGGAAAAGTTGCTTGTATAGGCACCAAAGCAAAGCTATAGCTGAAACTTCCCTAACCATCTGAATCTGAATTCTGTATAACGATAATTTGCAGTCACACAAACTGGCCCTATTTTATGTACTTTGTATCCTTTTTTTATGGGAACTTTAACAACAGAAACCAAAATAAGCCGAAGAATTCTATGTCCATGCCGTTGAGAATTGTCATTAAGCGTCATTTCTTGAATGACGTTCAAGTTAAGATCGTGGAGAGAAAATTTAGGTATACATGATGCATAAAGTTGCCTGCTCACTCCGTGCTTTCTTGCATAATGCACACACGATTGCAATTCGATCAATGATTCGAACTGCTTTCTTGATAAAAATTGCCACCAAAGGGAAACTCACATGTTACCGTGCAATATTTTGCTATTGAAGCAAAGGAGTATAAAAAATTGCAGGAATGAAGCCGAATCTTCAGATAAAGAAGACACTTGCAAAAGATTGCCTAGATAGATATAGAGAGAGAGAGAGCGCCAATGAGGCGAAAAATTTAAAGCGATTGTGGAAACCTTTCTGAATAAAGAAAACATTATCTAAATATTGCCGATAAGGCCAAAATTCTCGGAGTTACCAGCAACATTCAAAAATTTTGTAACGTAGTGTGACCGTGGTGGAAAATGTCGAAATATTGTAGAGGTTTTTAGAATTAAAGCTAACAATATTGCCGATGGAGTCCAAAATTCTCAAAGGTTCCGTTCATACTTTGCATTAAGCGAAAATCTTCAAAAATAGTGCCACTGAAGCGGAAATTTCCACTTTTTTGGGAACTTACTCTGAATAAAACAAACATTATCAAAATATTGCCAGTGAAGTTGAAAATTCCCGGAGTTAGCATGCAACATTAAAAAAATCGCAGAATACTACGAATGTGCTGGAGATTTGGAAATATTATGAAAGCTTTTCGAATTAAATGAAGCATTTCCAAAACATTGAGGATGGATTCCCAAAATATCAAAGTTGCCGATCATTTTCAGAGAGAAAAAGCAAGATTGTATTATATTGAGGATATAGTTCTAATGGGACGGAAAATTTCAAGTTCTTTTGAAACCTCTTGATTAAAGAAAAGATTTCCCAAACATTTCCAAGGATGTCCAGGATTCGAGACGTAAAGCAAATATGCAATTTCGGATACTTCTTACAGGACGAAGGTTTGAAGATACCAGCGACCTACAGCAATCTCCCTAAATGCAACCGGAAAAAGAAAAGGAATGCAAATGCCAGATGACAAACCTGTCGGTGAAGAGCAAGCCCGCACAGAAACACGCAATGCAGAGGATCACAACACATTTTGATGAGACCGTTCCGGAATTATTTCTGCTCCTCATTTTGCCAGAGGGGAGAATTTTTCAAATATTCTTGTTATTACTGAACAGTTATTCTTCCTTCCTGTTCCGATTTCCCCTCCTCTGCCTCTGCCTCTTCCCCTGCCCTGCTCTTAGCATTTATATTAACAAGGTCGGAGAGGTTGGAGGAAAGAAGGCAGAACACAACGCCATGAAGGACTCTCTCAGCTCCTATTTTCTTTCCTTCCTCCTGTACTTCTTTGAATTTTTATGGCGGCGATGAAAATTTAAGAATTAACACGGGTTTTTCGTTCAACAATTTTGTAACAAACGCCATTTTTAGCTGCGCCGTTGAATCAGATGACGATTCCCGGACGGAAAGCGACCTTTCCCGTCATCAGCGGTGTTGACCTTAAAAGTGAATTTCCTATTTTGTTGCCGTCTTTGGACTGGGCATTCTTTTATTTTTCCGCCGACGTGGCACTAAGACGCGAGGGCACGCCTTTCCTCGCAATCGATTAGTGCACGGCTGTTTACTAAGGTAACTTGATAATTGAAGGCTGTCCGTTTAACGGTATTTGTTCAAATATAACGGCGTCAGGCGTGGAGTTTAACGGCGTTAAACTCAGAGGTTAGAGGCCGCCTAGGTGGAGGTAGGAGAGAGAAGCTGTCAACTGCCGCCGAACGTGACCGAAAATTCCGCCCTGTAAGAAATTACGGAATGTTAAATTTCATAATATGCCATTATTTTATTTTCATGATTCTGTCAATGTTGGAAGGTAACAGGGTTATAAGGACACTGTAATAGTGGAAGGTAATATGATCATTTTTAATAATTTATTTATTTTTTTAAGCGAGGAAATTTATTATTTTTTTTTTTTTTTTTTTTCGAAGGTGGCAAAACCTATCAAACTCAGGTGTCAAACCAACAGTGAGGACAACCATCTCTGGCTGCTATCCGCTAATGTCGGTTTGACTCATCACTGTTATCAAGGAAAACCACGCCACCTGTAATAACCCGCTGGTGGTCCGTAAGAGAGCAGCCTTTCACTCGTTGTTAAAATGTGAATTAAATTTTTTATTATTATTTAAAAAATCATATCAATTAGTTTTAAATTATTAACTTGTTTTTTTAATTAGTTTATCTATTTTATATAGTTAGGTTTAAGGACAGGTTCTTTTGTGTTATTTCGGAATATCTAACGTTGTGAAAAAAAAATTATCCCTATTGAACTCTTATCATATAAAAATGCAAAATGATTATTATTAACTTATTTGTAAATGTGAATTAATTTTTTATTATTATTAAAAAATTACATTAATTTGTTTTTCATTAGTTATTTTATTTTACATAATTTAAGTTTAAGGATAAAAAAGAAATATTATTTTAGAATTATTTAGCTTTATAAAAAATTATTTGGGGATATAAAAATTTAAAATTCTCATATATTTTAATTTTTAAAATTTTAATTGATTTTTTTATTAAAAAAATAAAAAATTAAAATTAGTTAAATCTTATTTATATTTAAAATCTCTATTCAAACTCTTTTCGTATTTGTGATTACATAGATTGTTTGATACAAGATTAACTTATTATGAATCTACTATTAGTTGAAACATTAGCTTGGTATTAATGAGCGTATTTTTTGTATTTTTTTTATTAAAATTAAAATATAGTTTTAATTTTTTTCCTAATGAGAAGAATATTAAGTTAAAGTAAATTTTATTTTACCTACAAAAACTTAAAGAGAGAAATATAAAAAATGTGTTCCCATTATTTTGGAGGGCATCCCAAGTAGACCTATCAACATAGTGTGCTTCATCTATATAATTTGAATTAGATTAATAAAATGCCCAAAAATATTTGTGACCATTAGTAAAGTTAACCTCTTAAAGTGAAATCAAAGTAAATTTATCTAAACTTTGAATGTATTAAATATTAAGAGAGATAAAAAGAGAATGATCTACATTCATATCTACATGTATTTCTAAACGAAAAATAGTTAACTAAATCACATGTTGGCCATCCCCATTCTCCCAACACCACAAATCCCAAAATCATTTAGCTCTTCTTTAGAAAAAAGCTCACTTAAGTGTTAACTCTTGAGAGTGTAACTTACTCAAAAACTTGTTCATAGTTCAATAAGGAGTGGTTTAATTTTGTAACAAGCTTCTTTTGAATGACTAGAATTTGGTAATAAAAAAAATCTAAGTTTTTGTAAAAAGGAACCTTAATCAAATTTTTGATAATTAAAGTTGATTTAGAATTAGTAAAATATCTAAGAATATTGTTCCAACTCACGTGAATCTTAAGTCATGGTAGAATTCTACTTATGCCTAAAATTTATACCAAATTCTTCATAAGTGAAAAGAGTTAATTTGTTACCAGCTTATATTATTCCATTAATAACAATATTATCGTAAAATGTATCTCAATAGGCTTCCACCCTTGTATAACATTATATCCACTATTTGTATTTATAATATATGATGTTAAATTGAGTTGTATTTGACTAATCATAAACATTTTAATACATATTTAAGATACATGTAAATGTAGAAGTGCGTGTATGTTGATATTTTCAATGATGGTGCTTCGAGCATCCCCCTCTCTTGGTATGATGTCATCTTATACGAAAGGGGGTTGCAACTCCCACTGTACTTGGCACACTACATGTCTTCCTTCACTTTCGATCATGGCATGTAGTTGGCTCAATGTTAAATATCATTTGAATATTTTAGGTTGCATATAGAAGTACAAGAGGACTCAGCGAATGAATTCTATCAAATTAGCAAAGGTGGAGAAAAAATTTGACAGTATAGACTACAAGTTGACCATTCTAGGTAGGAGATTAGCCAACATCTCCTTCTCTTCAGATGATGATAGTGACCAACCAGCGTGGATGTCCAGAGATTCTACCCAATAGTTGTTATGACTCATTGGTTTTTTGCTTGCAATATTAGTAGTATTTTTTGTCTTCTCATGTCCATGTATGTCAAAGTTTGGCACAACCAGTTTGTTTTTATAAATTTCTATTTACAAGATACTCTAGTTAGATGAGGTCTTGGCAATTCCTCATTTGATATAATGCAAAGTGTCTAACTTTTAAAAGAGAAAAAAAAAAATATATATATATATATATATATATATATATATATATATATATTAATTATATTAATATTTAAATTTTTTATTATATAGTTTTTATTATTTTTATTTGGATTTAAAATTATGAATATTATACAGGGACACAATTTACTTTTTTTTTTTTTAATTTGGTGAACACTATTTTTATTATTTAAATATTTAAAATTTATTGAATGTGTAAATATGTTTAAATTTATTATTGATTGTGTAAAATTTTATTATTGAATGTGTAAATATATTTAAAATTTATTATTGATTGTGTAAATAAATTTAAAGTCTTTAAAAACTCTCAAGCTATTCTATTTGTGTTGATTTAACCAGTTAATTTATCATTTTAACAATATTTAGTTGGATTTTGAACAAAACTTATAAAAAAGATGTGAAAAACAAAAAACAAAAAAAAATTAGAATGTTTAGACTATATTTACATATTTTTATTGTTTAAAATATTAAACAGATTTGATGTAAACAAAATTAATAAAAAAATGTTCAGATATTGAAATCATGAAAGTGTTTTTAAATAATTTTATTTTTCCATTTTATTTTTAAATATATATTTTAAAAATATATATTTCAATTTTAATTAGTTGGATTTATTTTGGGTAATGAGAAAGAACGATTGTAATATTTTTTATCTACATTTAATTTCCACAAAAATTTGTTCATATTAAATATATTATTGCAATGATTTCCAATTTTCTTATTATATGCCATTAAACATCGAAAAATATTTGAAGAATATCATATAATTACGTTGAAAAATGACATATTATGAAAAAAAAAAGAAAAAAAGATAAATTTAATATGATATAAAGAGTTTTAAAAATCATAAATTTAAATAGTTTTATTTCGAGTTGTCTTTAATGCGAGTTGTCTAATTTCTTTAAAATCCCGCGCGAATTTATTGAAATCACAAGTTTGATGGGTAACCCTACACAGTTTAAGTGCCCTAAGGGTTTTTGAGGGTGTTGAATCCATATATACAGTAAAAAACCAGTTTAAATAACACAAATCAAGATTTCACCTCAAAATTTTCCGCCGCAGCAGAAAGTCCAAAAAGTCTCACTAAAGACAACTCTGTTTAATTTGCAAAGATCAAGTGATTAGGGATTTTTTGGGGTGTTGGTTGAAATCACAATCTCACTATAATTGTATAGATGATTGCAGCCAAAAAATCATTTTGTCTATTAGTTAGACTAAGCCACACCAAAATACCAACTTATTAAGGATAACACTTTTAATACTTTCATTTTTATTAATTAAAGAGAATGTTTTTTTTGCTAGGTTGTGTGAGCCCTGAGTTCAGTGACACACCTAACCTGTGGGTTGAATAACCATGACCCATAGTCATCTAAACTGTAAAAATCATTGGGAATTGCATTTGGCCTAGGCCACACTAACCCTTTAGTTTGGTTGGATTTTTGCTCAGAAAATTCCGAACTAATAACTTTGTTCACTTAATAGAACACCCTATTACCATTCTATACTCGAAAATAATTTTAATATATCATATTTATTAATTATAAATTTACCATAATAATTTTTTTTAAATACATAATAAAAAAATAAAATTGTACTAAATCATCATTTAATTATAATAATTTAATCTATTACTTTTAATGTTAAAAATCTGTATAAAAATACAAAAATTAACAATATTTTTGAATAGGAACCTTATTTTGCGTTATAACACTTAATTGCTAAGTGATACCAACCGATACGAACGTGAAGATGGGAGGAGGGCCAGATTTAGTGAATCCGTGTGAACTTAGTTTCCATAATTCCTGGAAAAATGATTTTTTCAATCAATTAGACTCTGAAGTCAAGGGGTAGATTGCTTGAGGTTACCGTAACTATAATGAATTAAAGATTTTCAATTAATAAATTCAAATTTCAATTAAAGTTTGATTAGCTTAATTTAATTTCGATTTCTTAAGGAAGATTTTCAACAATTTTATAATTTAAAGTTGATTTTTTATTCCTCTAAGTTTGATTTTAATATATTAATTATGTTAATGTTGATTGATTGACGGACTTTCAAGCATTTTCTTTGTATCCACGTTTATTTCAATTTAATTAAATTATTAAGTTGGTTTGCAAGAGGTGGATTCTCAACAAGCTTCTTAGGCAAATTTCTAACAAATTTTTCTAAGCAAAGGTTGCTTTTCCAACACATTTCCTCATAGGGTTTTTATTTTCAGCACGTTACATTTTCAACGCACTTAGTTGGACTAAGGGTTTGCGTGGCTGCGTGATGCGGCGAGGATTGAGGGAACGTTGAGATGGAGTCTTGAGTATTCAAGCCTTAGTACACTGAACTACTTTGCTGATGTGGACATCATGCTCCATGTCAATAAAACTTTTTACTTTGCTGATGTGGACATCATGCTCCATGTCAACAAAACTTTTTGTCTTACAGAAATTTAAGGCAGCTTATCTATAAGGAGGAGGCAGTGGTTGGTACGTTACTTAGTATGGTTGTGGTTGATTATATCATTTGAGTGAATCTAGCAGCTTCTATAACTTGATTTATTTCTTAAACATCATTACTTGATTTATTTCTTAAATATTATTATTTCGAATAATAAGAAGATTGAATTCATATAGATTATATTTATATGAATTTATATAGATTATATCTAGTCTCGTGGAGGTTAAAATTTTTATTTTATTTTTAAAGTTGTGATAGATTGAAATTTTTTATATTTAACTGTAATTGTGATAGGTTAAAACTTTTACATTTAAATTCTTGTTTTTCATTATTATGGTAGAATTCTATTGGTTGAAGGAAAATATTATGATATTATTAAGGTGGAATATTTCTTTTTAATATTTATGAACAATAATATTTTATAAAAATACTTTTATTAAAATTCTTGATTATTGATGATGATGATGAAGAAGAACTTCTATTAAGATCAATATGGTCTATGGGACTTTAAGAAGGTAATGAAATAATCGAAATTATTTAACACATTATTTTTGTGCTTGAAGAGAAGTAAGAGAAGCATTCTCACATCACCATAGTTTTGTTGTCTTAATGGGTCGAGAAAGTTGGTAGTGTGGCAGATAGTTTGAAAATTAGAATGACAAACTTTTTATTCCCATGGCGTTTTTGGAGTAGACAAACGCCGAGTTATGAAGCTCATGAGAATTAGCTCTTATCTTAGCAATGTTCATTATTTTCTTAACACTAGTCAAGATAGATAAATAATTATGGTTTTCAAGATTGGGGTTAATCACCTCCTTATAATATCTTAGTTTTTTTTTCTCTCTCTCACTTTATCACTCCATAATTTCTCCTTAAATTTGGAAGTAATAATATTTTTAATATTATCCTTATTCTACAAGATGATCTCCTCCTTTATCCCCCAATGGTCTAGCCAAGATTGGGCATCCTTATGCCATCCTCGCTTGAGCCAAAGGTGGGGTTTTGGTTAGAGTTAGAAGCAATTTTAGGAAACATATTGGCTTCCATGTTGTATAACTTCTTCTTATACATGATATATTTAGTCATAGCCATGTTTTCAATAGGGAAAAACTAGCTTCAATGAGCAGGATATATATATTTATAACATGTGAGGACCTATGATTCATGAAGTCGGTTTTTAAGAGTACATTGTGTTAGTAATCTGGTTACTTAATCAATTAAGTAAATATATAGAATCTTGGTAAGATATTTTATAAAATCAATTTTTGTTTAATATGTAAAAATATAGTTACAAACATGTTTGAAACTCCAAGGCGCATTTATCTTCGTAGCAATGTTGACATTAATGGAAAAAATCATCGAATGTTTTTAGGCAATCTGACTCCTATCGAGCTTGTTCCTCGATTGAAATTATGAAAAGAAAGGGCCTCAAGCTCCGACGACGTTTCCTTTTTTGGTCATAAATCCTCTAGGATTCCTCTCGATGTCTCATCTACATTAACATGTGGCATGCTATGTAACCATATCTAGTACAGGGAATTTAGGGTATTTAATTCAGTTCGAGTGGAATTTATGGTAGATCTACTCAGCCTCGAAGTTTCCTTCATTGAGCAGAGGGATGTATTCAATTCTTCCCTTTTGTAGCATTCATCAATCGTTGATTATCTGTACTTCTAAGGATTCAGACACGACCTTAGAAATCTCGTTTCAGTTGAGCTCATGGTAGGGTCTCAGACATGTTTGTTTAACAAACTATTCATCTTCTCATATTTTCAAAGTTCTGTTAACCTTTGTCAGTTTTGGAGTGTGGAGAAATTTTATTAGTATGTTATTCAGTTGGGTGCAGAGGTTCCTCTTAATGATGGTGGATCCTTTGTCAATTCCAAGTAATGTTAACGCTAGCATGTTGTTTGACAAGATTTTGGAAGTGATTTAAGTGCTCCTAGTTTCTATTTAGCAGTTGGAGGACAAAGTTGAGAAGCAAAGGCTTTCCTTTTAGCTCTTTTTTGAAGCGAAGCTTCTCAACCTTCACTATGATTTGGAGAAAATGATGAATGGTCTGCGTGAGGAGGTTAATTTGTTTCCATTTCTTTTGGTTAGGTACTAAAAAAGCAGGTGGCTTCCCTCTAGTCAAATAGAATAATGTGGCCTTGCCAAAAAAGCTTGGAGGGTTGGGGATCAAAAATATTTCTACTTTAGTAAAGCTTTAGCTAGACATAGCCTAAGGTGAATGACACAAAACTTCTCTCTTTTGGGAAAAATCATGAAATCAAAATACCTCCCCATGATTTCTTTTGAGGAATGGTTCCTTTAGCCTCAAAATTCACCCAAAGGATCAAACATTTGGAAAGCACTTATCTTTTCATTACCCTTAATCACATCCTAGATTGCATTGTGTAACATTTGGGAATGTATTGAAAGTGAAGATTGGTGAAAACCCATGGCTAGGGCCATAAATGACTTTTGTTTATTTCCTCCCCTCCTAAACCAATTGCATAAGGTTGGGCTCTATTATCTAGCACATGAAAAATCACAAACACCATACCTTTGGGATTGTGCATGATGGAATTCCTTTGATAATATCATACTCTCGAGACAATAAGCCAATGAATGGAACCAATAGGTTGGCTTAGTCCAAACAAATTTCATCATATTAAGAGAGGAGCTTATAGATGATCTAATATGGACAAAGGACCAATAAAAATGGACAATATACAACCAAAATTGGATAGACGGCTTATGTTGAATCCTTCCATGCAACGAAACAAAGATGGTGGTAGAGCACCATTTGGAAGATACATGCCCCAATTAAAAGCAAAATTTCTCTCTAGTTATCCATGAACAACAAACTCCTAACTTGGGATAACATGTTAAAATGAGTTTGGAAAGGGCCCAATATATGCACCTTCTTTAAAGTTACTGAAGAAATTGTCTCACACATTTTCATGTGTTTTCTATATACAATGCAGGTTTGTAGAAAGGTAGCTTCCAAACTAGGTATTTATACTTCCTAGTCTCAAGCCTATCTAGTAGCCTTTTACAATTTTTGGAAGGAAGACTAATCTATAGCCTCGTTTGAATGTTTTCCATGCATTCTCATATATGTCATATGGTGGGCTAAAAATAGTATTATTTTCAATCCCCATGATATTCCATTTGAAGTCACTTAATGTATGATTATCAAGCTTTCGTGGAATTTAAGATTGGCCAAAAAAAAAAAAAAATGGTCCCTAATCATGCCTTCACCAGATGGAGGTGCTCCTTAGGGATTTTTTGAAGGGGCGTCCCAAGGCCATCCTTTGACATGTGGTATTTGTGTCGTTTTACATCTCAATTAGTATCAATACATATGGGTCTTATATTCTCTTAGATGTGGCACAAACAACAAAGTGAAATTTATCACTCTTAGCACTCTCCTATCCATTGCTTCTCTCAAAAATATGAAAAATCTCCAACTCCTAGGAGATTCTAAACTTGTTATTGATTGGGCCAATAAAAATGTTGTTGTTGACGATATATGTTTTCAATATCTTCTTCTTAACATATAGGAAGCCTTGAACTCCATTGAATGGAATTCCTTTACACACATCCACATGGAACTTAAGTCATCAACAAAATACCCTTTCCAAAGAGGCACTAGAACTCCAATTGTGCACCATGTCCATTACTAAATCTAATGAGGGGGTGGAATGAGACTCCATGGAATTTCATTTCAAGCTTAGATTTGCTTTCATTAAATAGTTCAATTATCAAGACTTATGCTAAAGGTCTATGTCCCATTTTTTGCTATTGAATAATGGCTACAATTTTTTATTTAAGGGACTAACAATAAATTGGACCGATTTTTTTCATATATGTACAGATGATGATGTATCAAAAGTGCAACAATCTTAACATGGTTGTATTATCTATCTCATCATATGTATGTTTGTTTGTGTCACCAACCGATAAGATGGCAACCAAACATGATTAGATATGTCTTGAACAACAACATGTATATTCAAATATTTTGAATATAAAGGTTTTCTCCTATGAATACACACACACACACTCATATACATATATTGAATAATAAATCTTAAAACCCATTTGTATATATACATAAAGCACTTTAATTAGATCTAGTGGATGACATGGCAGGGCTAGATGGCTTTGGTGAAAACTTGGAACCAACCTCAAGGTGACACATGGTCCTAGGGTGTCACGTCATATACCACATATTAGTAGTATCATTCATGTTGATGTGGCACTAAGTATATAATCTTCGAAAGACTCTGCCTTGGTGATATAGAACCAAAATTTGATGAAATTTACACTGTCAAAAAGCTCTTGATGAGGAGAAGATAATGGTGGCCCCATAAATGGTGTTTGAGTTGAGTGATAAATAAGAAATTTCATGAACCCCATCTCCTCAAGGAAACCTAAGAGGTTGGGTGTGTTATAGAGTGGTATCAAAGTTGTGGTTCAACATGAGTCCTAGATGGGTTAGGAAATACACGATAGAGATAAAATTGCATAATAGAGTCCATTATGATTATGCGATTCATAAACTATTGTGTATATTCCACTCGCCAATTTGTGACAAAAAATATGCGAAAATTATTCTTAAAATCTGAAATCTTTACTATGAGGGTTATTTCTTTAGAATTATGGATTTATCAAGTTTTTGTTTTCATGCATGCAATATATAAAATGTGGAAAATAAAGTATAGAAAAAAAGAAAATAACTCACAACCGTAATAACACAGGATACGATCTAGGAAACCCTTTCAAGAGAAAACCTAATAGGAAGGTGAGGTTTATCTTCTCTCACTCTATCTGAAGGTAAATGGATGCAAGTACAAAGGAGTCATACCTGTGGCCCATGGGCTGCTACAATACACAAACCCGATATGTTCTGTGTGTGTGTGTGTGTGCGCGCGCGAGAGAGAGAGAGAGAGAGAGAGAGAGAGAGAGAGAGAGAGAGAGATGGATACTATTTATCTATGGAGAAAAATGCACTCAAGTAAAATGGAACCCCTTTTCCTCCTAGTGGTTTGGTTATAACACAACTTGATAGCCTACTAGTGGTTAAGTTTGACTCCTTCAACTCTTCACTAGAGTTACAATATTGACTCTTATATATTATTCTTCATCATGATCATGTGGATATCCCATTTATCATGAATAATGGTTGTTGACATGGCATCCTCTCAAATCATGGAGGTCAAAATAGAAAGTTCAACTTCCCAGCAACATAACTTTTGCATGTGGAATCTGTTTGAGGTATTTATTATATTGTTGGAAATGTATTTAATAGTAGAATATAATTAGGAGTGTTGTACATAAGCAACAAATTTTTAGCCCCAAAAAATCATAATTTATGCCTCAAACTACTTTTGTAATGTTTCATACCCCAATTGGCCAAACTAGGACTTGTCGATAAAAATGGTCTAATGAGTTGATTCCTCTATTTTTTTCACTCTAAAAGAATGAAAATCGATGAAAAATAATGTAATTATCAAATCCAGATCACACCTCCCCATTTGGGAGACTTTTTGTCCCCAAAATATCTTACTGAATGAAGTGAGGTTTTTTTTTTCTCTACCTTCTCTCGAGTGTACCATTTAACCTTGGTTGGAAGTTTTCCTTTCAACCCAATATACCAAAGGTCATTTTTCCCATACACTATAGTCCTGGACCTCTTCTATAAAATTGTATTATTTTTCAACTCTGCCTAAGAATTTGGTGCTCCTCTACAAAAAGTAGGACATGTTCCTCTTCCTCATCAAACATGGAATTCATATTTTCCACATTTACCATCTAGTAAATATGCATGTATGGAGGTAGATTAATTCTATAGACATTATCTCCCACCCTTTCCAATATCTCAAAGGGACCATATTATAGAGCCTTGATTTCTTACTAGGATCTTGTAGCCTCTCCTTATTAAATTGTAACCGTGCTCTATCTCCCAGTTTAAATGACTTCTCTTTTATGTTTTGATCATGCTTAGCCTTGTAATTTTAAGCTATGACCTCTTTAGTGTCTCCTATACTATTGCATATGGATATTCTTAATATTCTCGATGAATTTCTCTACCCTTAAGGAATCCTCTATGAGATCCTCCCTCACTTCTCCTTGTTACCCATATGCAATATAGAAAGGTGAAGGAAACAAATATCCAAAACATGTTTTAAATCGGGACATACCAGTAGAAGGGTGGTCCACTCTATAAGTGTTGTTTATATACTAGATTTTCATCCCAAGTATTCGAATGCTTCTAATTGCAACTCCTCAAAAGCTACACCAAAGTCATGTTGACTACTTTTATTTTATGATCCATCTGTGGATGGAATGTTGTAGACCTATTCAACTTTGTGTCTATATTCTTCCACAATGTAGTCCAAAATGCACTGAGAAAATTGTTTTTCTTGTTTGAAATGATGCTCCTTGGTATCCCAAAGTGCACCCAAATCTATCCAATTTTTTTTTTTGCTTCTTGCACATTAATGCTCTTTTTACATGGCATCAGAACACACAACTTATTGAACTTGTCAACTACCATGAACAGTTAGTCATGTCCCTTCTTGGTTTTTGGTGTACCTCCCATAAAGTCCATGGAAATGTTTCCCCAAGGACAAGTGGGTATAGATAAGGCATGGTGTTACTAGGCTTGTTGGTACAACAAAACACACATCCTCTTATGAACCTAACTACGTTCTCTTACATCTTGAACAAGTACGCATACCTATCCAAGTTGGCCATTGTATTCCCTACACCAAAGTGCCATGCATTATTGGAGATGTGAGCCTCTCTATTCAACTATAGTTTCTCACTCTTATGAAAACATAATTTTTCCAATGTGTAGTGTCCACATTCTAGAGATGGTAGTCAAATGTGTTGTCACCATCATGCACATGATTATGGATTTACAACCACTGAAACACCTCCTTGAAGTCCTCATCCTCTGTATATGCCTCTTTGTATGCGCCATGGTTGAAAGGTTCCATGTGCATCAAAGTTCCCAAAGCTATGATATTTAATTTGGATGACCTTGAAAGCACGTCGGCTAACTTATTTGTGTTTCCATTCTTGTAATTGATCACTAAATGATATTGTTGTAAAATCCCCATCCACTTGTAATGCTTGGTCTATTGTAACTTACTCTAGGCATGCAGGTACTGTAGTGGCTGATGATCTATGTGGATTATTGTCTCCTTTACCATCAAATAGATTTTCCATTTTTTCATAGCTTTCACTAGGGCATGTTGGGCTCCCAATTTGTCACCCTCTTTAATGCCTTATTTGAATTTTTACCACTTATATGATACGCTTATAATCATGTATTACTCATGTTATCTTACATTGTTATGCCCTTGAATCAAAAATCCTTTGACATGCATATTGAGGTAAAAGTTGTTTATTTTCATTAATTCCCAAGTTTCTAACTAATTAAATGAATTTTAAGTTGATTTTGCTAACAATGAATTGTTTAGCCTAGTTCCTATACGAGTAGTTCACTTATGGTACCCGAACATGTTTAGCATATTTGCACCCTTCTAGAAGAAATTGCACCATGTGGGTTTTGAAGGTTTTGTCAAAATAATTCTATGATACTTAGATCACACCCAAATCACACATGTGAAGCTCCAATTCTAAAACAACATTACAAGTCAAAGTTTTCAGACAATCAAATTTGGGCATGATTTTCAAGACGACGAGGGATAATAAAAAAATTGTAAAACATGATTTTTGTTTCGAGTATGGAAAATTGAGTTTTAGAAGTTTTGTTTTCAAAAATACTAAATAGTTTGATATATATCCTTGGTTTGTTAATGTTAATCTGCCCAAAATGCACAATTTCACCTAGAATCAAAACTAGTGTCCAAATTTGAGGAAATCGTCAATTCAAATGTTAATGCAACAAGAGGAGAAAATATCAACCATTTGAAAATTATGGAAATTATTTGTTATGACGTACTAGTATTATGGGAAGAAAATGACCCAATTTTACCTCAGGTGTTATCATTTGTTATCTTGATTGTATTTTATAGTTAGGGAAATCTGAGATTGGAGGCATTGGTTTTGATCCACCCTAATGCTCCTCTTGTACAAATATCCAGATGTAGAATAGAGCTAGGTTGTTGATTATTCATTCTATAATAGGTTTGGGAAATGGTAGTCAATTAGGAGATTTATTGCGGCAACAATCTTGTGTGCTACCTTCTTATAAATAGAGTTGATATTTCATTAATGGATGTTGCTTGTTCCATATTTTGGTGCATCACTTCAGCCTGATTTGATCATCCTTGGAAGTGTTAGTTAGGTTGGTAAGGGCCCCTTAATCCTGGATAATGATTTGCCTATTTTTTTGTTAGTTTAGTTCGGGTATTTATATTGTCTTTTATGTCTTTACATTGCTTTATGTTCGAGTGCTTTGCCTTTAATTTCAACATTTGATTATGAGAAACTAATCATCAAATCTAGAATCCTTCATTTCTTCAAATCCAACCTGCTATTGAGTGCATGAATAATACCTTGTAGAGTCACATATTGCATTCTAGGGTTGTGCCAAGGGATTTAAGAAATGGGCTGGAAAACAATCTTTAATTTTAGTGTGTTTTTATCAACATTTAGTCTTTTTTATGAACATGTTAATTAATTTTTAATTTCTAGCTATGGTTGTAGGCATTACACTAAGGTAGATTAGGGATTTAATCCTAGATTCCTTGTGCTTTCATCTATAAGTTTATGAGTCATGTTCGATAATTTAATGTCAGAAATATAAGCATATTTTTTTCCTAAAAGGGCATAGAGATCCTTGTTGTAGGTAGATTAGTTAAGAACCACACTATGAAATACTTAATAATGGTAGCATACACGTGTTTCTCTATGCATAAGACTGCTCCCATAACATACCCACTCACATCTCTCTCCACTTCAAAGGGTTGTTGCAAGTTTAATATTGTTAGAACCAATGCTTGACTAATCTTCTTATTTAACTCCTCAAAGGCCATCTGCTTACCCATTTCCATTGGAAGCTCTTGTCACTCGCTATTATTGCATGAAGTAGTGCTACTACCACTAAAAATAGGCTATGAATTTCCTTAGGTACTTTGTTTCCCCATAGAAACCCCTGACCTTAGAAACATTTGTAGGCACCAACCACTTAATGATGGCCTCCATCTTTGTAAGATCTATATTCAACTCTTGTCCACCTATTGCATATCCTATATACATTAAATACTATTGTGAAAAATCACACTTCTTGATATTTTCCATCAGCGCGTGTTTCTTCAATATTTGTAACACTTGTATCAATTGTGATATGTACTCCTCCCAGGTATCACTATATATCAGTATAGAATAAAAATAAACAATAAAAAGTGAATCTATAAAAGGGTGAAATATATCATTCGTTAACCTAATGAATATATCTGGTGCATTTCATAGGCCAAACAACATGGCTAACAACTCATACAATCCTTGTCTAGTTTTGAAGGTAGTCTTCTAGGTATATTCTTCTCTGACCCAAACCTAGTGATATCTTGACTTTAAGTCTAGCTTGGTGAAGTATTCAACTTGTTGTGACTGATCCAACATATCATCTATCATGGGAAAGGGGTACTTGTTCTTGAGCATAATTTTTTTTAACAAACTATAATCAATACACATCTTCCAAATCCCATCCTTCTTTGGCACAATGATGATGGGTCACCCACATGGTGAGGTACTTGGTTGAATGATACCCTATTCCAATAGTTGTTGCAACTACTTCTTCACCTTATTTGCCTTTATAATGGACTTCTTGTACAACCCAATGTGTGGCAACAAATATTTTAGCAACAACTAGATCTCATGCTCCACTTCCCTCTTAGGTGGTAGCCCTTTAAGGTCCTACAACACACCCCTATATTCCTATAGAAAATATTTCAATTGTTGTTTTTATTCCTTATCGCACTTTGCTAAGCATGATTTTGATCTTGTGGACTCTTTTGTAGATTGATTTTCTCTTAAAAACAACAAAACATGCTTCTTGTTATAACTAATCAACTTTTTGGCTTGGTTGTGTTTGGGTAAACAAATTATTTCATACATGACAAACACCTTCAATAACCGCTCACATAACCATATTAAAGATTGCAACGCTAATATTTTTACATGGTTAAAAATCTTTGAGGGTGAAATAGTCCATGGCCCCAACCAACACAACCACCTGAGGAAATTTTATTAATGCAAAAGAAAATATTTGACATAAAAGATTTCTAAGAATTTACTATCATCCATGACCCTCCATGTAGTTAAATAAAGATCATGGACCAATTGGGTCATGGATCAATAATCATTAGTGTGGAGGAGAATATGAGTCATCATATCACTCTATGTCTAAAATTATTGTTATGTTGGATTACAATGCAACTAATGCATGTTAAAGAAACACACTTTTACCTAATAGACACATTAGAGCAAGTTGAAATTAACTAACTCCTAAGTGTCTAAATACCCTAGAATCCCCCCTCAATAACAAATTGGGATAGGATTGAAGGATTTCCAAAGGTGACACTATAGGAGAAGGAAAAAGGCATTAGATTATATCACCCCTTAAGGACAACTTTCTAAAATCCTAACATAGGTCAAAGTTTAGAAAACTTCGCTTCTGTAAGAGACCTTGTGAAAAGGTCTGCAAATTGGTCATCTGTAGGGAAAAAGTGCACTTCAAGAACTTGATCATGAATGAGTTTTATGATGAAGCAAATTTTCAACTTAGTGTGTTTGTTGCAATGATGTGAAACTAGATATTTGATGAGCTTGATTGCACTCTGATTCTCATACCAGAGGGTGGTTAGATGTTGCTATTGGAATCCAAACTTTGAAAGGATCCATTGAAGAAATAGGAATTATTGACTTGCATTAACCACTACTCGGTACTCTACTTATGCTAAAGAAAGAGTGATATCCTACTACCTTTTACAATCCCAAGTGGCAAGTCTGGAAACAATATTGAAAAAATAACCTGTAGTAAACTTCCAATCATCAAAGTCAGCATCCCAATCTGAATCAATGAAACAAACCAACAAAGAATTCCCCTGTGAACTGTAATGTATCCCAAATTGAATTGTACCTCAAATATATCGAAGTATCATTTATCGTTTTCCAATTACATTCATATGGTGTTTTCATATATTGGGCAACAAGACTAGTAGCAATGGAAATATCAAGACGGGTATGAGTCAAATATAAGAGGTTACCAACTAATTGTTGGTACAAAGTGGTATCAACTTTGGGTGTAGTGCGGGCAGCAGTAATTTTGACTCCATAATGAAAGGGAGAAGGGTTTGGTTTACAATCTTCCATGTGAAAATGGTGAAGAAAGTTGCATGCATATTTAGATTAGGAAAGCTAAATTCCTTCGTTGGTTTGTAATAACTAGAGGTAAAGGAAATAATGCAAATATCTTAAGTATGTCATTTCAAACTTCTTATTAGGGCTTGACTTCAAAAAAAAAATTAGGTCAATACCAATGAGGATAAGGTCATCAACATAAACAACAAGGATTATGAGATGGATTCCTACTTTCCTAGTGAAGACAGTGGGGTCAAAATGAAATCTATATAAATTGGTGTCAAGCAGAAAGCTATCCTTTTTTGCATACCAGGCTTGAGGATCTTGTTTAAGACCATATAAATATTTCTTAAGGAAATAAACAAGGTTGGAGTCACTCTGAACATATCTAGGAGGTTGTTCCATGTAGATTTCTTCTTGTAGATCTCCATGCAAGAAGGATAAATTAAAATCCATCTGATGGACTTCCCATCGATGTGAGGTAGAAAGGGCTATAACAGGATAGATGGAATTCATTTTGGTGACAGGGAAAAATGTTTGATTGCAGTCAATTCTTCAACTTAAGTTAATATTTTAGCAGCTAATTGAGCCCTATGTATGTCAACACTTCCATGTGATGCATACTTAGTTATGTATACCCATTTACGTCTGACAAGTTTCCTTCCTTCTGGAAGAGGTACAAGTTCCCAAATATTGTTCGCCATCAAGAAAAAATATTCTTCATTCATTGTTGTTTCCTGATCTAGATGTCCTAAAGCTTCTGCAAATGTTTCTAGATCATGAGTCTCTGTTGAACTTGAGCCAAGAGATGAGGCTCACTAGAACAGTGAACAAGTACAATGTTGATATGTAGGATCGCTGGAAAGGTCACCAACTACTTCACATTTTGAATGAACCCATTTGGGAAGTTATGGTATTGGTGCAAGTTTATGTTCAATAGATTCATCTAGAGGAATGTGAGAAGGTAGATTTGGATGTTCATCCTCAGTGGCATCATTTGAAGAAGAAATGAGAATAGGAAGAGAAGGTGTCAAAAATGTTGAAGATGGATCGTAGGTTGAAGAGGGTGCAACCACCAAATTAGGTTCACAACTGAAGATATTTTCATCAAATTTATCATATTTTCTAATGATTATTACATTGGAGTGAGGTTAAGAAGTTTATAACCTTTTTCATCTTCAAAATATCCAACAAAAAGACACTAATCACTTTTAGGTTATAAATCTTTCCTTCTTTCATCAAGAATGTGAGCCCATGCTACACTACCAAAGATACAGAAGTGGCTTACATCTATCTTACTTTTAGTCCATGCTTCTTCTGGTGTTATAATTCTTAAATCCTTTGTGGAAGTGTGATTTACTGTGTAAATTATACATTTGATGGCTTTCGTCCAATAATGAAGAATTAATCTCTTAGATTGAATCACACAATTAACCATTTCTTTTAATGTACGATTCTTTCTTTCAACAAAATCATCTTATTATGGTGTATATGGAACAATACGTTGCATTTTAATTCCCTATGTAGTGTAGTAAGTTATGAATTTATTGTTGACATATTCACTTCCATTATCTGTTCTTAACCTTTTAGTTGATGTACAAATTGCTTTTCTACAAGTGCCTTATAAGCCAAGAAAGAGACAAACCCAAGCACACCTAAAGAAGTCATTAATGAAAGTTAAGAAGAACTTAAACTTGGAGAAGGAAGGAGAAGAAAGTGTACCATATAAATCACTATGAACAAGATACAAATGGTTTGAGTGCGCTGAGAGGCACATTTGTCAAAAAATTTCCATTAATGTTTATCGAGAAAGCAACCTACAGAAACACCACCTTTATAAAAAACAAGAGGAGGACTAATCACTATATTTTGATTACATATTTTTTGTAGTGAGCAATAGTTTAGATGAGAAAATCGCTCATTCCAAAGTTTGCTCAAGTTATCACTATGAGAAATAAAAACTAAGGGAAAATATGATGACCAAAAGTTGTCAAAATTGTACAATGGGGTACTATCATCAACTTTCCAATGGAAAGGACATTATTAAGATATTTTGAATCCTTAATTATAACTTTTTGAGGTGAAAATTCTTTTACTTTCACTTAAATGAGAGATCTAATATATTGATATAAGGTTGCAGGAAATACATGGAACACATAATACATCATTGAAATGACCATTATCTACTTGAACATTTCCAAAACCTACAACGCTAAGAGATTTATCATCACTAAAAAATTGTTTTTTGGTGTTACAATCATTGAGAGCACAAAAAATGGCGTTATACTTATCCATATGATAAGATGCTTCATAATAATTAAGTCGTTCATCAGAAGAAGAAGTAGAGGTTCCATTGAAGGAGAAACTAGAAGCAAAAAGTGCATATCCATGAGAATAAATGTTAGAAGAAGAACCGAAGCTGATGTTGTGCCTCTTCAATGTTGCTTCCAAGGCATCCATCTTTTTAAGGAATTTTGAATGTAGATGATTGTCTTTCCTCAATAGTTGCAATGTTTGTTAGTCTTCTTACTCTTTGATTTTGGTCCTTTGTCACCATTAGGAGTAGATGCTAGCCAAGAAGATTTGGAACCCTTATTTTTCTTGTTCTTGTGAGGATGTTGCTTCTTTGGATGCTTGGTTTTATATTTATTTGGGCCACTAAAGCCTTGATAGATGTACTTGTAGTGCTAAGCACTCCAATATGCAAGATATTGTCTTTTCTCTAATTATAGAGTCACAAAAATATTTAAGATAAGGTTTTCGATGTGCAACTCCCAAAGATTCTCTAGTGGCATAAAATGTAGCTATAAAAACAAAGTATTAAGAAACAATCTTTGAAATAATAATATATATGCAATGTTCATCATCTAGATTAACCTAAAAGTATTTAAGAAAATGTCTAAGTGTTTTAAAATTAGATAAGTAATCTTCAATGCAAAATAAATCATTAAGACTTAAATTTATGATCTGATTTTGAAGCTGATGAGATCTAATAATATTAGCTTCACCAAATATCTTTTGTAACTTTTCCCAAGCTTCATTCAAATCATCGGTTCCTTGAATATGAAATCACAAATCAAGAGAAATGGACATGCTGATTAATGCATAGGCTTCCTCATTCTTATTACCACATTTGGCTTTCTTATCAAGATCAATGGGACCTTTTCTGTCTCAAGGTAATTTGGTACAAAAATTTACTTCTTAGTATATCTTTCATGTGTGATTTCCATGAGACGTAGTTGGTAATGGTATGCAAGAATTCACTTGGAGTAGCCATATTAAAACATGTAGATAATATGTTTTCAAAAGCTGAAATTGATTTTTTGCATAGAGGTCTCGAAAGAATAGGCCTCCAAAAAAATGACACTAAAATCAAACTTCAGATGTGAAATTTATGCCCTATTTAAAAAAGATATTAATGGTAATAAACATCCACATGAAGTGAAAATTTTTCAAAAGTAATGAAATACAAATTCAGCGCCCTCATTATTTCCAACTTTTTTTTATGTATTTATTTTGTGTACAATTTTCATTTATAAAGTAACTTCATTATAAAATTGATCCTTACTTGTTTTATAAAAGTGAGCCACTACATAAAGTAATTTATTTGTAAAAGTGAGCCACTACATAAAGTAATTTATTTGTAAAAGTGAGCATATAGGAAAAGCTATATACAAATAAATTACTTTATGTAGTGGCTCACTTTTATAAAACAAGTAAAGATCACTTTTATAATGAAGTTACTTTATAAATGAAAATTGTATACAAAATAAATAAATAAATAAAATGTTGGAAGTAATGAGGGGGGTGAACCCGTGTTTCATTACTTTTGACAATTTCTCACTTAGTTAATCTTGAAACTGAGTTCACATCACATAATAAATCATACAAAAAGTATGAACATGAAGATTAAAGTGAAAATAAAAATTTGAATAGGAAATACTTGAAAACAATATTTAATTTATTACAATCTCTTACAAGGACACCAATCCTTCATAAGCACCAAGTTACAAAAATTCCAAACTCCAACCTATCAAGAATATGAGAACACCAATCCTCAGTAAGCAAAAACTTATAGTAATTACAAGATTCAACCTAAAATCAACCTTCACTACACTTGAATATGGATGTCACATCAGGCTTAAACTAGATCCTGAAATCGCAGAACTTAGCCCTAAAATGTGACGTTCAAACAACAAAACTCATCCCATGAAACTCGACCTTCAAAAAATAGAACTCATCCCCGAAAATTTTTCCTTAAAAACAACATTACTCATCCTTAAAAAACATACCTCAAACATAACAAAAACCCTTCTCAAGAACAATGCCAAAACCCTTCCACAAAAATTTGCTTCAACTTGGCTTCACTTCACTTCTTCTTAGTTCATGAGGTATGAAATTCGAATCTACTCCTTCGCTCTCCTAAACACAAAAATGAATTTTCAAGTCGAGTAGTTAGAAATGCTCTTTCTCTCACCTATTTATAGTGCGTTTTGACATTTGGATAGGCCCAACTTGTCCACTGGCTGGGTTGACAGGTGCAACTAACAAAGTATATAGTGAATATTAAAGAATTCATTTCTCCTCAACTATGGGGAGTTAGAATACATGTCATATACCATTGGAAAGGTCTCAAAATAAGATTTTCAACCATATATCTTAGCTCCAATTTGAGCTATTATTATAATTGGAGTAAAGATGTCTTCAAATATAGGGTATCCAAATGGGCCCTGCTTGTACCTTGGTTGGGTCATCTTGACAAAATATTTCATATTTCCTCATTCCCATGGAATTAAAGTGAGTTCCATATATCATTAGAAAGGTCTCAGGATATGTTATTTGACTATGTAATTTCCTCTTTCATTTAGATAGCATTTGACATCAATAACAAGCATTTTCAACAATCTCCCCCTTTGTTATTGATGACAATACTTTGATATTTTCTTCTTTTGATGGTTGATCCCCCTGTATGCATTCTCTTCATACTTCTTGGAAACTACTCCCTTTGTCTACATTCTCTCCCCATTTAACATTAATATCAAAGGGTGGTCCCCCTGAGTGCATGCTTCCTTTACTAATATAAAAGAGAGATCACTCCCAACTTCTACTTGAGATATTCAAAATTTTCTCTACCAGAGGTTTGGTAAAGATTTCAACAATATTTTCTTTGGTGCTAGTATATTCCACCTTGACATTCTTCTCGAAAACCTTTTATTTGAGCAAATGATACTTAATTGGAATATTATTTGATCGAGTGCATGATAGGATCTTTTGAGATATTGACTACACTAGTGTTGTCGCAGAAAATAACAATGGGTTGATGATGTTCCACTTTTGATATCCTGCAAAGCTTGTTTCATCCAGAGAATTGGGTACAATAGTCTAGTGATACTATGTATTCAACTTCAGCTATAGAAAGAGAAAGTGATGATTTCTTTCTGCTTGACCAAGAAACAAGGAAATCTCCCAAGAAAATGCACTCCCAGTAGTTCTTTTCTATCATCAATGCTACCTACCCAATCAACATCAGTGTATGCTATTAACATGAGATTTTTACTCAGGATACCAAAGGAAAAAATCAAGTGTGCCCTTTAAGTATCGAAATATCCTTTTTCTCCACTTTCATATGAGATTCCTTTAGTGTTAGTTGAAATCTTGCAACCATTGCAATTTCCTGCATAATGTCTAGTCTCGAAGCTTTGAAGTATAGTAGACTCTCAATCATAGATCTATAAATGATTGCATTGACTTCATGAGATTTATCATCCTTGCTTAGCTTGCATCCGGTAATCATAGGGGTACTAAATGGTGCACATTCATCCATTCCGAATCTCTTGAGCATCTCCTCAAGGTATGTGGTTTGGCCAATCAATATTCCTTCATTGGTCTGAAAATCTGGTAGTCCAAAGAAAAAGGATAATTATCAAATCATTGAAATTCTAAATTCTATTGAAATTTCCTAAGAAAATCCATGACTCATATCATTGTTACTACTTCCAAAAATTATATCATTTGTATACAAGCGTAACTAGTAAGTTATCCTTTTACATCTTAATGTAGAGATTGTTGTAAGCTAGACCTCTTTTGAAGCCTTATTATTGAATATAGTGGTCCAACTTGACACACCAAGCTCTTGGAGATATTTTTAATCCATAAAGAGATTACTTCAATTTGCACACATAGTCTTTATTTTTTGACAAGTCAAACCCTTTTGATTGTTCAATGTATACCTCTTCCTTTAAATCTCCATTTAGAAAAGTTGATTTAACATCCATATAATAAATGTTGAAGCCTTTCAAACATGTAAATTCCAAGAACATTATCGTCGCTTCTCCTTTAGCAACTAGAGAAAAAGTTTCTTCAAAGTCAATTTCTTCAATTTGTGCATAGCCCTTACAAGTAAGTCTTGCCTTATTTCTAATAACTTTCCTTCTTCACTCATCTTGTTCTTGAATACTCATTTAGTCCAAATCATGTTTTTACCTTTTGGTTCTGGAACAAGTTCCCAGATTCCATTTTTCTTAATCTGATTCAATTCTTCTTCCATAGCATTCACCCAATGCTGGTCCTTACTGGCTTCTACAAAATCCTTTGGCTCTATTTTGGATAGCAAAGAAAATTTTCCATTTCTTGGTGTATTGGTCATTATTCTTTGGGTTTGTATCCTTGCATCAACATCTCCAATGATTTGGTTCTCTGGGTGATGTTCTTGCACAAATTTTCAACTTGTTTTGGATGGATATTGTGCTTATTCTTGTTGTTCTTCCTTTGTAGTAATCTCTTCTTTGTCCACATAAATGATATCTTCTAAATTCTCACTTATTTGTTCTACTTATTTTTCTGGGCATTTTTCATCTATTCTTACATCAATACTTTCCACAACTTTGTATAGTATTTTATTGTGGCATTTTTAAGCTTTACTTATTTTTGAGTATCCAAGGAAGATTCCCTCATCTACTCTAGAATCAAGTTTTCCTAGTTTATCATCATTTGAAATATTTAACTAAATCCGACATGCATTTCCAAAGCTCATATGGTGTCTTGAAGCTATTAACTTGGACTTGCACTCTATTCTGATGTACAATTGTTTCTCTCGAAAAAATATTTAGTAATTTTGCCTCTAACAACATGGTTCTTTCTATTTCTTGCACTGCTTTGTTCTTTCGTTCTATGACTCCATTCTATTATGGAGTTCTTACAACTCAAAGTTGTCTCTTGATTCCAAACTCTCACAAAATTCATTAAAATCATTTTAGGTAAATTCACCTCCTCTATCTAATCTTAGACATTTGATTCTTAGATCGATGAAACTAAGGCTTTAAATAATTTGAAAGTATCTAGTTCTTTTAATTTTTCTCTAAGAAATGAAACCCAAATCATTCTAGTATAATCATCAATAAATAGCATAAAGTGCATTTCACCTTGTAAGGTTAGTGTTCTTATCAGTCTACGGAGATCTATATGAACAATCTCTAGTGGCCTTGATGTTAAGCACTCCTTTGACTTGAATCTCACTCTTGTTTATTTCCCATGTTGGCAATATTCACAGATGGCGCTTATTGGTTTCAATATTTTGGGAATATCTCTTACTGTTTGTGTTTTACTGATTTTTACCAAATTGTAAAAGCTCAAGTATCCTAGCCTTTTATGCCATAACTAACCCTCATATTTCTGTCCAATGTAGCATTTTTCTTCTTGAATTTCATCAAGAATATATAAATCTCCCAGAGAACCTATTTCTTTTCCCACTAATATTACCAAATTGGTTTTCCTGATTTCACAATATCTAGCATGAAAAGTGAGATCATAACCTTGATGGCACTTATGGATGGCACAAAATATTATATTTAAGTCCTTCAACATACAAAACATTTTATGTTTTTTCCTACCATTTTCAAGGCTTATGGTACCTCTTCTAGTGATTCTTGCAGATCTGTTGTCTCCAAAAGACACATTTCCTCCATTCTCTTCTTTTAGAGTAATACATTTCTTTTGATCTTCGGTCATGTGTCTAGAGCACTCACTATAAAAAAACCACTTAATTTGATTGTTTCTAGCATACATAAATAATTTGCATTTTTTTGTTGGTGGTTCTTCCTAGTTTTTGTTCCAAAACCCTTCACTTGATATTATAGGATAGTCTCATGCCACATGTACAAAATTATTGCGTCTATAACACTCTATAATATACTTGGGTAATGGTGAAAATGAATTATGATTAATGCTATCATCAATATCTCTAATTATGATGTCTATGAGATTATTTTTAGAGGTTTTATGGGAACATATTTCATAATAAATTTTCACATAAGATTTACAATCTCTTACTTGATCACCAATATTTTTGCATGAAAAACAATGACCTAGAAAAATAGTTTGATACATGGTTGAGTGTGGTTGCCTTGATGGAATAGTTCTTCTAAAGTTGATTTGCTTTGTAGAGGATCCAAATATTTGTCGTTCCTTATCATTTATCATATTTTTTCCTTCATTGTGAATTGACCCCTTGAGAGCATCAACATATTTTTTTGGTGTCGAAGTGTTTCCAGACTCCTCCCGTCTCTTTTACTTGCTCTTGATGATATTGGAGCTTACAGGTTTTTCTTCAACTTCCTTATCTGGTGACTTTGTGTTTGCATCTTCTTTGTATGAGGTCTCACCCATATAACCAAGACCGCTCTTATCACATGGTGATCTTTGATTGTTGTGAATAGCATCCAGGTTTTGAGAGGTTTTCTTGTTTTTGTTGAGCTTATCTAGCTCTTTCCTTAATGAGACAATTTCTACTTCAATATTTTCACATTTTTCTTCCTTTTCTTTTAGCTAATTGTTAAACACTTCTTCTGTGACTCTTTTTCCTTCCTCTTTTTTAGTATTGATGAAGATGATTTCCTTGTATAGTCTCATGTTCTTCCTCCCAAGGTTATCAATTTCTTCCAATGCACTAATAAGTTTTTCTTCAAGCCTCCACTATGCCTTCAACACATTCTCCTTTTATTTTTGTTGGACACCTAATCCTCTATGGGTTGGTGTGGTATGTGAACAACCACCGAAGTCCAAGAGGCCACTTTGAATATGAATCCAAGGGTCACATCAGTGTACTATATGTATGTATCATTGTGAATAATAGATGAAAATCAATGTTTATCATTCATATTCTGCCTCCGCCATGTATGTGTTTAACATGGTATTAGAGCCAGCCAATTCTGGCCCTGCTAAAGTCTGCCACTACTTTTGTGGTCTTTTCTATGCATTTCAGTCCTACACTTCTAAGCTACATTCCAGCTGAATTTCCTACCCAAATATGAGCCACTGTTTTTAGTTATGTCAGTTCTGCTCGCTGCCCATAACGCTCTGTTAATTTGCGATCTGTGGGTTCTTCCATTCAGATATGCAATTAGAGCCTGAATTTTCTATGCTTATTACTGAGATGTTAGAACTCTGTCAACTGAACTATGTGGCTTAACGAAACATTCCCTGACATCCCTGTCTATGCAGCTGTCAAAAACATTACTCTCACCACCCTTATCAAGTCTGTAATGTCCAGTCTAACAATTCTACCCTAACACTCCACTAAGAAGGAAAAACCCTCATCGGCTATTTCCCTAAATTGAAATTGGCAATATTTCCTTGAAATTTTTGGTTAGGCAAATGTTCTTGGCATCAAACCTTCATTTGATTCATTGGAAAGCTTAGCTCTAGCGATATGGCCAGGTTCCCTTAAGCATTCAAAGTATCCCATTTGCAGTGGCACTATAGATCTTTGCAAGGATACCTACTCGCATCTTGGAATCGTTCTTGTCTTTTAATTTCTTGAATATGGAGGCTAGCAGAATGGAGAGGGGGCCATAGTGACCATAAAAGAAACACAGTGGGGAGGGGACCAGACGAGAGAGGAGTTATGATATTCAATAGTTGTTCAACTTATGCAACATCAATTAGGCCGATGCATTTGGAAATATGCAATGAATCCATGGTTAGTGCATCATTGAAGGGAGCAACATCCTGTTCATTGTCTTAGACCAATTACACAGAGATACTTTGTGTATGGCGCATCTAAAGCACTTAAACTAAACGATTCTATGTTCATTTGATCACTCCTACAAATTGTATTTGATGCATATGGTCCTAGTCGTTAGATTGACTATATGGTGAACTATGTGTCAGGGATACTCATTAAACAATGTTCTTGACTCTTGAAGACGATGCTTGGCACACTCCATAAAGTTTGCATATGCATTGGCAAATGTTGTGCATTGAAGTTCTATGAGATATGTGCACCCTCTGTGTTTTCCTATGTTGCGTTTGAAGGTTGATCTGTGCTGATTGATTTGTTAAATGTCGATATGTTGCTTTCAATGAAGAAGAAGTTTACCTTTTGTTGCTGGTCAAATGCTCAATGGGTAGAGGGAGATATTGTTACGTTAATGTTCAAGGTGCATAGATATTAGTGTTGTTGAACTCCTTCCTATCCTTTGGTGCTGGTGCATGTACTGGTGTATGGGGAAGAATGTGACTCTGTGCTATATGGTAGCTCTTGGTTTTTTACTCTCGGCCTTGGCCTCTCAGTTTACAGAAACAAACTTTGTGGTATGTATGGTTTTGCGTTGATTTGAGTCCTGGCTTTGTGAAAATTTAAGCTTGGCGTTGAAGTTCTTATGGACAACCAATTGAAGGTCGCGAAGAGAAATAACATATAATGGATTTAAGAAAAAAGGCCATGGAATATATATAATGGTTCATGCCTGAGTGAAATTATGAAAGAATTGTTTTTTGAGGACATATGTGATGGCATATAAAATTCTTTAAACTCCTTATTCTATACGATATGTTATATGGTATAAAATTATAACACTGTAGAAAAGCATTGAAACATTATGTTGGTATGTACTTTAGGGTGTTGAGGACTCTCATTTGGCATTACTAAAGATTGTTACGCCCATTTCATTTCTTCTGCATTGATTAAAGCAGCTACCTGGTGTTAGCTGGCCTATCCTGATATGTCATATGAGTGTACGCCATTGAATTGAAGGTTTATATGTGTGATATATCAATATATCTATATTGCAATAAGTTGGGATTTATCTAGTCTTGTTAGATTTTTGAGTCTTTATTTTTTCTCAGAAAATGGACACACTTGATGGAGTATTAAAGTTATTAAATACTTTAATACACTCCACTAGTCTTGGTACAGTGAAAATCAACATTGACACTCTCTTTGACATTGTGACCTACCTACAAAATGCACAAGAAAACATTGATTTTTTGCAGTTGGAGTCTTAGTTCCAGCGAGATGAGCTTCAACATATTTGTCATTCTAAATTGTTTTCTGCTCAAAACAATCTTTTGTTCAAGGTTAAAACAAACACCCATAAACAACTAGCAAGTGATGAAACTAGTAAGGTTGAGGTTGAGTCCCATCATGTGCCCATTCTAGCAACAGATTTGCTTACAAATGTAAATGTATGGTCTGCACTTCCCAAGTCCATCATCAGACATTGGGAAGAGCTTGTCCAAAACAAGCACAAAACAAGTCTTGGATATGACAAGGAGGAATCCTTTCATATTCTAGATTACTCAAAGCCCATCCAATTTCAGAGTGCTGGATTTCTTCATGACAACTCACCTTCAGTTGTTTTAGATTCTGGTCCTCTTCCACAGCAGCCACAACAAATTGTTAAATTCCAACACTGTGACCGAGTTGGCCATATTAAAGATCATTGTTTCGATCTTCATCTGTGCAAGCATTGTGGTCAGTGTACTCATTCTTCAAACAAATGATTCAAAAACAAGCCTCCTGCAAGAACAAAGATTCATCTTGGATGGATCGCTTCTTGGCAATGGGCTTCAACAACCAAGAAGATATTTCAGTCATATGTCAGAACTTGTTCTAGAGTATTGAACAATCTTGTAGTTGAGTTTTCTCCATCATATCACGTTGTATCTGATAGGGGGGAAGTGATGGTCATCTATAAGCTTCAAAGCCACATCAAGCAAACCTGAGCCACAACCTACCATACAGATTCAGAGTTGTAGCTAGAGACGAAGATGCCCCTGAGCATGCCTTCGGTTGATGATCAGCCTTAAAACATCCCTGGTTGGGACCTCCCTTTCAAGGTTGAAGGTTTCCCTCTTCAAAACATGAGGAGAACTTCCTCTAGCATAAGACCTTGTTGCGTCTCAGTTTTGTCTTATTTTTATTTATTTCTCTCATGCTGTCGATCGGCTAAATGATTATTTTCTAAGGGTATTTGTTACTTCTTTTTTTTAGCGGGATTAAAATAACATTAATGAGAGTTTAATTAAGGCTTGTATGTTACAGGATTAAAACTGGTTTTATTATACTTTGGGATGTGTTTGCACCAATGCATTCACATGCATGCATCATTGCACTTACCTGCATGCACCATGCATTGGGATTCATGCACTAGTTACAGTGGCTTCCTGCACTATGTTGAAATCAAACTTGGTCTTATGCTCTGTTCATGAAGGCAATGGTATTTTGTTAGCAGCATGCAAACTTTTACACTGATATCATTGTGTGTGAAGTTGTACTCAAACCCTCCAGTTCATGGGGCTCGAATTGTGGCAAATGTTATTGGCAATCCTATGATAATCTTTCTGCTATCTCTGTGCATTATGGATTGCTATAGAAAAGGGACTATTTTCACTAGTTATAAACCTCCAAGTACCCAGCTCGACACACTATAGCATGGTCATATATTTCATATCGAAGCAGTTGCTGCTGGGGTCACTATTGCAGCGTTTTGTAGATGGCGATGATGAATTTAGGAATAGTAGTCCCCTTATATCGTAGAGGTTTTACGGAGGATCAGTGATATTTGCAAGCCAAGATGCAGATAGTTGTGAAGACCCTCATAGGGAAGACGATCACCCTAGATGAGTGTACACCATGGAATTTCGATGGAATGTCTGAATCAGACTGGAAAATTCTTCAGGCCCTTCCCATGCAAGTGTTACAAGAGGTTCTTGAAAGAGAATCGAAGTCACTAGAGGAATGTAAGTTGGGTGTATCAGTTGCTAGAAAGCGTCAGCAAACGATTGGATATTTTCCTAAACTTTTCAACATGATACGTCATATATTTCGTTCAAGGAAATCCTCAGTGCTTACACGGGAAGAGCTTGTGAAAAAAAATATTATCAAATCACACTAATGTCACTGATAGAAGTGAAGTCAAGGAGCAGATTATTCAGTCATTCCCATCAGTTCAGTGGTGACATCTTCTCTTCGGCGGTGACACTTATGAAGGATGCAAAATACGTGTGGTATCAGTGCCATGATCGGAGTATTAAACCAGTTGGCTTACGTTTTGTACTCCAACAATCCTCTCACACTTGTATTCTTTTCTACCTTCAAGACCATGCCCATAGCAACAAGAAATTACCCCCACACCACACCCTCAGCCACCGTGTAACAAAAGATGAATGGTCACACTAGGTGATCGTGGCCCCCAAGCTATGCGTTGTTCTATTTCTAAGCATCATGGGTGGCCAAGCATCAGTAGTCAAAGCTGGATGTAAAGAAGAAGCATAAACCAAAAGAAAAATAAAATTGGTGAACACATAATTTATAGAGATATGACTGGTTAAATCGCTCAAGCAGTGTTCTCTTCATGGGCTAGACACGGAGCGGCATAAAATCACCCTAGATGCTGACATGTATGCGTTGCTACTGGAGGGATTAGAGAATGGGAAGTTGAATCGCACCTTCCAGCAACATCATCATTCTAGGAAAACAGGAAGGATTTGCCAGAATCATCCCTGCTTTGACATTCAATTGCAAACCAACTTTATTCATGGAAAATTATTGAGATTTTCCAATCGGCTAATTAAAAGCCCAAATTGTAATCTAATGCATATATAATAGATTGCCTAGAGCAGCAAGAAGTTAGCTTAGTCAGTTAATTAATTAGACAACGATCCAGCGAAGGACAATGTGCAGGAGAGGAAGGCACAGAGGGGCAGAGGAGTTGTCCCAATGTAGCCTCACGCAGTTCATAACTGGTGGATCGCTCCTCTTGTCTTACCGGAGTTGAGCAATGTCTGCCTGATGCACTCAAAGAGGGTGTGAGCTGGTTGGGTTGGCCGACACTGCTCTCATCTTTTAAACTAAATAGCATTTCAATTCTTGTTTGTTTGCTGTGTGAATTTGATTTATTTACAGTTTTTTTCTGCCTTCAATTAATGTCATTTAATTTGCTGCAATGTTTTCCTTTCAGCTCTAAACTTCATTGATTTTCCGCATTAAGAAATTATTTATGTCCTTGAGATTTGTGCTTACACTTGGGATATTCCTTCAGTAGTTCTTATTTGCAAGATCCGCTTATGCGTTGATAAACTGTAATTGATTTATATACCGGAACATGAAAACGATGTGAGTGATTATGGTTTTGAGGTACTAACATATTCATTTAAACAATGCATACAAAAAATCCATATGTTAATTTTATGCTGTGGAGCCGATATTAATGAGAACAAATTGCAAACAATAATATTTACTTTCCTTTAACTTCTGGATAGATTCACAAGATTTATTTTTAGGACAAGGAAGGCGAGAAATTCATATTAATCTAATTTCTTTCATGAGTTCATTTATGTAGTAAATTTCCTTTTTATGTTGCTGATGCTTTCAAGTTAACTTTACAACAAATTAGTACAGGCAGAATTAGTGCAGGTAGAACTATTACAAGCAGAATGGTTTTGAATTGCTTCCATCAGTTACAGTCTTTTTGTCATTATGTCGGCACTGCTTTATTTCTAGTTCAGTTTTCCCTTCTGTTCGCTTGTAATTAGAATTTCCTTTCACATTGATTTCTTGTATTTCCTGTATGATTTTGGTTGCATGGATTGATGTTTGCTTGAATTCTCTTTAGTGCAGGACTTCATTTATTGATGAGATTAATACGCAAGATAGACTAGCATTTATTTTGCAGGTTGTCAGGGGCTTTCTTTGGCATTTCTAGTGCTGCATCTCGAAGTTCACAAACTTTCCGAATTGACAAATTAAATGTTGGTACATTTATATACCCTATACTGCACCCAACATTTCGGTGTCGTTTCCAGGGAGGCGATTAGGGGATTGACCTTGGTAACCTGTTGCAGTTTGGTTTTCTCTTTACCTAGTTTTTTGCAAACTTTATTTACTTAGAATTTATTCTTTGAATCTGTTTCTTTCTTGCGTTCTTTTTAAGTTTTTTTTTCATTTCTTGGGTGTTGTAAGAACCCCCCCTTTATCTATTCAACCACATACTAACAATATATACCAACTAGATTCTAAATATAGAGAAATGCTATTTCGAGGCATTTTTCAATGAAGAGTTTTGAGGCTAATATCAATCATTGAATGCACCTATTTCACTAATTAGTTTCCAGGAACATTCAAAGAGGGAGTCTCGAAGTAGAACATGGAGAACCTCTTTTATTTTGGTAAGAAATGGAAAACATTGTTACTTTTGAATTTCCTATCAAAGACCTAGAAGTGGCTCAAATGCATAATATTCCCCCATCTACACTACCAAAATTTCATGGTTTGGAAAATGAAGACCCAGATACATTCTTATTTGAGTTTGAAGTACTCTGTAGAGGATATGGTTATTGTACTAATTCTCAAAGGTTGCAAGTGTTTCCTCTTACTCTTAAAGGAGTAGCTCTCCGATGGTTCATGAGCCTTGGTGGGAACTGCATTCAAACATGGGAAGACATGAAGAATGTATTCTTGGAGAAATATCAAGACTACTGCCAGGTCAGTGAAGATATTTTTGGAATAAAACAAGGGGAAAATGAAAGCTTGGAGGATTATGTGGAGTGATTTAGATACAACCTCCAAAAATCAAAACATAAGAATTTGGTAAAAGAGACCTTGAAAACACTCCTACTCAAAGGAATCAAAGATGAATTTTTAGAACCTTTAAATCTGATAGGAGCAGGTGATGTTTCTCACTTACCATATGATGATGTTTGTAAATTGTGAATTAGTTATTCAAGAGGAATCTCCAAGATCGGTAAGAATTCTAGAGAACTTTCTTCTCAATTTTTGGAATCTACTACAAAAATAGGAGCTACAAAATCTTTTCTAAATTTACAATTGGATGATTTGCAGGAAGAATGGAAGCAGTGTAAGGAGGATCATTCAACAAATTATTTCCCATCATTGTCGGGGTTTCAACAGGTATTTAAGGAATCAAGTAAGGAAATAAATCGACCGCCAGGTATAACTCAAAACTCATCATCAGCAGGTTCCTCAACACATCTACAACCCCACAGTTCCATGGCGGACTTATAATCCTCCTTTGATTCAATACCCCACCATATTCCCACAATGGTCCTCTCCCTCGAGCCAGATATTCCCGCAACGTCAAGCATGGTTTGGAGCCTCCTCTCTAGGGAAATTCCCCATGCAAAATACATTACCTGAGCCACAACAGTTGCAATTCCTGTCCAATGTACCACCATGTTATTCCTCTCTATGGTCCCAACCATTTGTGCAACCAAACCCTAATTTCAACAATCAAGTTGCACATTAATTTAAAACATCTATTTTTCCTACTCGCTCCCCTATCAAATGTAATGTCATATTTAGAGAGGGGAGAGGAGTGAATCTAGAAACTCCCCCTATTACCACACAACATTTACCTCAGGAAGAAAATTTAATCCATAAACCATTAAGAAACAATCTATGATTGGAACTTGTTCAAAAACTGTTGTTGAAGCTCACAAAGAAGAAAACCCTAGAGTTTCCCTTAACCATCCTTTTCAATCTGAAGAGAGAAAACTTCAAGATGTGGAAGACCTATACAAGTTGGAGAACCATGAATATGTGTGTCCTATTGAATCCTGGTTCCAAACAATTATTAATACACCCCATTCCCTCATCATTCAAAAACTATTGGTACCATATCAAGTAAGTAAGTTGGTTTCTCATACTCAGATATGCGTTAAAGTTTGCATTTTAAACTTGAGTGTGAGTATATTTAGTATTTTTTAATGCACATGGCTTCGTTGGAAGTATGCCTTCACTTAAAGGTGATATTTAAAAATAGGGTATGATAATAGGAGAATAATGAATAAAAATGCTTAACAACACTCATGAGCTTGTGATTCCCTAAAAGCAAAACTTTTGAAATTTATATTATCATGCACTCTCATGGTAAGACTTGTCAGAGGAAATTTACACTTAATGCCTCATATTTTAAAGTGACTTTGATTGTTGATCAATATGTCAGTGAAGTATTGTTACAAGTTACATGTAATACTTTTTCCTATTCTAACAAACTATCATCCATAAAATTTTTTTTCAAATTCCTCTTCGAAGGGACTAGTGAAAAACCTCCTATGGTGGACCACGCCTACAAAACTCTAATAAGCTTTCATAAAGAACCTTGACATGATCAACTCAATGAATATTTTTGGTCATTATCCGAGATGTTTTTCTAAAATAAGTTCTTAGGGTAGGATGACCAATTGGTAAAGAATTGTAATTAAAAACTTTTCACGCCATCCTGCACTCTTAAGGAGTATATTTGCTTCCCCACCTATTAAGTAACCCATATGAGGTTAATCATAATTAGAGTTTTTTTTTTCCTAAAAACATAAACGAATTAATTGAGGGATAGGAGGTCTCATTGCGAGCCGACCTAATATGATCATGGGTCCTAAGGAGAATGACATTACCGCACTGGTCACCAAGCCAAGGTAATGGCTTTCAGTTGAAAAACTGGAAGACGAGAGGTCTCATCGCGATCCAGCTCATTCATTCTTGTTAGTTCTCATGAATGGCATTGTCGATCATTGGTGACCAAGCCAGGACAATGACCTTCAATTAACTTATAAAAAGAGAAAAAGTAAAATGTTCTTAAAAGACTCTGAATCTATATCTAATAGGTGGGACAAAAGCATTTCATAAGGTTAAAAGGTACCCTTGTCGAGGATATGGACGTCTCCTGGCAGCAAGGCCATGCCTGTGGTATTAAAGTTAACTCTACACTATAATTCACTCAGTTGTTTTTTCTTTCCTTGAACTCACTATTAATCTCTTTGAGAATGGCTTTAAAGTCATTCTGTTGTTATACCTTGGAGTTCTATCTTTTTGGAGTGGTTTTTATGGATGTAGGGACCCTTAGTGCAGGTAATTCATTGTGCCTAGGTAAAAGGAGATTCAACTATACATGGAAAATGGTAAATGGTCATTGTGGGAAAATATTACTATGTCTACTTTTAACGTCATGGCTTTTAAATCATGTCACTCATATCTACAATGATGATTATAAAGTGTACCTTCTAATAAGGGATGCCTGTGAGATATTCTTTTGGAAATTTTAAAAGTTAGCTATTTTATTCAAGTAATAACACCATCCGTGCAATTTAGTTTTTTATGACAGCTTTCGTTTTAGGTTTTCTTGAAATCGGTTTAAGCAAATAAAGAGTCCAGTAGACACTCTGTTTTAGAGCAAGCTTTATCTAGTGTAGGAAATGTGATCACGAAAAATTCCAGGAACATCATTTTAAACGCCTACAAATATTTCTAATTTTGTTTTTTTGCAAGGAAGTGACAGTACTAGATTTCCTTGCATGAGGACATGAAATATGGTTAGCATGGGGGGATGTTGGGTCTCAATTTTGTCTTATTTTTATTTATTTCTCTCATGCTATCGATTGGCTAAATGATTATTTTCTAAGAGTATTTGTTACTTATTTGTTTTAACAGGATTAAAATAACATTAATGAGAGTTTAATTAAGGCTTGTATGTTGCAGGATTAAAACTGGTTTTATTATACTTTGGGACGTGCCTGCACCATTGCACTTACCTGCCTCATATTTTGAACTAAATAGCATTTCAATTCTTGTTTGTTTGTTGTGTGAATTTGATCTATTTACAATTTCTTTCTGCCTTCAATTAATGTCATTTAATTTGATACAACGTTTTCCTTTCAGCTCTAAACTTCATTTATTTGCCGCATTAAGAAATTTTTTATGTCCTTGAGATTTTTGCTTTCATTTGGGATATTCCTCCAGTAGTTCTTATTTGCAAGATCCACTTATGCGTTGATAAACTGTAATTGATTTATATTCCAAAACATAAAAACGATGTGAGTGATTATGGTTTTGAGGTATTGACATATTCATTGAAACAATGCTTACAAAAAAACCATATGTCACTTGTATGCCGCGGAGCCGATATTAATGAGAACAAATTGCGAACAATAATATTTACTTTCCTTTAACTTCTAGACAGATTCACAAGATTTATTTTCAGGACAAAGAAGGCGAGAAATTCATATTAATCTAATTTCTTTCATGAGTTCATTTACATAGTAAATTTCCTTGTTATGTTGATGATGCTTTCAAGTTAACTTTACACCGAATTAGTATAGGCATAATTAGTACAGGTAGAACTAGTGCAAGCAGAATGGTTTTGAATTGCTTCCAACATTTACAGTCTTTTTTTTATTATGTCGGCACTTCCTTATTTCTAGTTCAGTTTTCCATTTTGTTCACTTGTAATTAGAATTTCCTTTCGCATTTATTGCTTGTATTTCCCGTATGATTTTGATTGCCTAGATTGATGTTTTCTTGAATTTTCTTTAGTGCGGGATTTCATTTATTGATGAGATTAATACACAAGATAGACTAGCATTTATTTTGCAGGTTGTCAGGGGCTTTCTATGGCATTTCCAGTGTTGTGTCTCGAAGTTCATGAACTTTCCAGATTGACAAATTAAATGTTGGTACATTTATAGAGCCTATACTGCACCCAATAGACCTCAGCTTCATGCCAGATTGGAAGAGTTATGGGAACTACACTAAGCGTTCCAGTGTTGGTGGTAATCCTTAAACCACCCCCCTTATACCAATATTTCAGAGAGCACATTCAACATAGTCTGCCATGATTTTTTTCACATTTTGTATTACAACGCTCTTCTTGGACTCATACATAACCCTTCAGATTAAGGGGGGAATGTTGGACACCTAATCATCTATGGGTTGGTGTGGAATGTGAATAGCCACTGAAGTCAAAGAGACCACTTGGAATATGAATCCAAAGATCACACCAATGTACTATATATATGTATCATTGTGAATAATAGATGCAACTCAATGTTTATCATTCATATTCTGCCTCCGCCATGTATGTGTTTAATAATTTTTTCTTTTTTATCCCCTAATTTTTCTATGTTGGATTCCTAATTTTTTGCTAAAAATAGGATCTCTCTTCTATCATCATCAAAATCATATTACTCTTCATAAAAATCATTATCCTTTGAAATAGATATTTTTCTTTTTCAAAGATTTTCATTTGAAGACCCTTTTTCTAAGTTCTTCTTCATAATAAATATCTTCCCTATAAGGAAACTTAGCAGAAAAATGTCCTATCTTACCATAGTTAAAATAGATGAGAGGTAATTTACATTTGAATTTTGATTTTCTCTTTAGTTTTGTAACTAGTTGAGCCACTTATGTATCAGATTCATCACTAGAACAATCACCAAACTTGATTTTTCTTGACTTCTTATATACTTTAAATTTTTCTTCCTTATGTGATGAGTTTACCATCCTTATTTCGTAAGCAATGAGAATTCCATGAAGCTCGTCCATTTTCAAACTCTCAAAATCCCTTAATTCTTCTATGGCAAAGACCTTGGCATAAAAAAATATAGGAAGAGACCTCAATTTTTTTTGAACAAATATTGCTTCTTTAACTTCTTCACCAAATAATTTGAGAGAATTAACCACTTCATCTACTCAAAGAAACTAAGCAATAACATCTTCTTTATCATTCATTTTCAAGATTTCAAATTTTCTCCAGAAATTTTGAAGCTCTTCCTTCTTTACATTGTCATCTCCTTCATATTTGCTTACAAGCTTGTCCCACATCTCTTTGGTTGATTCACACTACATAAATTTAATAAATTTTGAATCTGAAAAACCATTTAAAATGGATTTTATAGCTTTTGCATTGGAGACATAAGCCTTTCTCCCACATTGATCAGTCATAGGAGAGGATAGGATCTTATATGTGCAGGATTTCATTTAGTGACGAGATTAATACGCAAGATAGACTAGTATTTATTTTGCAGGTTGTCAGGGGCTTTCTTTGGCATTTCCAGTGTTGCATCTCGAAGTTCACGATCTTTTTGGATTGAAAAATTAAATGTTGGTACATTTATAGAGCCTATATTGCACCCAACAGACCTCAGCTTCATGCCAGATTTGTAAGAGTTTTGAGAACTACACTAAATGTTCCAGTGTTGGTGGTCATCCTTAAACCACCCCCCTTATACCAATATTTCAGAGAGCACATTCAGCATATTCTGCCATGATTTTTTTCACATTTTGTATTACAACGCTCTTCTTGGACTCATACATAACCCTTCAGATTAAGGGGGAAATGTTGGACACCTAATCCTCTATGGGTTGGTGTGGAATGTGAACAGTCACCGAAGTCCAAGAGACCACTTGGAATATGAATCCAAGGGTCACACCAATGTTCTATATATATGTATCATAGTGAATAATAGATGCAACTCAATGTTTATCATTCATATTCTGCCTCCGCCATGTATGTGTTTAACAATTTTTTCTTTTTTATCCCCTAATTTTTATATGTTGGATTCCTAATTTGTGGCTAAAAATAGGATCTTTCTTCTATCATCATCAAAATCATATTATTCTTCTTCATAAAAATCATTATCCTTTGAAATAGAGATTTTTCTTTTTCGAAGATTTTCACTTGAAGACCCTTTTTCTAGGTTCTTCTTCATAATAAATATCTTCCCTATAAGGAAACTTAGCAGAAAAATGTCCTATCTTACCATAGTTAAAATAGATGAGAGGTAATTTACATTTGAATTTTGGTTTTCTCTTTATTTTTGTAACTAGTTGAGCCATTTATGTATCAGATTCATCACTAGAACAGTCACCGAACTTGATTTTTCTTGACTTATTATATTCTTTAAATTTTTCTTCCTTATGTGATGAGTTTACCATCCTCATTTCGTAAGCAATGAGAATTCCATGAAGTTCGTCCATTTTCAAATTCTCAAAATCCCTGAATTCTTCTATGGCAGAGACCTTGGCATCAAAAAATATAGGAAGAGACCTCAATTTTTTTGAACAAATATTGCTTCTTTAACTTCTTCACCAAATAATTTGAGAGAATTAACCACTTCATCTACTCAAAGAAACTAAGTAATAACATATTTTTTATCATTCATTTTCAGGATTTCAAATTGTCTCCAGAAATTTTGAAGCTTTTCCTTCTTTACGTTGTCATCTCCTTCATATTTGCTTACAAGCTTGTCCCACATTTCTTTGGTTGATTCACACTACATAAATTTAATAAATTTTGAATCTGAAAAACCATTTAAAATGGATTTTATAGCTTTTACATTGGAGACATAAGCCTTTCTCCCACATTGATCAGTCATAGGAGAGGATAGGATCTTATATCCATCTATAATAGACTACCAAATTTCAGCACTAAGAAACATCAAGTGTGCTCTCATTCTTATCTTCCAAAAGACAAAATTTGTTCCATCAAAGAAATGAATTTTGATTGATGCTTCTCAACTTTGTCATGGCCTCCTATAATATCTTCTTCCAACTGTTATACCTTTCTTAAAGAAACCTTATTTGATACCAATTGTTGGAAATACTAAGGGAAGGTGAATCGATATTTTATTGCTTTTGAAAAAAAGTCACTTATTTAATATTGTAATTGAGTTCACATCGCATAATAGATCATCCAAAATGTATGAACACAAAGATTAAAGTGTAAATAAAAAATTGAGGAAGAAATACTTGAAAACCATATTTAATTTATTACAATCTATTGTGAGGATACCAATCCTCTATAAGCACCAACTTGCAAAAATTCCAGGCTCCAACTTGTCAAGAAGACGAGGACACAAATTCTCAGGAAGCACCAAATTTAGTAATTGGAGGCTCCAACCTGAAATCAACCTTGAATACACTAGAACATGGACATCAAATTAGGCCTAAAGTAGATGTTCAAATAGAAAAACTTATCCCTAAAATATGGCATTCAAACAATAGAACTCGTCCCCTGAAACTCGAACTTCAAACAAAATAACTCATCCCCTAAAAATTAGCCTTCAAAATAATAATACTCAACCCTGAAAAATAGACCTCAAAAACAGAAAAAGCCATCCCAAGAACAATGCTGAAAATACTTCAAAATATGTTCCAAAACCCTTCCACAAAAAGTTGATTACTCAACATTCTTTCGAATTCCATGTGGCCCTACTTTTCACTTATGACACACTACTCATCCCCTATTTTTAATTTCCCACACCCCAAGCATCATAGTATATTTCCCCCACATATTTGATTGCATCAAGATGGGATTTCCCTTATGTCGATGAATCCTCATGTCCATTAAAATCATCATTGCATATTAAGGGATTATTTGGTGATGGAATTTGTATTTAAACCCTGAATTGATAGATGTTGTCCACATTTCCTTTAGTAATGTGTTTAGTCTTGACTTCTTTTCTCCAATGGGTCCTCGTTCAAAACTTGCCCATTTCCATTTCATCCCCTACTAGGCCCATGGAAAAACATAAATTTTCATACCTCAAGAACATCCTTCACGATCGCTCAAGAGAAATTGAGGAGCTTTACTCTCCCTTTGTCATATTCAACCTCACTTCTCTAATCTAGTAGTTCAAGTGGAAACAACACTAGACATTTTAATTTGACATGCCAATCTATCCAACAAATCTAGGATGAATGTGGTGCTCTTCAGTAGCATCAATTTGTTGGCATGTAGTGTAATTCCCATTAAGATCATTCTAAAATGGATTTAATCGATGCAATAAGCCCTCCCATTCATGATTTAAATGATATATCTCCAGGGAATTAGAAACCTAACAACTTAGATTAGTAGTCTTCATCTCTTCATAGGTTTTATGTATGCAATGTTTCACAATTATCACATTAGGCATAATTTATAGGGATTATATAGTTAATTTCACGTTGGATGATCCATGATTTTTTTTGGATATTCCACAGGATAGTTTGTTACAATAGATCTAATAAACTATATTTAAAAATCTAAAATCTACACTATTAGAGTTTTATTTCTCCTTAGATTTCTAGATATGTAGATTACTATTCATTGTCTATGCATGAAAATTAAAATTATGTAGAAAATAGAGAAAAGAAAAATAAAAACTCACAAAACATTATTTCACACAAGATATGACATGGGAAACCTTTTTAGGAGAAAACCCAATTGGAAGGTGGGGCCACTCGGTTCTCTTTCTTTGAATAGAAAATGGTTGTGGGTATAAAGAAGTATCATATGTGGCCCATGGGCTACTAAAGTACACAAATTCTATTTGTTTTCTCTATATCCTATCCCTCTCAGCCATTTTTTCTCATCTATGTAACAAATGCACTTTTTTTCATCTATGTAACAAATGCACTTAGAAATAATGGAACCCCTTTTCCTCCTAGTGGCTCGATTATAACACAACTTGATAACCTACTAGTGGTTAGGTTTGACTACCTCAACTCTTAACCAGAATTACAATATGGAATATTCTAGAGTCTTATTCATCATAATCAGATGGATATACCCTTTTCCATGAATAATGGGGGTTGGCATGGCATCATCTCGAATTATGGTGGTGAAAACAAGAATGTCAAATTATGAGTGACATAAATTTTGCATACAGACCCCGATTGAGGCAATTCTTGTGCCATTGGAAAGGTATTTATGTGTAGAATATGAATAAGGTTGATACTCCAAAGAGAAATATTTTTACCCCCAAAAGACATCATTTGATGCCTCAACATGCTCACAGAAGGTTTCAGACCCCAATTTTTCAAACTAGGTCCCACCGTAAAAATTATCTTGTGAGTTGATTCCTCCACTTAGTCCACTCTAAAAGCATCGATATGGATGAATAAAAATATAATTATACAATTTGGATCAAACCTACCCATTTTAGGAGGCTTTTGGTCCCTAAAATATTCTACTAAATGAGGTAAGGAAATTTTTCCTCCACCTTCTCTTGGGTGTACCATTTAGCTTTTCCTAGAAGTTGTCCTTTCAATCCAATCTACCAAAGGTCATGTTGCCCCTATCTTGTAGTTCTGGACCTATTTAACAAAATTGTAACTTTTTTTCAACTCTTTATGAGCATTTGGTTCCAAATCCTCCACAAAAGGTAGGACCTATTCCTCTTCTTGATCTAGCATGGAAGGCTCATAGAGCTTCAGATTCTTCACATTCACAATTGAGTAAATGTGCATGTATGGGGGTACACTAAGTTTGTAGGCATTATCTCCCACCTTTTCTGGTATCTCAAAGGAACCATATCATAGAGCCTTGATTTTCTTACCAAGACTCTATAGTCTATCCTTGTTCAACTGTAACAATACTTTATCTCCCACCTTGAACGACTTCTCTATTTCGTGCTAATCATGCTAGGCCTTGTATTTTTCCTGTGACTTCTACAATGTATCTTGTACCTATATATGGACCTGCTTGATCATCCCGAAAAAAAATTCATCCCTCAAGGAATCCCATGTATGATCCTCTCTCACTCCTCCTCGCTGCCCATATGCAATATCCAAAGGTGAAGACAAAAAATATCTAAAACAAGTTTCAAATGGGGAATTACTAGTAGAAGTGTGGATTTCTTTGTTATAGAAGTGTTGTATATATACTAGATTTTCATCCTAGGTCTTCATATGTTTCTAACTATAACCCCTCAAAAGTTACACCAAAGTCCTGTTGACTAATTTTATTAACCATCTGTCTGAGAATGGAATGTTGTAGACCTCTTCAACTTTGTGTCTATATTCTCCCACACTGTAGTAAAAAATTCACTGAGAAATGTCATGTACTTGTGTGAAACAATACTCCTTAGTATCCCAAAATGTGCCCAGGCTTGTCCAAAGGACAAGTTTGTTTCTCCTTTCCCATTGTTGGTCTTCTTATAGGGCATCAAAACACACTTCCTACCGAACCCATCAACTACCACAAACAGGTAGTCATGTCCATTCCTAGTTGACGGTAAACCTCCAACAAAGTCCATGGAAATTCTTTCCCAGAGACAAGTGGTACAGGTAAGGGATGATATACACCCTGTTTCCTGTTACTAGGCTTGTTAGTACAACAAATAAATCATTCTCTTATGAACCTATCTACTTGTTCTTGCATCTTGTGTCAATACACATACCTATGTAATTAGCCATTGTCTTCCCTACAACAAATTGCATTGTAGCCTTAAAGGTGTGAGCCTCTTTGATTAGCTACAAACGCTCAGCTTTAGAAAGACATAACTTATCCAGCTTGTAGAGTAACCCATCCTGGAGATGGTATTCAACGAGTTTTTCACCATTAGGCACATGAATCTAGTTCTGCAACTGCTAAAACAACTCCTTGAATTCCTCGTTCTCTGAATATGACCATCTATTTGCATCATTAGTGAATGTATTTATGTGCATTAGGGTTTGCAAAGTTGTGATATTTGATGTGGGTGTACTTGAAAGCATGTCAACCAATTTTTTTGTGCTTGCATTCTTGTATTTCATCTCTAAATGAATTTTTTGTAGAAACCCCATCCACTTGTAATCCTTGGTCTATTGTAGCTTACTCTGGACCTGCAGGTATTATAACATCTGATGATCTATGTGGGTTAATTTCTCCTTTCCCATCAGATAATGCTTCCACTTCTTCATGTCTTACACCAAGTCATAGAGCTCCTTGTCGTAGGTAGGGTAGTTAAGAACTGCCCCATGAAATACTTCATAATTTGTAGCATACATGCCTTCCTCCCTACCTCAGGACCGCTCCCATATCATACCGACTCAGATATGTCTCCACTTCAAAGGGTTGTTTCAAGTTTGGTAATCCCACAACTAGTGCTTAACTGATCTTCTTCTTTAGCTCCTCAACGGCCCTCTGTTGAGCCTTTCCACATTGGAAACTCTTGCCACTTGCTATTGGAGTGGCACTGCTACTACTAAAAACGAGGCTATGAATTTCCTTAGGTAATGTGCTACCCCAATGAAAATCCTAACTTTAGAAACATTAGTAGGCACCGACCATTTCATAATGACCTCCATATTGGTAGGACCTATCTTTAGCTCTCCTCCACCTATCACACCCCAGATACACCAAATATTGTTGTGTAAACTCACACTTCTTGAGGTTTGTTGGCAGCTGGTGCTTCTTTAATGTCTCCAACACCTGCATCAAATGTGTGATGTGCTCCTCCCAGATAACACTATATACCAATATATCATCCAAATAGATAATAATAAATGAATCTACAAAATGGTGCAATATATCATTCATTAACATCATAAATGTAGTTGGTCCATTGCATAGGAAAATTAGCATTACTAACCACTCATACAAACCTTTCCTAGTTTTAAAGGTGGTGTTTTAGGTATCTTCTACTTTGACTAAATATTGGTGATATCCAGACTTTAATTCCAACTTGGTGAAGTATTTTTCTTGATGAAACTGATCCAACATATCATCTATCTTGGGTAGGGGGTACCTATTTTTTAGTGTGATTTTGTTCAACGCCCTTTAACTTGTAATCAATACACATCCACCAAGTACCATCCATCTTTAGCATAATGATGATGGGTGGCCCACATGGTGATGTACTTGATCGAATGCCATGTTTTACTAGTAGTTGTTGCAACTATTTCTTCACCTCATTTTCTTCAATAATAGACTACTTGTACAACCCAATACTTGGCAATGGGGAATTTTACAATAGCTAGATCTCATGCTCCACTTCCCTCTTGAGTGGTAGTTATTTAGGATCCCGAAACACATCCCTATATGATTGTAAAAACTCTTCCATTTTTTGTTTTTCTTTCTTAGTACACCCTTCCAGGGATGTCTTTCCTCTTACATACTCTTCTACAGACTGGTTTTCTCTTAAAAATAGTAAAACATACTTCTTGCTATAACTGATCAATTTCTTGGCTTGGTTGGCACTCACCAATGAAATTTTTGAATTTCCTTTGTGCGCATTGATGGTGAAATATTTTCCATCCTTGAAAAGTTGGTATTAGTTGGCTCTCCACATGAACATTACATCCCGCATGTACATGTAGGGAATTCTAAACATGACTCCATATGCATTAAGGAGAACTACATCCAATTCTACTTCATCAATGAAATCAACACTGATGGAAAATCTAATTTTTCATTGTTTTATTACCTTCAAATATGCATCCTTATTTACCCATCCCAATAGATATGGGCTTGGATGATCATGAAATACCAAGCCCAATTCTAACCATGACTTCATATACATTAAGGAGAACTACATCCATTTCTACTTCATCAATGAAATCAACACTGATGGAAAATCTAATTTTTCATTGTTTTATTACCTTCAAATATGTATCCTTATTTACCCATCCCAATGGATATGGGCTCAGATGATCATGAAATTCCAATACCAATTCGTTGACCAGATCTACTACAATGAGATTCACCTATGATCCTGAGTCAAATAGAGCATCAATCATTATCTTCTTGACTTATATATTTATGTGGAAGAGTTTGATAATTTTTTTCTATTCCTCTTGTTGGAGGCTACTTAGGTTCACCTCCTTCTGCATAGACGTACAAACAATCTTCTCATCCACATCTGAGTTACTTTCAACCTGGTTTCTCAAATCGATGGCCATGAGATTCTTCTTCTTATTTTCCTTTTTTCTTTTCGGGTTAAGCTCTAGATGCAACTTTTAGCACTTCTGGCCATCAATGTTGCAATGGTTGTTGGGATCTTTACACTAGTGTGTTGTGGTACCATATTTTCATATTTTCCCCATTTCCACTTCTTCTTTCCCATAGAAATGTCCTATTGATCATTCTACTTCAATCCACTTGATTTCCCTTTCTTTATGCTTATGTTCTCCAGGAACTATGCTTGTACACAAGCCTTATCCATTGATCTAGGCTTGAATAACATCACTTGATTCCACAGATGGTTGTGTAGAGCTCTCAAATACTTGAGGAGTACATATGGGTTCTTGTACACTTTGCCCTGGGTTCTACATGAAGTAGTGCCACCAAATCCACTGGTCCTCTACATACCCAGTAGGGTAAAATTGTGACTTTATAAGGATTTTGATGTCCTCCCACTTAGTCACTAAAGTATCTCCCTCCAACCTCAAGGTCGTTTTACGGATTTCCCACCAAGTTAGGTCATGGACCTCTAATTTCAACTGCGCAAATGAAATATTCTATTCTCCCTTAATATGATGGACACTGAAATAAACTTCTAATTGGTGCAACCAATGATTTAACTTTAGAGTGTTGATCTCACCTTGATTAGGCTTGATGTTGATCTTTTCTTCCATTTTGAATAGGGACTATAAATGATTCACAACACTCGAATTAGGTTGATCATTTTTGGTTCCTTTCCTCAGTTGGTTCTTTGTTTCTTCCCGATCTCTTGATCTCCCCTCTGATATGTTATTGTATTAGAACCCCCAAATTCTCCAAGTAGCCCAAGATTATTGCTCAAGGTTGACATGAGGAGATTTGTATTACGGTTTATATCCATGACTTGTGTTTCCAGTCACAAAAACTTCTCCTTTGTAGGATTAGGATGGTTATTCGAAAATTCATTAGCCATGACTAAGGTTTTACGACATTTGGCTTATCCAATCTAGATCCCATGAAAATATCCACAATATACATAAATAATCCTTCTTTGATACCAATTTTATTTGTAAATTTTTGTGGTTGTTCCACTGGATAATTTGTTACAATACATTTGATAAAACTATATTTAAAAATATGAAATATACACCATTATGGTTTTATTTCTCTTTAGATTTCTAGATATGTATATTGTTATTAATTGTGTATGCATGCAAATTAAAATTATGTATAAAATAAAGAACAATGAAATAAAAAAATCACAAACCATGATTTGGCACAAGATGTGACCTGGGAAACCCTTTCGGAAGAAAACCCAGCTAGAAGGTGAGGCTAATTTTCTCTTTTTATTTGAATATAAAATGGTTGTGAGTATAAATAAGTATGGACTGTGGATTGTGGGCTACTACAGGGCACAAATCCTCTTTGTGTTCTCCATCTCCCATCCCTCTCATCTATTTTTACTCATCTATGGAACAAATGCACTTGGAAAGAATGGAACAATTATGTATCCAGAAAAAAATAACATAGAAACATCAGAGAAGATAGATCAAATACTAGATAATAAGCCACTTCGAGGGGGGTAACTCCCTTTATATCACATAAATGAAAAATTCTTGGATGATTCAAATGACAAGACCCCTTTGGTATATATAGGAGTCTAAAGGGTCAAAATATAATTAGGGCCTACATAACAATATTAATGTAAGGGCACAACAATAATAATAGTGGGCATCTATGGGGCACACAATAAAAATATAGGGGCTACACTAGTATTATAGGGACCTAACATGCCCCTCCTTCAGAAAAGTGTTTTCCTCAACGCTTGAGTAGTTTTGGATGATTTTTTAGAAAATAGTCATCCCCCAATGTGGAATCTTTAGCAGGTAAGTTCTTCCACTTAATGAGATACTCTAAAATTAATCAATTTTCTAGTTGTCATATTCTTGTTTTTTTTATTGCTTTAAGCCATAATAAGATTTTTCCTTCCTCATCAAGTTCTGGAAATATAGTTTGAATTGGGAGCTTGTCACTGATAACCTTATTTAAGCATGAAACATGAAAAACTAGGTATACTCATGAAGAAGTAGGCAACTCTAATTTGTATTCCATAGTACCAATATTTTACAACACCTTGTAAGGGCCATAGTACTTTGGTGATAACTTATTATCCTTCTTAGCTTGCTTGAGTTACATTTGATTGTATGGTTGTAGCTCCAAAAATACCCAATTTCCCATGCCAAAACTTCTTTTACTGTGATTTTGATCTACTTGTTGTTTCATTCAATTATGTGCCAAAGTTAGGTTATCATTTAAGAGTTCGAGAACTTGTCGTTGATGCTTGATGTGATCTTCCACTACTTGAACCTTAGAATTATCTCGTAGATATGATGTGATGGATGGTGGATGATATCCATAAAGCGCCATAAATGGGGTCATTGTTGTTGTTGTATGGAAGGAAGTGTTATACCACCATTCTGTTAGAGGTAACCACTTGACCCATCGTGTTTTTTTATCAAATACAAAGAAAAGAATATATCCTTCCAAATGTTTGTTCACTATCTTAGTTTCCCCACTAGATTGAGGATGATAAGATGAGTTATGAGCTAATTTAGTACCAAGACAAGAAAACAATTTTGTCCAAAAGTTTCTAGTGAAAATGGTTTCTCCATCACTTAAAATAATCTTTGGTTTTCCATGTAGCTTTTGAACGATTCCCACAAATGCAGTAGCGAATGTACTAGATTTGAAAGGATGAGATAGTGCATAAAAATGTGCACACTTGGTCAGTTTATCAACTACCACCATGATGACACTATTTCCTCGGACTTGGGTAGACATGTGATAAAATCCATTGAGACCTACTCCCAATGTTGACTTGGAATTATTAATGGTTGTAAAATGCCTGGTGTCTTAATTGTCTCAACTTTATTTTGTTGGAAAACCAAACATTCTGCCACAAAATTCTGAATATCAGATTTAAGGCCATCCCAAAAATTCCTTCTTGACCCTGTGGTAAGTTTTAAAAAACCCCAAGTGCCCTCTTATAGGAGAGGTGTGAAATTCCAAAATAACCTTTTGTGTTAATTGTATCAGATGCACTAGGATCTTGCTGCAACTTTTGAATGAGTTTCCACACCTCTTCATCGTTATTCCTTCCATCCCTTGCTTCAGTGTTATGAAACCAGCTCAAGAAAAGATAGAAAAGATAGATCAATGCCTTAGAATTCAGCCTCTTCGAGGGGGCAACCTCCTTTACATTACATAAATGAACAATTCTTGGATGATACAAATGACAAAACCTCCTTTCTATATATAGGAGTCTAGGGAGTCACAATATAATCCAGCCGACCTAACAATAATAATATAAAGCCACAAAAATAACAATAGAGGGATTCTATGGGGCACAAAAATAACAATATGGGGGTAATAGGGGCACAACAATATAAATAAGGGGTATAACTACAATAGTAATGGGGTAATCACTAGTATTATAGGGACCCAACATTTAGTTATCCAATTAGGTTGGATAATAGAAATGGAACAAAGAAATGCCTCCACATCCTCAACCCTTCTTGAGAGTGCATCTGTAATAACTTTTTTCTTCCCTCTTTTTTAGATGATTTCAAAGTCGCGATCCAACATATTTGTGACTCATTTTCACTACTCTTCTGACGATAATATCTGTTCCAAAAAGTATTTAAGACCATCATGATCTATTTTTACCTTGAAATGTCTTCCCATTAGGTAAGGGTTCCATTGCTTTAAAGCATGTAGTATTGCCAACATTTCCTTCTCATAAATAGGTTTGTATAAATACTTTCTTTTGATTGCACAACTTTCAAAAGAAATGGTTCTTCCTTATTGCATTAAAACAACACCAATGCCATTTCCTAAGGAATCACATTCCATAGTAAAGGTTTTTTTTTTTAAGGTTTGGTGTAGCTAAGATCGGAGCTCGACAAATCGCCTCTTTAAGATATTCAAAGGCCTTAGCTGGTTTTGGAGTAAAAAAAAAATCATCTTTCTTTAGTAATGTTGTTAGAGGTGCTACCATTTTCCCATAGTTCTTAACAAACTGGAGATAATACCCTGTCAACCCAAGAAATCCTTGAATATGCCTTGAGTTTGTGGGAATTTTTCATTCCTTCATGATTTTAATTTTGTTAGGGTCTACCATAGCACCCTCATGAGATACAATAAGACCCAAATAATCCACTTCATGTACCCCAAAGTAACATTTGGAGGGTTTCTCATACATGTAGGTTTTAACCCTGTACAGAAATTACCTGCATACGAATTCTAAAACACAAAAAAATAAACAATGCGAGAGCATAACACATAAAACACATATACATAGAGATTTTCCCACTGGATCCGAAAATCGGGACTACTAGCTTGATTTTTCATTATATTCCTTTCAATGTTACAATACATATTTATACATGCCAAAGCATCCAATACCATGGACCAAAAAACCATCGTGTCCAAAACCATGGACCAAAAACCATCGTGTCCAAAAACATGTGCGAAAATCATGCACAAAACCATAGGTGGGTCTACCCAACCTAACATAGGGTCCAAAACCAAAAATTTTTAGGGCGCTGCCCCGAACCCCATAAAGTGGGGTTACGAGTACCCCTCAAACCCCCTATGACCTCCCCCCCTCTAACCCTCGATTAACTACACACGCTAGTCATGGAAAGAATATAACACAACCCAACATTCTCCCACTTGTTGTTTTCTTTCCACAGGGGCCACAAGAGAGCTTGGTCATTTATCCAGCCCTGCAACGCCCATTGTTTCTCTACACCAAGAGAACTTCTCAGAGCTCACAGATTTTGTTAATGCATCTGCAGTATTCTTTAAAGTGTCCACCTTTACCAGCAACACCTTTTTGTCTTCTATCATATCCCTCACAAAGTGATACTGAACATCAATGTGCTTTGTCTTTGAATGATATGAAGGGTTCTTTGCCAAGAAAATTGCACTTTGGATATCACAGTCTATCCTTATAGCTTCCTGTACTAACCCCATACTTGAACAAAATATTTGCAACCAAACTTCTTCCTTGCTTGCATCAGTGGCTGCCATGTATTCTGCCTCTGTAGTTGATAGTGCCACTACATATTGTTTCTTACTCATCCAAATGACTGCACCTCCAAATAGGTTAAACACATACCCACTTGTAGATCTTCTCTGATCCAGATCTCCAGCCCGGTCTGCATCAACAGAGCCACGAACATCCAACACTCTGTCCAATCCTGGTATTCCTTGGTAGCACAATCCATAATCACTAGTGCCACGCAAATACCTGAAAACCCGCTTCACCGCTGTCCAATGATCCTTTCCTGGTTTTAACATAAACCTGCTCAATACTCCCACTACATGTGCAATGTCTGGTCTAGTACAGACCATTGCATACATCAGGCTACCAACTGCACTTGCATATGGAACACGGGACATGTCCTATTCCTCTTCTTGTGTCTTGGGACAATGTTCAACAGATAACCTCACACCTACAGGAATAGGAACCTTCACCGGTTTACTATCCTGCATATTAAACCTCTGCAGTATTGTCTCGAAATACTTCCTCTAGTTTAACCAGAGCTTCCTCTTTTCCCGATCTCTTTTAATTTCCATGCCCAAAATATAGTTTGCAGCACCAAGATCTTTCATGTCGAATTTGGAGGACAATTGGGTCTTCAAATCCTGGATAATTTCTTTGTCATTTCCAACCAGCAACATATCATCCACATACAAGACCAGATAAATAACATGGTCACCAATTAATTTAAAATACACATAGTGATCTGCTTTGCTTCTGGTGAAGCCAAATCCCCATATAAATGTATCAAATTTCTAATACCACATCCTTGGTGACTATTTTAATCCATACAAAGACTTCTTTAACTTGCATACCAGTTCTTTCTTACCCTTCATCGCAAAGCCTTTAGGTTGCTTCATGTAGATCTCCTCTTCCAGATCCCCATGAAGAAATGTTGTCTTCACATCCATCTATTCTACCTCAAAATCAAAAGCAGCAGCAACAGATCAAAGTAATCTAATAGAAATTACCTTGGCAACAGGAGAAAAAATATCACCAAAATCAATTCCCGACACCTGGGAATAACCTTTTGCTACCAACCGAGCTTTGTATTTCTCCACTTTTCATTCTGCGTTTGTCTTCTTTTTGAACACCCATTTGCTGCCAATGGGTTTCCTTCCAGCCGGCAACTCCACCAGATCACAAGCCTCATTTTTGTGCAAAGATGCCATTTCATCAACCATGGCCTCTTTCCAGAGTTTTCCATCCTCTGAATCCACTGCTTCCTTCACAGTTCTGGGATCATCATCAGTAAGAGACAAAGCAAAATTTGAACAGAAAGCAGATGGACTATACCTTTCTGGTTGCCTTCTTTCTCGAACTGATCTTCTCACAGCCGGAGTTTGTGACTCTTCATTTTCTGATTCCTCCTTTGTTGTAGAGTCTGATTCTTCCACCTTTAGCTCAAACTCTATCTTCTCAGGTTCCTTTGGTTGGACTTCTTGTTTAATAACATCTTTCACCTCTCTGAACACCACATCTTGGCTATACACAACCTTCCTTGTTACTGGGTTCCAAAGCTTATAACTCTTTAAACCATCCTTATACCCAATAAAGATGCACTTTTTAGATTTACTATCCAACTTGGTTCATTTCTCCTTTGGAACATGTACATATGCATCACATCCAAATACCCTTAGATGTGAAAGAGAGGGTTTCTTACTAGTCCATACCTCTTATGGAGTCTTATCCTCCAACGCTGATGAAGGTGACCTGTTGACCAGGTAACATGCAGTATCCATCGCCTCTGCCCAGAATTCCTGTCCTAACCCGGCACCACTGAGCATGCTTCTTGCCCTTTCCATCAACGTCTTGTTCATTCTTTCTACAACTCCATTTTGCTGAGGTGTATATGGAGTAGTCTTCTGCCATGCTATACCACACTTCTTACAGAATTCTTCAAATTCCTTGCTGCAAAACTCTCCACCATTATCTGTCCTTAGCACCTTTATCTTCTTCTCTGTCTGATTTTCCATGAGAGCCTTAAATTCTTTAAACCTGTCAAAGACTTCATATTTCTTCTTAAGGAAATATATCCATGTATTCCTTGAGAATTCATCTATAAATGATACATAGTACACAGAGTTACCCAGTGATGGAACCTTCACAGGTCCAAACGCATCACTGTGCACAAGCTCTAATATCTGTTTCACCCTCTTACTACCAGAGGGGAAACTCACCCGATTCTGCTTCCCATATACACAATTTTCACAGAAATCAAAATCTAGAGAGCTATTACTCATACCCTCTACCATACCTTTACCATGAAGTATTTGAAGGCCCTTCTGTCCAATATGTCCAAGCCTTTGATGCCACAACATGGTCTTTTCTCCAGAGACCACTAGATTTTCTGCTCCACTTTCAGGAACCGTAGAACTGTTGCACCCATCAATAACATTGCTACCTTGCAGCTTGTACATAGTTCCAATCTGAACTCCCCGCATCAATACCAGTGCTCCCCAAACCATTTTGCAGGTATCCTTCTCAAACACTGTTTTTACACCTGCATCATCCAGCTTGCTTACAGAAATCAAATTTCTAGCTAATGCAAGAATATGTAGAACACCTGGAAGCATTCTAACCCTTCCAACTTGCAACTTCAACTTTACTTTTTTGCGACCAATGATTCTAGTATTCCTGTCATCCCCCAAGAAGACATCACCACCATCATATTTCTCATACTCGCAGAACCACTCTCTATGGGGAGTGAAGTGAAATGATGCACCTGAGTCAATCAACCATGCCTCATGATCTACATGTGTACTTGAAGAAGCCAAGTACACATCCCCACCTTCATTTGAGGTGGTTTTCGCCTCTGCAGAAGGAGCCTCATCAGATCCATTTCCTTTGTCAGGAGCTTTAGATTTACAGTCCCTTTTAAAGTGGCCTTCCTTTCTACATTTCCTGCACACCACCTTTACAGGTTTTCCTGGAGATTTAGATCTCCCTCTAGATTTAGATCTCCCACTCGATGACTTATTTTTGTTTCTGTTCTGGGACCGTCCTCATACAGACAAGGCATCACCATTCTGGCTCTCCATATTTTTCCGTCTCATCTCCTCCGTCAGCAAGGTTGAGACTATTTCATCAAACTACAAGGTAGTTGCATTGCTACCTATTGAAATAACTAGACTATCCCACGAATCTGGTAGAGAACACAACAAACTGATGAGCTTATCTTCATCTGAAATTTTAATATCAATAGATGCTAACTGACTTACCACAGTACTAAATGCATTCAGACGCTCTGTCACCAAGTCTCCATCTTTCATCCTCAGGTTATATAGCTTTTTCTGCAAGAAAAATTTATTCACTAGAGACTTAGATTAGTACAAAGTACCTAACTTGTCCCACAAAGCCTTCGTCGTAGCTTCCCCTAATACATTCAACAATACTGAATTTGAGACACACAATTGTATTGTGCTCTTTGCCATCCGATCCAACTTCTTCCATTCTTCATCAGACACTCCTGTTGGTTTAGTACCCGGATCTACCGCAATCCACTGATCTTTATCCACCAACAGATCCTCCATCTTGAGTTTCCACAACTCAAAACTCTGACCATTAAATTTCTCGATCTCTATGTTTACACTGCTCACCATCTTCTTTCACCACCAGAATCAATCTCGCAGATCTCCCACTGAACAGGGTCTATCATAGACCCAAGCGAAACCCCTCAGCAACAAAGGCGTCCCCTTGAAGCCAAAACAAATTTGATCCAAATGTAGGTTTTAACCCCATACATAAATTACCTGCATATGAATTCTAAAACACAGAAAAATAAACAATGCGAGAGCATAACACATAAAACACATATACACAGAGATTCTCCCACTGGATCCCAAAACTGGGACTATCAGCTTGATTTTTCATTATATTCCTTTCAATGTTACAATACATATTTATACATGCCGAAGCATCCAATACCATGGACCAAAAAACCATCACGTCCAAAACCATGGACTTAAAACCATCACGTCCAAAAACATGTGCGAAAATCATGCACAAAACCATAGGTGGGTCCGCCCAACCTAACATAGGGTCCAAAACAAAAATTTTCCAAGGCGCTGCCCCGGACCCTATAAAGTGGGGTTACGGGTGCCCCTCAAACCCCCTGTGACCTACCCCCCTCTAACCCCGGATTAACTATGTGGGCTTTTCATGGAAAGAATATAACACAACCCAACAATACAATTATTTCTCCTCCAATAGCTTGAGCACCCTGTCAAAATGTTGAACATGATCTTTCCAAGACTTGTTGTAGATTAGTATATCATAAAAAAATACTAACACAAATTTTATAAGGAACGATTTGAAAATGGAATTCATCAAACCTTGAAATGTGGAAGGTGCATTAGTAAGGCCAAAAGGCATGACCATAAATTCATAATGACCTTCATGAGTTCTAAATGTTATTTTCAGAATGTCTTCTTTATTCATTTTAATTTGATGACAACCTGAACAAAGATCCAACTTGGTGAAGCAAATTGCTCTATGTATTTCATCCAACAATTCATCAATGATAGGAATGTGAAATTTATCTTTAATAGTGAGCTTGTTGATCTCTCTATAATTTGTATGCATACGCCATTATCCATCCTTCCTATGCATCAATACTATTGTAGAAGAGAAATAACTTTGGCTAGGTTGAATTATACCTGCCTCTAGAATTTTTCTAATGATAAGTTCAATTTCACTCTTTTGGGCATAAGCATATCTGTAAGGCCTGATGTTTGGAGGAACACGTCTTGGAGTGAATAGCATGATCATGATCACGAATAGGAAAGAAACCTTTGGGAGTCTCATATACCTTGGAATGATTTTCAAGGACACTTTAGAGATCTAGAGAAATGGATGACTTAAATGTTTGAACATCTTGTGAGAATAATTGTGTAATTACCCCTCATTGTTCCTTCTTGAAAATATTTTTCATGCCGTTAGAGCTAATTATCTTCCCAGGTTTCTTTGTGATACCCCTTAATTCAATTTCCTTTCCTTCCCAGAAAAATTTCAAGAACAATTATTGAAAAATTAAAGTTATCGTTCCCAAAGATTATAACCATTCGACTCCTAGCACAGCAACAAAAACAACAACACCCATTGGAATGGAAATTATTGGACTATTCAATACTTATTCCCTAATTGTTAGATTGATATTATGGTACTTCCTTGAGAAATTTATAGTTCCTCCATCTACAACCATCACTTGACACTCTGGTGCTGGATATAGAAAGCAATTCAAATACTTGGTTATATTAAAATGAATAAAATATGGGTATTATCTGAATCAATCAACGCTATTACCTTTTTCTTCTTGATATATCCTTGTATCGTGAGAGTTTGAGGGGCGGTAATTCCTGCCAATGCATTACAAGATATGGTGAAATTTATTTATTCTTTTTCAACCCCTGAGGTTGGTTCCTAGTGTATATCTTCTTCTTTTGATGTTTCTTATTCCTTTTCTCCTCCTCTTCACAATCTATGTAAAATAATTTCTTCTCAGCGCACTTATGACCTTTAGTGCATTTTCTATTACAACTATACAAAGTCCTTTTACTCTTTTTTCCTCTAGTTTTTGGTGTGTAAACCTTGTATATTGTGGGAGGCTAGGATTGGCAACACTTCCATATTTATAGTTGTGAGTGGTAGACCTCCTTGTTGCCATAATTTTTCTTTCAACTTTTCTTGTCACCCTGAATGCATTCTCTAATGACTTAGGTTCCCAAAGGAAAACCTCATGTTGGATGTTATCCTTTGAAGTCCCTATGAAAACATCAACTAGATGCTCCTTTGGAATATTGGTTACCTTGATATTCAATCTTTGGAAGTCCTTGAAGTGCTCCCCAACTGAAGCCTCTTGTTTCAAATTAATCAATTGTCTAAAGAAGGTATTTCTTTTTGCATCTTCATAATGTGCTATCATTTCCTCTGTAAAACATTGTCCAGGTGACAAGTGATTTATGATAACAAATCCACCTATTCCACACAAATTGATTTGGTTCTAAATATAAATATGTAATGCATACCTTTTGTGTGTGTTGCACGCCATGTAGAACAAAGAACTACCCCATTTGTAGTATCCATGTTATCAGATCCTTGCCATCAGACTTCCTCATATTAATCTTTGGAATATGGTTGGTATTTAGCCCAAATTTAGATTCTCTAAAATCATGATTCACATTACTTTTTTTTCTCATCATGAGTTTCACATAATACTGTGTCACCACTATGAAGCATTTCTTGTAGCAACTTTGTCAAACCTCCCTTCAAACCTTTTATGTCCCCTTCTATTTCTGCTTTTATACCATCCTTCAAACCTTCCATGTCCCTTTTTATCTTTTCTTCTAAACCATACATCTTAACTTCCAATTCATTTTTGGTGTCTCTGTGTGATACTGAAAATTGTTACACTTGTTCCCTTAATTTTGATATATCATGTTGCATTTCTTTCTCTTCTTCATGCGTCATAGTAGAGCTTTTTGTGGGCTTAATGGGTGTAGAATTTTTTTGTTTAGGAGGAATTTTGGAACCAATTAATGATATCTATGCTTCACTATGCCCTTTGAATCACTTCAAACTAATTTTTCAAACAAAATTTATGCAAATTTAAAAATACACACCTTTTAAAGCTTGATTTTGAGTTTGTTGATAAGGTTGACTTTAAAACTGTTATATCTTTATGATTTCAGCCCCCCCAAGGTATTAAATTGTGTATTATGGTATCACTTTGTGTATTCTTTCTAACCCCACTAGTTATATCGATATTGGATTATTCAAGGTAAAGTTATGTCAATTCTCCCACATGTTAGATGATCCAAAAATAAAATATTATCATAGGTTATAAAGTTTGAATAAAATAATTATTAATTTAAGATATTAAATTAATAATTATTATTCTAGAATATTTAATTATTTAATGGAGACATTTAGAATTAGTATATTGTTGTAACAAGATATGACTCTACAAACGTGTCGTATCTTAGGCTCTATTTTAGGAGATTTGTTAGCAAGTTGTTTGAATATCATTTATTGTAAGTGGACAGTTGTTATTTAATAAGTGATCCATAATTAGATGTAGTTAGGACATTTAATCTTATAAATAGCTCATTGCAAGAGTGTTTTATTGTTCGGGTGTAAACTCTTGCAAAATCAATATGTAATTGTTTTTTCCTGATTAATAAAATTACGTGTCTGAGGACACTTCTGCCATTATTGTGGTATCAGAGCTCCAGTAATGTTGCAGTGGATGTGAGGAGGAGATTCCAGCTCTACAAGTTTTTGGAAAACTCCATTGAATTGATCAGCATATGATTGGTATGGAATTTGTCCAGTTTTTTTGTTTAAAAGGAACAAAAATTTTATTATTGATTTTAGATTTGTAAATTCTAAAATCATTTTTATTATCCAAAAAAACAAAATCTGTGTGACTTTTCTAGAAAATTTGTATGGCTATTGTGATGCAACGGATGTGGATTTGCATCTATTGAGTGACGGTGCCAGTGTCGGCATTCAGACTTTGACAAAGACTCTTGCACCCGGCGGATCCTCCAGTTTCCGTCATGAGACCATCTGACTTCTTCAGACTTCTTTGATTCCTGTTTTCTCACACTTGACTTCTGATCTTCTTTCGCTTCTGTCATGAAAACTTCCTCATCCTTACTCTCATGGATGGTTGAAGTCTCGTAATAAGAAGGGTTGTTGAATTTGAGGCCTTCAAACCACTCGTTAGAATTGAAGATATCAGGGACCATACTATACTAGGCCCTGTTGATCTGCTTGAATCTTTGTTCACTTCCCCTATCTTTATAGACATCAGGGCGGTACTGCCTTGCAAAACGCCTGTAAGCGCGCTTGATTTCATTCTTGGAAGCGTTTCTTCTCACCCCAAGAATAGAATAATGATCCCCTCTGCAAGCCCTCACTCCGAAAGTTGCCCCTCTTCTCCTCAACTCCTGGTCACATGAATTCGAATAGCAGTATGGGACTGTGGGTAATCTCATCGAGTAGCAAGCCATTGGACAACAGAGAAATCTTCTGATGGGTATTCTCAGTTTTTGATCCGGGTATAAAACCCACCTACAATTTTAGCCTCAAATTTGCAGAGATAGGTATCTACAGGTCTGTGGATCGATCTCCACGGAGTTATAATCACAATTGCTTCTATATACAACGAGAACAAGCGATCCCTGCAAGGTGAGCCAAGTTGTCAGTAGATTTGTCAAATCTGGTGTTTTGGTCCAAAGCAGAGAATTATAGTTGATGAATGCAACAATAGAAATCATCGTTTCAACAAAAATAAATCGAACTCCACGCTGCCAGTGTCACACTTGCACCTCATTCATTTTTAACGCAGGTTTTAAAGACTTTCATAAAGTTTTAATGGAGAAATAAAATTGTTTTTGGTCTATAATATGTAATATTCTTTGGAGAAATAAGGTGTGAGCAGGTGTAATGGTTATTTATAAATATTGGGGATATTACATTCAGTAAATTTTTTGGAGTAATAAGGTGATTTTATTTGTAATTATTTTTATATATGGAGAGATAAGTGTGACATTGTAACTCAAAGCAATTTTACTTTGAGGGGGGGTAACATTTTTTTTACCAGGTTTTGCGAGAGCATCATTGTAAAAGTCAAAATTTGAAAATTACCTTGTAAATATTTGAGAAATTGACTAGAGCTAAGTGCAAAGCTCAGCCATTTTTCTCCTATTTCCACGACTATACGAGGGTCAAGGCCAAGCCCCGATAGATTGTTTTTTATGTAGTGTGTTTTGTGTTGTGTTGCCCATCTTGATATTTTTTCTGAGCCTGATTCTTAGTGTGAAGCTTCAACACTACAATGTCAAAGGTGATTAATTTGTTTTCTGATTCCGACAAACTTAAAGGTACAAAATCTTATAAAACATGGCAACGCCTCATCGAAAGCACTCTCATTTATAATGAACTATGGAAAGGTATATGTGATGGTGATATTAGGCCAAATAAACCCACAGATGTAGCTACACTAGCAAAATGGGAAGTTAAGAATGCCAAAGCATTAGCTCTCATTAAATCTTCTGTCAATGATGAAATGTATGTCCATATAGAAAATGCTACAGATGCGTCTACTTTGAGAAATTTTAAAGACTTCTTTGATACTCAGTTTGAATCAAATAAAGTTGATCTACAATTAAAATTGTTGCAACAAAAAGAAAGTTGATCTACAATTAAAATTGTTGCAACAAAAATTGACTGAAGGAGGTGATTTTCTTGAATATATCTCAAGACTTAAGAATATTAGGCAGGAAATTATTAATGTTGGTTTTTCAGGAGTAGATGATAGCTTTATGGTCACAATTTTAATTGCTGGACTTCCTTCTTCCTACACACATTTTTTGGAGACTCTACAATTAACTGGTAAGTTAGAAAAACTAAAGTTTGATGAGCTCTGCGAAATGTGGACCCAACATGATAAAACCTTTGGGAAGAAAAAGAAAGTTGGTGAAGATGCCTTTTTCACAGAGGCCAACACTAGTAAATCATCGACTAACAGTTCTAGAAACAGAGGCAGAGGGAATTTCAATCAGAATCAAGCAGCACATAATGTACAAAGTCGAGGTCGAAGCCAAAGCAGAGGAAACAACTTTAATAGAGGCAAAAGTTCAGGCAGGAGTAATTTTTTAGGCAGAGGAAACAATCAAGGAGAGGCTATTTTCAAGGACAAGGAAATAATAATCAAGGTAGAGGACAACCTCAAAATAGAAGTCAAAGTAGAGGCAAAGGACAATATTCAGGAAGAGGAAGATACTTAAGTCAAATTGTGTGTCGAAGATGTAACAAAGTTGGACATTATGCTGAAGATTGTCGAACTTATCTTAATAAAATTCTCAAGTTTCATCAGCACTCAACACAATTTTCAAATGATCAAGATGATGATAACTCAAAATATGTTTTTACTTCCTCGTCGACATTACAACTTTCATCCCATCTTAGAAGTGATTATGAAGATGCCTGGATCTTGGATTCAGGGGCAACTCAGCACATGACTTGTCGACGTGATTTTTTTTGGAATTTTCAAGATTGCCAACTTAATTCCATATTTCTTGTAGATGATACAAAACGTACTCCTTATAGAAAAGGAGTAGTTAAAGTTTTTCTCCTTGGCATTGGAGAAAAAATGATTTCAAATGTATGGTATGTACCAACCTTTAAGAAAAATTTGCTGTCTTTAGTCACGATTCGACAAGTAGGACATCAAGTAATTATGGAAGATGGCCTAGTTAAGATTAATTCAGTCAAACAGAGCTTGGAGACTATGATGACAGGTTATGAAGATGGAACACTATTAAGGATGAAAGGGACAATTATTCCAAGGCATTCTGATTTTGCAGGGGCAGTGACTACATGAATTTCACCTATAAGATTATGGCATGTAAGATATGGACATTTAAATTTTGATAGTCTTTCTCAATTGCAGAAACAAGGGATGGTTAAAGGACTTCCCACTTTCAAAAAGGAAAATGCAAAATGTGAAGCTTGCATTTATGGAAAACAAAGTCGAGAAAGATTTCCAACAAGTTCATGGCGTGCAAACAGGTGGCTACAACTAGTTCACAGTGATGTTTGTGGACCACTACAGACTTCATTCGGTGGTTGCAAATATTTCTTACTATTCATTGATGATTTCAGTAGAATGACTTGGGTTTATTTCTTAAAGCAAAAGTCAAAAGCATTTGAAAAGTTTAAAATTTTTCGCCAACTTGTTGAAAATGAAGTCAAAGAAAAGATAGGTACTCTCAGGACAGATAATGGGGGAGAATTCACTTCAAATGAATTCAAAACTTATTGCAGTGATAATGGCATAAAACGACATCTTACCAATGTTTACACTCCACAGCAAAATGGAGTAGTAGAAATAATGAATCGCACCTTGTTAGGAATGGCGAGATCTATGTTAACTTTTAAAAAGTTAAGTCCAACATATTGGGCAGAAGCAATTCATACAACTGTCTATTTAAGAAACAGATCTCCAACTGCTTCTTTAGACGGAATCACAACATATTAAGCTTGGTTTGGCTTCAAACCTCGAGTTAAGCATCTTAGAGTTTTTGGATCAGTTTTTTATGCTTTAGTTCCGAAAGAAAAACGTACTAAGCTTGACTCAAGAAGTTTGAAATGCACAATGATTGGCTATTATGATGAGAAGAAAGGGTACCGTATTTTGACCAATGGTAAATTTATTGTGAGCAGGGATGTAATTTTTGATGAAACAGAGAGTAGGAGTACTGAAGAAATCGAAAGTCTTCTTCAAAAGTTAGAAACTAAAGGTAGTCAAAGAAAAGGAAATGTACAAAGTCAACCAAATTCACCAAATTGGTATGAACTTGATTTTCCTTCATCTGAAGATTATTCATCCAATCCATCTACTTCAACAACACCATCTAGATCTTCTAGCAGTTCGTCCGCATCTCCAAGCAGCAGCAGTTCTTCAGACAATGATTCTCCACCTCCAGAGTCTCCAACTGATCGATGAACATCAGTTTATATTAGTCCTCTTTACAATGATGGTGACTTTTCAGAATCTCAAACAACTGAGAATAAACTACCAAACTGGGCCATTCAACTTTTGAAAGATGTAAAGCCTGATGAGCAGAATAAAACAGGCACAAGAAATTCACACAGAAGTGAAGGAAATTTTTCCTTGACAGCACATGATTTTATTGAACCTTCCACATACAAAGAAGCAGTGAAACATAAAGAATGGCAACAGGATATGATTGACGAATATCGATCAATAATTGATAACAACACTTGGAAACTTGTTGATTGTCCTCAAAATGTTAAACCCATAGGATGCAAATGGGTTTATATAATTAAATACAACCAAAAGGGCGAACTTGAAAAGTATAAAGAAAGACTTGTAGCTAAAGGTTTTTCACAACAGGAAGGCATTGATTATGAGGAAACTTTTGCTCCTACAACTAAATGGAACACTATCCGATTAACACTTCCATTGGCTGCTCAGAAAGGATGGAAAGTTCATCAAATGGATGTGAATCGTACTTTTCTCAATGGGGATTTACGGGAAGATTTGTATATGACACAACCACCAGGTTTTGAAAGTGTAGGGCAAGAACATAAACTCTGCAAATTGATCAAGGCTTTATATGGGTTAAAACAATCTCCCCGAGCTTGGTATGCAAAAATGGATGAATATCTTAGGAGAGTTGGTTTTCAATGAGGTGAATCTGATGATACTCTGTATGTGCGACAAAAAGGAAAATATCTGGTGATTCTTGTTATGTATGTAGATGATTTGATCATTACTGGAAACAATGATGATCATATTGCACAGGTGAAAAAGGAGTTACGTGCAGGTTTTAAGATGACAGATTTGGGATTACTTCACTACTATCTTGGAGTTGAAGACTTCCAATGTCCACATCATATTTTCATTTCTCAGAGTAATTATGCCACAAAGGTTCTTTAGCAATTTGGAATGCACGATTGCAAGCCTGTTCTTACCCCCATGGAGAAAAACTTGAAACTTTCAAAATTTGAAGGGGGGGAAAGGTGGACAGCACTACTTATAGATAATTGATTGGTAGCTTGATTTATTTAACCAACACTCACCCTGATCTATCTTATGCAGTCAGTATTCTTTCACATTTTATGTAGGAACCACGAGATAGCCACTGGAATGTAGCCAAAAGAGTTCTTCGATATATCCAAGGAACAAAAGATTTTGGTCATCTTTACACAAAGACTAAAAACTTTGTACTTGGTGCATATTCAGATGTTGACTTTGCTGGAAGTATTGACGATCGAGCATCAACATCAGGTTATTTAATGAATATGGGGTCAACAGCAATATCTTGGAGTTGTAAGAAGCAAGCTACAGTGGCCACTTCTTCAGCAGAAGCAGAGTACATTTCAGAATGGGAAGCAGCATGTGAAATTGTTTGGTTGCGCAGAATTTTGCAGGACTTGGGCATTTCTCAGGCAGAAGCTACATCATTATTCATTGACAGCCAGTCAGCCATCAAACTTGCCAAGAACCCAATTTTTCATTCAAAGACAAAGCATGTGGACACCAAGTATCATCATATCAGATCTCTCATTGCCAAAGATGTCCTCAAGCCAATTTATTGTCCTTCCAAAGATCAGATCTCCGACATTTTCATGAAACCGCTTGGCAAAATAAAATTTAGTAAGTTCAGGGATGAACTTGGTATTTGTTGTAATGTATCTTTGTATCATGAGGGGAATGTTCGATGATCCAAAAATAAAATATTATCATAGGTTATAAATTATGAATAAAATAATTATTAATTTAAGATATTAAATTAATAATTATTATTCTAGAATATTTAATTATTTAATGGAGACATTTAGAATTAGTATACTGTTGTAACAAGATATGACTCTACAAATGTGTCGTATCTTAGACTCTATTTTATGAGATTTGTTAGCAAGCTGTTTGAATATCATTTATTGTAAGTGGACACTTTTTATTTAATAAGTGATCCATAATTAGAGGTAGTTAGGACATTTTAGGTTATAAATAGCTCATTGCAAGAGTGTTTTATTGTTCGGGTGTAAACTCTTGCAAAGTCAATATGTAATTGGTTTTTCCTAATTAATAAAATTATGTGTCTGAGGACACTTCTGCCATTACCACGATGGCCTGATTATGGACTAGTTTAGTAGATCAAACTTGTATGGGATGCCACATGTCATTGTTTTAATATTTGGCCCTGAAAATCATACCCAAGAATCTATAGTTCGTTTTATTTCACTAATTTTTTACAAAATTCAATTTTGATGCTTGAAGAGAAATTTATGAAGTTTTCCTCAGAACACTTTTTTGAGACTGAATTTAGGAGCATGCAGAAACCCTATCTTCCTTGGACCATTTCTTTGAAAATATAGTGAACCAAGGTCTAAAATTGTAATAAAATATTCATCAAAATTTCTCCTTCACATGGTATCAATTTCATGGTCTGAGTCTTCGCAGAAAAAACATTATAGCAAATTTCCATGAGGGTCCATCTGAAGCAGCAAAACCCTAAGATCAAGAGCTATGGTACCGAATGTTATGTATCCATATCAAAAATTGCATAGAAACATAAGAAAAGATATATCAACAACTAGATAATAAGCCACGTAAAGGGGGCAACCTCCTTTTATATCACATAAATGAAAAATTCTTGGATGCTTCAAATGACAAGACCTACTTGGTATATATAGGAGTCTAAAGGGTCAAAATATAATTATGGCCTACATAAAAATAATAAAGTAAGGGAACAACAATAATAATAGTGGGCATCTATGGGGCACAAAACAACAATATATGGGCTACACTAGTATTATAGGGACCTAACATGAACCCCTTTTCTTGCTAGTGGCCTGGTTATAACACAACCCGATAGCCTACTAGTGGTTAGGTTTTATTACCTCAAGTGTTAACCAGAGTTACAATATGGACTCTTATGTTAGTTTTGACTGAGCATTTGTTGGTCATCGCGCAGAGGGATAAACTTCTTTTTGGAACTCGTGAAGCCGACAAGGTCACCTGTTTACAAAGTCAATCCAACACTGAAGTTCGCAGAGTAGAAAATTAGTAGTCGAGCAGGACCATAGAGGAGCATTAGAGCCGAAATTACAAGAGGCAAAGGCAGATTGTCGGGTAAAATTTTTTTTCTAGGGTTCTTGAAAATAATTATAGGGTTTTTGAAGCGTAAGTGAAAAAAAATGCTTTTGAATAATTTTATGTGGTCAAATTTTCTTTTGGGAAAGGAAGTAGAGTTTGTGGTTCAAGAATAACAAAATATGTTTAAATAAGTCAAAAATAAATAAATAAAATTCTTAAAAATCTGAATTTTAAAACCCTCATGGAAAACTCAAGAGGAGGAAAGTTCTAAAAATTAAGTTTCAAAACGAAGAAGCAGAAAATTAAAAGAGGGAAGACCCTAGTTGAAGGATTCTTTTTTGGAACCTCGAAAGAACCCACACAAATTTTAAAAGTTTAAAGAAAAATTTAAAAGAGCGCATGTAAGAGGAAAAATGGAAAAAAATCACTAATGCCAAGTTTGAGGTGGAGAAATTCACTAGTAAAAATACTTTTTCCTTGTGGAAATTAAAGGTAGGAGATTTGTTGGTGCAACAAGGGTTTCAAAAAGCATTAGATGGGGCAAGAAAGAGACATGTTGGCATAACAGATTTGGAATGGGAGGACTTGGACATTCGAGCTCTTAGAACCATCAGGTTGTGTCTGGCGGATGACGTTCTCTTCAACATTGTTGAAGAAACCTCAACAACAGGTCTGTGGGGTAAATTGGAAACTTTGTACATGACCAAGTCTCTAACCAACAAAATTTACTTGAAGAGGTAGTTGTATATCCTTCGAATGAAGGAGGGAATTAAAATTGTAGATAACATAATGTATTTAATACCATTATCTTCCATTTGACTAATATGGAGGTAAAATTTGAAGAGATAAAACCATTACTTTGTTATGCTCCTTGCCTGAGTCTTGGGACCATTTTGTGAATTCTATCAGTTTGAGCACAACCAAATCTCTAGATTTTGATTATGTTGTGGAAGTTATGTTATCTAAAGAAGTATAAAGGAAGTTTAGGATTGAAACTTCCATGCCAAAAGATATGGTAGCTAGAGGTCGGTCCAAGGGGAAAGGAGAAAAAGAAGTTCTTCTAAATAAAATTCAAGAAGTAAAAAGTGTAAAGACAAATGTTGGTTCTGCAACAAAACAGGACATCTTAAGAATGACTGTTGGAAAAGACAAGAGGCCATTGAAAACCTAAAAAGGGAAGCAAATCAAGTCAAGTCAAGTATGATTGATGAGGTTTTTTCTACTGAATTAAGTATGATAGATGAAGTTTTATCTTATTTCAATGTTTCTCAGCGTTTTGAAGATTGGTTGTTAAATTTTGGGCTTCTCATCACATGAGTCTGCATAGAAACTTGTTCAATTCATATCAAGTTGTTTATGATAGTTCTGTGCTTATGGGTAATAACATGTCTTGTCAATTTTTTTGGGTGGGGAATGTCGGAATTAAAATGTATGATGCTATTATTAAACCATTGATTGATGTTATACATGTACCTAAGTTGAAAAATAATTTGATTTCTTTGGGAGTATTGGACTCGAAGGGTTACAAATTTACACATCAAGGTGGAACGTTGAGAGTTTCAAATGACACTTTGGTTATTATGAAGGCACAGAAGATCAAAAACATTTATAGACTTAAAGGAAGTACTCAGATCAATGAGGTAGCGACTTTCTGAGGAGGTAGGAAAAGATACTCACTTATGGCATAAGTGGCTAGGTCGCACGAGCGAGAAGGGCCTTCAAGTACTGATGAATCACAAACTACTTCCTAATTTGAAATTATTACGTTTGGATTTTTTCAAAAATTGTGTATATGGAAAACAATGTAGACAAAAATTTAAAGTTGGTAGTCATAATAGTCAAGGAGTTTGGGATTATATTCATTTTGATCTTTTGGGACCATCTCCTATAGTGTCATATGGAGGTGCATCATATTTTGTAACATTTATTGATGACTCCATAAAAATTTTGGTTTATATGTTAAAAAGAAAGATGATGTATTTAATGATTTTAAACAACTTAAAGCTATGGTGAAAAAGAAAACAAGCAATACAATTAAATATTTAAGAACTAACAATAGTGGTTAATTTCCTTCCTTAAAATTTGAACAACATTGCAAGGATGAAGGGATTTTTAGACCTATACTCCTCAAAAAAATGGTGTTTTTGAATGTACGAACAAAACTTTTATGGAAAGAGCTAGAAGTATGATCAGCAATGCTAATATGTAGAAGGAGTTGTGGGAAGAAGCACTATCTATTGATTATTATTTGGTAAAGAGGACACCTTCAATTGTTATTAATTGTAAAATTCTTAAAGAAGTTTGGTTGGGTCAGTCTTGTGATTATTCATACTTAAGAATTTTTTGTTGTAATTCCTATGATAGTATTCCAACGAATCAACATTCTAAGTTAGACCCAAAAGAAAAATATTATGTCTTTGTTGGGTATGACGATGTTGTGAAAGGATATAGGTTGTGGAATCCTTCTATTCATAAGATCATCATAAGTAGATGCATAAAGTTTGATGAATCTTCTCTTTTAAAAGATGATGTTGAAAAATTTGAACAAGAACATGTATCATCGAATCAACAAATTCAGTTGGAGACTCAACCTTTTACTAAAAATTGGAAGGAAGAAGAAACTTTTGAAGAAAAAGGTGAAGAAGATATAAAGGGAAGTGTAGAAGTTCAACAACTAGTCATTCTTAGGAGGTCTACGAGGGAAAGAAGAGCACCCAAGAGGTATGAAGATTCAACTCCATTTGTAGATTTGATTAATGAGGATGAGGAACCCTCTTGTTATTAGGAATAAATGGATGATGCAGATAGTGAAAAATGGAAGAATTTTATGGATGAGGAAATGAACAATAGTTGGGATATTGTATAATTTCCTAAAGGGAGAAGTGTTTTCATATGTAAATGGGTCTTACAATTGAATAGAAATGTTGATGGAAATATTGAAAGATATAAGGAAAGACTGGTACAAAAAGGGCACTCTTATATAGAAGGTACTGACTTTCATGAGATTTTTTCAACCAGTCATAAAACTCGTTTCTATTTGTACTGTGTTAGAATTAACTGCATTACTTAACCTTGAGTTAGAAAAGTTAGATGTTAAGACAAATTTTCTTCATGGATATTTGGATGAGGAGATCTATATGGAACAACTAGGAGGTTTTGTACAAGGTCGCAACTGAATATTAGTTTGCAAGCTCAGGAAATCATTGTATGGTATGAGACAATCACCCAGGCAATGGTACAAGAAGTTTGGCTCCTTCATGGTGAGACAGAATTTCACTAGAAGTGAATATGATCATTGTGTGTATTTTAAATATTTCAATGGTATATTCATTATCTTGGTTTTGTATGTTGGTGATATTATTATTGTAAGCAAAATCATGAATGAGATAAACAGGTTAAAGGCTTAACTTTCTAGGATGTTTGATATGAAGGATCTTGGAGCTGCAAACCAGATCTTGGGCATGGAGATACATAAAGATAGAAAAAATGGAAATCTCTAGTTATCACAACAAAAGTATGTGGAGAAAATACTTGCAAAGTTCGATATGAATAATGTGAAACCTATTAATGTTCCTTTAGCTTCCCATTTTAAGCTTTCTTTGAGCTTGTCCTAGAACTGATGAAGAAAAGGAGTATATGTCTTGTGTACCATACGTAAATACAATAGGTAACTTAATGTATGCGATGGCATCTACAAGGCTTGACATTTCACATGTAGTTGGAGGTCTCAGCAGGTTCATGAAAAATCCAGGAAAAGAACATTGGCAAACAATGAAATGGGTGCTTCGGTATTTGAAAGGCACAAGTGACCATCATATCATCTTTAATGATTGCAGTGATTCAGTCTGTGGATATGTTGATTCATATTATGTTGGTGACTTGAACAAGAGAATATCTACTATAAGATATGTATTTACTCTTGCAAGTGGAGCAATTAGTTGGATGCCAAAGCTTCAGGAAATAGTTGTTTTGTCCACTATCGAGGTAGAATATATAGTTTCTTCACATGCCTGTAAAGAGGCAATCTGGTTGAAGGGTCTACTGGGTGAGCTTGGAAGGATGCAAGAGAAAGTGAATGTATTATGTGACAGTAAGAGTGCTATTCATTTGGCTAATAATATGGATTATCACGTCAAGGCTAAACATATTGAGGTCAAATACCATTTTGTAAGGTAGGTAATTGATGGCAGAAAAGTCGCTCTCAAAAAGGTCCACACACAGGAGAATATTGTAGACATGTTCATGAAACCAATTTTGGTAGAGAATTTGCAGTGGTGTTTGGCTTCTCTTGGATTGAAAAATAGATGATGAATGGGCATGGGCAAGGGATTAAAAAAAAAATCAAAGTGGAGATTGTTAAAATGACAACAATTAAAGGACTATAAAAGCAATTTTTTACTGTTTAGGCAGTTGCGTAACTATAGGAAATTTTTGTAACAATATATTTGTATTAAAATGTTGTTTCCCAAGGGGCTTATTTTATTGTTGGAGAGTCACTCTTGACCTTCAATAATAAGCATTCAAATCCCTTGCCCTGTGGAGGTTTCCATGACACATTGTTAGGGTTTTAACATGTAGAATTTTGTGTCTATGTGTATGCATTCAATTTCCTATTTTGTGCATATTTTTCTTTCTTAATTAAATTTATGGGCTCAAAATACCAACAATATCATCCAACTGCAATGCTACCTCCTCCTTGAATAGATACATATCCTGTAAAATTCCCCCCACCATAGTCTTGATATGCCAATGTAACTCCACAATGTTCCAATATTTTGTATGGTGCTCGAATTTTCCCACATTAGATACCCAATTATCATTTTCCTCATCAATGTCATAGTGATGCATTCCACCTCTATCCATTCATATTTCTACATTTACTGTCCAAATATACTCAAGGATATTTAGGGGAGTTCACTCCCAGTAGACATTAGTAGTTTCCTAGACATGAGATCCATAAGGGCCTCTATCACTACACCATCCCCTATGCCCTGACCTCCCCTGTGACATACTGACTCAACACTAATCAATGGGAAAAAGACCTGCATGACCCATGTTATGCAAAGGATCCTAGGGTGGATGGGAGCTAGGTTGCATAAACTATAACCCATTAATAAAATAACATAGAGAGGATGAGAACTGAAAGGAATAAAATTACAAAACAGTGAGCCAAAAGACTAAACATGCCATGCACATAGACCTCCTAGAGGCTAAATATAAAACTAAACTGCATAAATCCCATTCTTGTAGAATGTGATGAGGGTCGAGGTACCAAAATTATGTTACAATGTGGTATCATTTCCAAGAGGGTGAAAATATAGTGCAATAAGGTTGGAAGAAACATATGGATTAGTTGTATCAAACCCATGAATGTTGTCTAGTACCATGAACAACATTATGGCACATAATGTTAAGCCACCACCACCCTAATGGCCACATGTAATTTTACTCCCATCAGCTCACCATCTATCATTAAAGAGTGGAGTGTGGAGGCGGTAGCTAGATCCATTATAGTGTATCTAGGCCCCGTACAGAGGGACTATCACATAGTTAACACATTACTTGGATACTTTTGAATATATAATTTAAATTAATATTAATTAATTGAAATTTTAATATATATTTTAACAATAATATTGATATTATACATTTTCTCAATTAATTTAAATTTAATTTATTAAACTAAAATTTCTTAATTTGAGTTTAATCACTTTTTAAGACATATATATATATATATATATATATATATGAAGACTTATGTTGTATCTAAAGTTGAATTCAAGCAAATTTCTCCTTTTCTTTTACAACTTTAATTTTATTTCTTTCTTTGAACAAATATCTATCAAGAGTTGGGTCTTATCTAAGTTGATTTTTCTAACACATGTAGATTTTTTTCGTTCATATACACTAATCTAGTTGAATTAAAATACCAAGGGTCTCCTTCGTTACATGATTTAGGGAAATTTGAGATGGATTATTTTATGTTTATCTAAAGGTCAAGCCTCAAGAGACTCGTGATTGATTATATTATTAGTCCCTGCCTTCAACACTATAGGGACTCTAGAGTTTGCTAGAGCGTTAACCGCCAATTAATATGTTCTTTCATCAAAAATTTCTCCTTCCTATCAAAGTTTAACCAAATTTTTTAGTGACAATTTGGCTTCACTAACATTTTAACCAAAGTTTTGAATTTGGACTCTTATTGAAAACTTCACTTGCCCCGAGGCAATGTTAGATATCCAAAAAAATTAATCCAAAGTTTGAAAGGGAAGTACATGAAGGTACTTCACTTTAACCAAAGTTTGATATCTTGTTTATTAATTGATACTTAAACTTTAATCAAAGTCTGTCTTGCCTATTAATTGATATAAAAGATAGGAAATATTAACCAAAGATTTAAAGTTTCATGTTAATTCTTGTGTCAAGTTACCATTTTTGGTGGGAAGGAGGAAGGGGAACAAACAGTTGGGCATAACGTATTGCACTATGGGGGACATTACTATCTGTGAAATGATTGGGTATTAAGACTTTAAAGATTTACGGGGACTCAAAAAGTGTCATAGAATGGGTACATGGATCTTCTCAATTTAATACATTCATTCTTTCTACATGGATGAGGTGTATTCAAATTCTGGAGCAGACCTTTCATTAGATCATATAGGCATGTGTACTGTGAATAGAATGAGGTTGTAGACACTTTGTCAAAAATGGGAATAACGACAAAAACATGTATGATTCACTTTTATGCATATCAACAGGGTTCAGTAGCAAATGAAGGAACCATAGAGATCATGTAGCATAGAATATCCAGAATATGCATTTTGCATAAGTTGTAATGACCCTTATTGAGATAACGACAAAGATACTCCAGAAACAATCAGAGGGGCTATACTAATAGATATTCATATGGAATTGTTGGTAGAATTCAAGGGATATGAGAAATAATATATGTAAGTACAATTTTGTATTAGGCTTTAAATGGAGGTACAATGATAGATCTATGACAAACATGTTTCTTTGAGGAGGAATAAAAAAAGAAACAAGCTATTGTAATCACTTTTATTAATGAAAGATGTTGTTTTTTTTTTTACTGCAAAAAAAATAAAAATAAATAAATAAATTCTTAAATCTTGTGTCATGCACTATCGTATCTAGTGTGGAGAGAAACTCCTACATGTTTTCCTTATGCTATGTTCATGGTGGCCCTTTTGTATTAGGCTTTAAATGGAGGTACAATGATAGATCTATGACAAACATGTTTCTTTAAGGAGGAATAAAAAAAGAAACAAGCTATGTAATCACTTTTATTAATGAAAGATGATGTTTTTTCAACTGAAAAGAAGAAGAAGAAGAAGAAGAAGATATCTATATATCTACACACACACACACACACACACACACACACACGCATATATAATAAATATATATATATATATATATATATCTTGTGTCACGCGCTATCGTATCTAGTGTGGAGAGAAACTCCTGCATGTTTTCCTTCTGCCATGTTTGTGGTGGCCCTTTGACATGCCATCTACCATGGACATTGACACATGGACAACAAAACGAGTGATTCATAATTTAGTATTGATTTAGTCTTATGCTTCATGAAGTATCTAAGCTTGTAGCATGAACTATCTGAGCTTGATTATTGAATCGTTGTTTATGGGACATGCATCATGCATCACAATATGCTATCATAAATATCAAACTTGCATTGCAAAGGTAAAAGAATATAAGGATATCATATTGCATATCTAAGTTTCAATGCACTAATGTCATATCATATCTATGATTTAGTGCACTAATGTCAAATCATAGTGATCCACATGATATCATACTGATCCACATTCCATTCACAGTTTAAAGTTTTAGTATTTAGCTATAATGTTCAGGTACTTACTAATCATCAGATTGACTTACTCAAAAGCAAAAGCTCTTCAAGTTTCAATGATAACTATAAAACTCCTGGACTTACTCAAAGGCGAGATCTCTTCAAGTTTTCAGCTACAGCTACAAAACTCAAGTACTTATCAGGCATCTTTAGATTGACTTATTCAAAGGTAGAAGGTGGGTCAATAGTGTATCAATAATATTAATATTAATTTTCTAGCAAAAAACAATTCCTTTATTATTTCAATATGTTCCCTCTGTCAAGTTTGTACTTCTCAGAAGCACAAATTGAGACAAAAAGATCTTTGAAATCCACATACTGAAATATTGAGAACTTACCATAGTGTTCCCAACTCACATTTTGTAAGTAGAGTGGAGCTATTTCTACTGACTTTTCTAGCTGAAACCATATTTCTGTTGTCTCTTCCTGTTGAAACCATTGTTCTACCATAGTTCCACTCTCACTTTGTTCTGGTCTGTCTAGTGTGGAGAGAAATTCCTGCATGTTTGCCTTATGCCATGTTCATGGTGGCCCTTTGACATGCCATCTACCATGGACATTGGCACATGGACAACAAAACGAGTGATTCATGATTTAGTATTGATTTAGTCTTATGCTTAATGAAATACTTGAGCTTGATTATTGAATCATTGTTTATGGGACATGCATCATGCATCACGATATGCTATCATAAATATCAAACTTGCATTAAGGTAAAAAAATATACAGATATCATATTTCATATCTAAGTTTCAATGCACTAATGTCATATCATAGTGGTCTGCATCATATCATAGTGATCCAAATTCCATTCGCAGTTTAAAGTTTTAGTATTTTGCTACAATGTATAGGTACTTACTAATCATCAGATTGATTTACTCAAAAGTAGAAGCTCTTCAAGTTTCAACGACAACTACAAAACTCATGGACTTACTCAAAGGCAGGAGCTCTTCAAGTTTTCAGCTACAGCTACAAAACTCAAGTACTTATTAGGTATCTTTAGATTGACTTATTCAAAGGAAGAAGGTGGGTCAATAGTATAGTAATTTTTATTAATCTTATTTTTCTAGCAAAAAAATCCCTTTATTATTTCAATATGTTTCCCTCTGTCAAGTTTGTACTTCTCAGAAGCACAAATTGAGACAAAAATATCTCTTTGAAATCCACATACTCAAATATTGAGAACTTACCATAGCATTCCCCACCTCACATTTTGTAAGTAGAGTGGAGTTATTTCTGCTGGCTTTTCTAGCTGAAACCATATTTCTGTTGGCTCTTCCTGTTGAAACCATTGCTCTACCATAGTTCCACTCTCACTTTGTTCTTGTCCATCTATAAGGCAGAAATTCCAAAGGCCTATATGGAAAAAATTTAAAAGGGATGATGTCGGTACAAGTTTCAGCTTAATTGGAGGCACAATCAACTTCTATAACTCGAACATAATCCAAAGGAATTCCATTAGTTATAATGCAAATTGTAAACCATTCTTCTTCAAATACTCCCAACAAAATGAATAAATAAAGCACATGAATATTGAAACTATGGAGAAGTTTCAGCCTAATACACTACTACCACTATTGTAATATCACTATTTGTTTGCTCGACTAAAATAACATTTGTAACAATCATTGAAAGTGTTGCAGACCATTTTTCGATTACCAAAGAATATAACATAAAAGAAAATGAAGAAAATGTTGGGTGTGTGTTATATTCTTTCCACGACTAGCCCCACACGTGAAGCGGGGGGTTAGAGAGGGGGTGGAAGCCCCCCTATCAGGGAGTTTGAGGGTAGCCCCCCTCTATGGAGTCTGAGGTAGCACCCCAGAATTTTTTTTTTTGGGACCCTATATTAGGTGGGAAGACCTACCTATGGTTTTGTGCATAAGTTTTGAACATGGTTTTGGGCATGGTGGTTTTCTTCCCATGGTATCATGTAGATCCGGTGAAGGGAACTATGGTTATGTTCTAATCCAAGGTTAATGGATTGGGGTTTATGAATGCTTCGACATGTATATATATATGTATTGTAACAATGAAAGGAATATAATGAAAAATCAATCTGGTAGTCCCAGTTTTGGGACCCAGGGGAAAATCTTTGTGTATATATTTTTTATGTTTTATGTTCTCGCCATTGTTTATTTTTTTGTTTTTAGAATTTGTATGCAGATGATTTCTATACAAGGTTAAAACCTATAGAAAATTCTACCAGAAAGTTATCTCTTATGTATAATTTAGTTATGAATGGAAATTAAACTTTGGGGTAGAGCTAATTGAAGTACATAGTTGAGGGAAGATTGAGGGATTAGTTGTGGCACTGTTTACTGCAACAAAACCAAATATGTTTTCTAATTTTTTATGTTGGAGAAACTAGAAATATATCCACAAAACTAATTTGACACACATGCTTTTTAAAAGTAACAAAGTTTAACAGGAAACTAACATTAACTCAAAGAGCCAAAGAGTCAGTATCCAAACCTGGACACATAGGTTTTTTAAAAATAACAAAGTTTAACAAGAAACTAACTTGGATAATGGAACATTCTAAAAAATCCAAAGAGTTGGTATCCACACTTAGTTTGGTTTTGGAAAAAACCAAATCTTAAAATCTATAATGCAAAAATTTTAAAATTGCACCTGCAATTTGGCTTCTCATTAAACATTCTTTTTCATTACTCCTTGAAAGTTTCAAACTTTTTTCAATTTAATTCCATCCTTTGTTGTTGGACATGGCATAGCCTTCTACCTCTTTCTCAGTTGCATTTCATTATCTCAGATCCCTTTCTATATTGTTGTGCATGCGAATGTTTCACTTATTTTTTTCTAATGCTTTCTTGGACTTTACTCTCTATATTAAGATATTCTAGACTAGCAACATATTTTCGTTGCATATTTTCTTAAGATCTTATGGGGATTTCATTGTAGGGGTTTGTTAGAAGGGCATTGTTTGCTGATTTCTTTGCTTTCTTCAAGAGCCCATTTCAAATTATGCCCGAGCTTTTTTTTCATCCATTTCCACCTCTATGTCCATTTCATTTTTTCAAATCTTTGTGTTCCAATGTCTGTCTACAACTATCCACACATTATATACAAATGGAAATGAATAATCATAGGATTTGGTCGATGATCTATGTTTATAGATATCTGCATATTATATATAAAGGGCCATGAATATTCAGAGTGTAGAAATTTCACCGTAGATCAACAGATTGTGCAATATACTAAAGCAAAATACAAGATCTACTTCTACAACAAACTTTACGGAAGCTTAATCGAATTGAGAAAGATCAAATAGAACACATATAACTGAGAAAGAGAAATCAATCACACATGAACACAAAAGAATAACCTGGGGAAAGCCTCAACCTAAAACCCCAATCTCTGTATTATCATACAAGTGGAAATATGTTCATTATTACAAAAAGAATCAGCTCTCAAGCTATCCTGTTCTCTCTGCAATCAAAACAATACAACGCACAGATTGAGTAGACACAAGATATGCCTTTCCTCAGCCCTCCAAGCCTCCTATTTCCTTGCGAAATTTTTCTTGGGGTCCAATGATGCCACCTATGTGATTGGCCTCATCACACACTCACTAAACTAAAGAAGTAACTGCACAATCTCCAAGGAATGAATTCCTTCTGCATGCAAGAGATATTCACAATGGAATATTCCTACAACTGATAGTACATTGTCGCTCCATCTGATGTCAACTGGGTCTCTATCTGAACTGACATGCATGAGTTATTTATGAGAGAATATTCAATTATTTGAAGTGCAGCAGTTACATGCATGCATGCATTAACTAACTGAACTCACAATTAATTCAACAAACTATTTGTACTAATCTAATTGGACTTGACTCAGTAACTGAGCCAACTAATTACAACTCATCCTTATCTCTTTAACGGATGGATAAATTCCTCAATCAATGGAGAAACTATTGCATGTACCCACATAGACTTCATGTTTGATTTTCTACAACTAATTAACTCAAGATGAATTAATTAATTATTTGTACTGTTGCATGTACCCACATAGACTTCATGTTTGATTTTCTACAACTAATTAACTCAAGATGAATTAATTAATTATTTTACAAATAGGTGCTAAGATCAAATTTGAATTTTTACTTCTCTATTTTAGTTAAGGGACTAAACAAAATAGGAAGGTATCCAGAAATTCTATTTATAACAATGCTAAATTTAGCACTTCTATATTTAGAATTTCTTGTTGCTATTTTCAACACTCCCTCTCAACAATAAAGGGATTATCAGTAACCCCAATCCTGTCTCTGTGGAACTCGAACTTACATTTTGACAATGCATTCGTCAAATTATCTGCATCCTGTTCCTAGGTCGAAACATATAGCAACAACATGATCCTCTTGACCACACAATCTCGAAGATGGTGATACCGGATATCAATGTGCTTGGACCTGTCATGAAAAACTGGATTCTCAGAGAGTTTGATACAAATTTGATTATTGCAGTAGATCACGGTTGGATCCATCCTCTGACCAAACAATCCCACTAGAATCTTCCGCATCCAAATGGCCTCACATGCAACCTGACTAGCAGCCATGTATTCAGCCTCTGCTGAGTTAAGTGAAATTGATCTCTGTGTTCTTGCTGTACCGGGAAATTGCAGTTGAACCAAGCATAGAAAATTTTAGGGGCGAATGTTCGCCCTTTGGCGAAATTAAGGGGTTTTAAATTTTTAGTGGGCGAATATTTTGTATCATAGTAAATTTTTACAAATCACCTCAAATAGCCCACCTTATTTTAAGGGAGAGGTTAAAAAAGGTAAATTTAGCCCTTGAAATTAAGAGTTACAACCTTCCATTCGCCCATTTTCAAGAATAGATTTTATTTAAGTGAATCCATTCGCCCATTTTCATGAATAGGTTTTATTTAAGTGAATCCTATGGGCCAAATACCATATTTATAAAAGAGGCATGGTAAATTAATAAAAATATAAATAAATGAGAGGTATGGTAAATAAATAAAACATTTTTTATATTTACTCCATAATTCACCTTATATACATGCAAGGGTGTAAACAAATAAAAATATAAGTAAAGTGGAGGTATGGTAAATAGGTAAAACGTCTTTTTATACTTAAAAGGTATGGTAAATAAAAAAAAATATAGATAAACTAGATGTATGGTAAATAAATAAAACCTCTTTTTATATTTAGTCCATAACCCTCATTCTATTTATGAAGGCTAGGTTTTATTTAAGTGAATCCTATGGGTCAAATACCATATTTGTCAAAGAGGTATGGTAAATTAATAAAAATATAAATAAACGAGAGGTATGGTAAACAAATATTTTTTTTATTTTTATTTTTTATATTTACTCCATAAGTCACCTTATATTTACGAACACTCAAAAAATGCGTTATATTTAGGTGAAACCTATGGGAAAAATACTATGGGACAAATACCATGGACTAGATTGTTATTAATACCATGAAAAAAAACATTATTAACCCTAATATTAGTATTAATAAAAATAAAAATGGCACATGGTATTGACCCATGGTATTCACCAAAATGGCACATGGTATTGACCCATGGTATTCACCAAAATGGCACATGGTATTGACCCATGGTATTCACCTGGAATGTAGCCTATTTAAATGGGGGAATTAAACCAGCATAGATCCATCTTTACTCTGGATCTACTAACGTGAGGTATCAAATATCATGATATGAAAACTAGCATAGAGTGAAAAATTATTTGATCCCTCTCGGGGTGGATCAAGAGTAAAAATGGATGTTGTAATTTAATGTATGTTAAACATTTTAGCTTGGTTAAAATAAAAAATAAAATAAAAATCAACTATTAATTTTTATAAATTACTAATAGTAATTTTTAAGCTCCAGGTTTATGATAACCCATGGTATTGACCCATGGTAATACCAAGATCTTACAATATTTTATAATTGAGTAAAATATTCAGTGAGAGATTCGCCAAAAAATTATATATACATATTATATTATTGATAAAATCGCCTTCCATTTTTCCTATATACCATGGAGATTCGCCCATTTATTATACATATAAATTTAGGGGGGGTTCTTAAAATTTTCCCTGGAACCAAGGTTAAAGATCCCTCCAGAAGTGCTCTTCCGGTCTGATGGACTCCCTGCCCAATCCGCATCTGTGAAGCCCTGAAGCTTCACTCCCTCTGTCTGTTTGTACCACAATCCGAACTGAGATGTGCCTCTAAGGTCTCTCAGCACACGCTTCGCTGCCTTCCAAAACAGCTTGGTAGGATGAACCATAGCTTGACTCATCTGGTTCACCACAAAGCATAAATCAGGTCGCGTGTTCACCAGATACATAAGTGAACCCACCAGCTACCGATAAACAGTAGCAACTACTATCTCACCTGAAGTAGCATCCTCCTTCCTCCAGTTCCTAGCTAGAGGACTCTGCATGGGCTTGCACTTCTCCATGTGAAAGTGCCTAAGTATCTCATTGGCATACTTGCCTTGAGACACAAATACTTCACCATCTTTCTGCCACACCTCCATGCCTAGAAAGTAGTGCATAAGACCCATGTCTTTCATTTCAAACTCTCTTGCAAGGTCCTCCTTGCAAGACTGGATCAGCTGATCATCACCTGTCAAAATCAGATCATCGACGTAGAGAAAAATGATCAATGGCGTACCTTCTACCATGATGTGGTAAAGGTTCGCATTTGCTTCACTCTTGGTGAAGCCCAACCTGGTGAAATAACTGTCGATCCTGGTGTACCAAGCACGGGGTGCTTGCTTCAGCCCATACAAAGCCCTCTTGAGTTGGAACACATGTGACTCACGATTGAAGGTCTCAAAACCCTGTGGCTGCTCAATGTACACCTCCTCCTCAATCTTCCCATTGAGGAATGTTGTCTTCACGTCCATCTGATGGATCTTCCAACCCATCTGAGCTAATAGTGCCAACATCGATCTGACAGATGAGTACCTTGCTACAAGAGAAAAGGTCTCATCGTAGTTGATCCCCTCGACCTATGAGAAATCTCGGGCAACAAACCTTGCCTTATGTTTCTCAACATTGCCATCAATTGCCTGCTTTACCTTGTAAAGCCATTTGGAACTCACCACTGACTTGCCCTGAGGTCTTGGGACAACATCCCACACACTATTCTGAATGATAGAGTCGTAATCCTCTACCATTGCATCAACCCAAACTAGTTGTTTCACTGCCTCCTCGAATGAAGAAAGTTCGGTATCTACACACTCCCCAACTAGGGCCATGTACCCAGTGTACTGTTCGGGCGACCTCCTCTGTTTGCGCTGAGAATATGGTTGTCCCACACTCTCCCGCGCATCTAGCATCAACCTGCCAGCTTCCCTTGAGCGTTTCCGCCCATCTCTGGAAGTCTCAGCATGAGTGGATGTCTCCACTCCCGGATCCTTTGCATGCGGCTGCTCCGCATCAATCTGAGGCTCCTCCTCCTTAGGAATTGAAAGTTCCTCCTTTGCATGCAACTTGAGCTCCCTCTCAAGTGATACTCACATGGCTTTCTGCTCGTCGAACTTCAGATCCCTGCGTACCACTGTCCTTTGACTGGTAGGCAGGTACACCCGATAGTTGTGGGGTGTATCCGTGTACCCCACAAGTATTCCCAACTCAACTGTTGGATCTTACTTCTTCCGGGCATTTTTTGTCACATGATAGTAAAATGATGATCCAAAGATTTGGAAGTGACTCACATCTGGTCGCTTCTCGGAAAAGGCCTCCATAGGGTCTTCATTCCCAGTACACAGTGCGAGCTTCTGTTCTGTAAGTATACTGATGTTTTGCATGCCTCAGCCCACAAATGCAGTGGTAGGCTTTGGTCATGCAACATCGCTAGAGCTATTCCCACAATCGATCTGTTCTTCCTTTCAGCCACCCGATTCTGCTGTGGGTTATGGGGTGCCATCAACTCCCGGTTAATTCCTTCTGTAGCGCAGAAGTCCTTAAACCATTGGGAGACATACTCTCCACCATTGTCGCTACGCAAGGCGTTTATTTTCTTTCCAGCTTCTTTCTCTGCCAAGGCTTTAAACTTACAAAACCTCAAGAAGGTCTGATCCTTCTTTTGCATAAAGTAGATCCAGCATCTACGAGAAAAATCATCAATAAAAATAACATAGTACCTTTGTTTAGCAGTGGAGGCTGTAGAGAAGGGTCCACAAACATTTGAGTGAACTCGATCCAGGATTGCTCCAGCTCTACTGTCTCGATCTGGAAAGGAAGATTTCACATAATTACCCAAGGTACAACCTTTGCATGTATTCGTCTGCTCTAGTTTTCCCTTGGGAAGTCCGGTAGAAATCTACTGTATGATATATAGGGCTCCATGGTGCAAGTGGCTCAATCTTCTATGCCATAGCTCGCCAACATCTTGGCTCTACACCATCTCAGCTTTGGAACTCAATGCAACACAATCGTCTATCTCCAGCTTGTAGATATTCTTTACTCGAATCCCAATTCGCTTGGTCTATCCAGTGCCGATATGCCTCATGAATACCTTTCCTTTACTAAAGACTACATCATAGCCTTTATCTTCTAGCATAGCAATGGACACAAGATTATTCTTCAGACTTGGTACATACTTTACATCAGTTAGGGTGAGGGGAGCTCCATGCTCCCTTTGAAACAAAACCGTACCTTCACCTGAAGCACGGTACTTTCCATCATCGCCCATCTCGATCCGCATCTGGAGATCCTTCTCCTCCAAGGTACTGAAAAGATTCTTGTCACCTGACATGTGGAATGAAGCTCCACTGTCCAAGTACCACACACATCCCTTCGAGGATTTCTTTTGTGGACAATTTGTAGCATAATGGCCCACTTCATGACAATGAAAGCATCGCACTTTCGATTTGTCAAACTTCTTCCCACCATGGGAAGAACTAGATTTGGAATGGGACGCCTTCCTTTTCCCCTTCCTCACCTCACTCGATAAGGCTAGATTTTCCTCATCATCTTGCTTTGATGAGGATCCATCTCTGGTGCTTCTTCTTATCTCCTCCTGCATCAGATCCGAGTTCTCAATCTGGCAATTTTTCTCTTCCATTAACCGAGTCTTGGTAGCTATGGCAACTCTTAGGAAGACTGAGGAGTGCAAGACTCACCATGTCATCATCGGCTGTCGTGATCCCAACACTTCCAAGCTCATCCCTGCAGGTGGTGAGCTTGTTTAGATATCTAGAGATCGTGTCGCCCTTTTCACACTTGATTTTCTGAAGCTTGTCCTTCAGCACCAGCTTTCTCTGATCGCTACTGTTATGATATAGATCTTCAATGTTTTCCACATCGAAAATGGTGTCTCCTTCCCATGGAGACTCGAGACTATATGGTCTCAAACTCCCTCCAGAAGGATTCTCCTTGCTCTAGCCACACATTTCTTCCATTCCACCAATTCTGTAGCATCAGTCGGCTTGGGGACTTCTTGATCAATGAAGTCCTTTAGACCATTATCCTCTAATACTGCTTCCATGCGATCCTTCCAGGCTATATAATTCAAGCTGCCATCAAGGGCATACTCGATTCTTAAACCGTTGAACGCCATTAGTGAAAATGAGATGTCATAAGAACTCGATTTCTATATTTAGGAACCTCAAACTTCGAACTTCTCCCTTCTTGTATACTATTCTTCTCCTTTGATCACCTTTGCTCTGATACCATGTAGGAATTTCACCATAGATCAACAGATTATGCAATATACTAAAGCAAAATACAAGATCTACTTCTACAACAAACTTTGCGGAAGCTTAATCGAATTGAGCAAGATCAAATAGAACACATATAATTGAGAAAGAGAAATCAATCACACATGAACACAGAAGAATAACCCGGGGAAAGCCTCAGCCTAAAACCCCAATCTCTGTATTATCATACAAGTGGAAATATGTTCATTATTACAAAAAGAATCAGCTCTCAAGCTATCCTGCTCTCTCTGCAATCAAAACAATACAACGCACAGTTTGAGTAGACACAAGATATGCCTTTCCTCAGCCCTCCAAGCCTCCTATTTCCTTGCGAAATTTTTCTTGGGGTCCAATGATGCCACCTATGTGATTGGCCTCATCACACACTCACTAAACTGAAGAAGTAACTGCACAATCTCCAAGGAATGAATTCCTTTTGCATGCAAGAGATATTCACAATGGAATATTCCTACAACTAATAGTACACTATCCCTCCATCTGATCTCAATTGGGTCTCTGTCTGAACTGCCATGCATGAGTTATTTATGAGAGAATATTCAGTTATCTGAAGTGCAGCAGTTACATGCATGCATGCATTAACTAACTGAACTCACAATTAATTCAACAAACTATTTGAACTAATCTAACTGGACTTGACTCAGTTAACTGAGCCAACTAATTACAACTCAATATTACATCTCATCCTTATCTCTTTAACGGATGGATAAATTCCTCAATCAATGGAGAAACTGTTGCATGTCCCCACATAGACTTCATGTTTGATTTTCTACAACTAATTAACTCAAGATGAATTAATTAATTATTGTGCAAACAACTGCTAAGATCAAATTCGAATTTTTACTTCTCTATTTTAGTTCAGGGACTAACTAAAAAAGGAAGGTATCCCGAAATGCTATTTATAGCAGTGCTAAATTTAGCACTTCTATATTTAACACATAGAAGTAGGTCGATGATCCAATGGCTATGACAGTTTATATTTGGTCGTTGTCCACCTGTCCAATCCAACGATGCCTCATGAACAATGTTATGCATGATTCCCACTTGTCAATCCTTTAATACATTCTCAACTTTTCATAGTGATACATTGCACATGTTATAACAATTCATAGTGATACATTGCATGTGTTATACTGTTATATTTAGATGTTTTCATAACAATAATCCATATATATAACACAATGATTTTGATCCATTTGAAAAGAAACAAAAATAGAGTCCCATGGAACGAAATAGAATTAATGAGATACTAAAGGCTGAGAAATAGAACCAATTGGTATCTGCATAGCCTGAGTTCAAATTACTCCAATCTGATTGATTTTTCAGTGCATTGCTTCACTGGTATATGCTTTAATGAAAATGTAAAACTTCCATCTAATTTAAATGGAAACTATGTGCCAATGAAAATGCCACAACCAACATTGAAAATTACACAGCCAACAGTTACATATTTTGAATAATGTATTTTTCCATTCATATTATTTTATGTTAGGTTGAATTGATATCTGTTGCATTGTATTTCTTCTATGGTTTAAGGATACCTACAAATATTAAATATCATGTATAAATTTTGGAGACCTCTCGCCGAGAAGCAAGTGGGCCCATTTCACCCAACAATTTTTTAATTGCAAAATAACAGTTTGGGCTCTCATATTTATTTATTTTAAATGAACTTCCCTTTCTCGATAGGGATTTCTGCCACTGTCATGGCTCTTGTTTTAATAATGCCTTGGAAACTTTTGTAGTATGGTAAAGATACATCGATGAATTAAACATGCGCTAACCCTATGCTAAGTTGAAAGTTCTACATTTGATGACATTTTAGTTTTCGCCACACACACACACACATTTCTTCAATGTTGTATAATTCGATGACTTTTAGACTAGTTTTAGGTTGGTGGGGATGGGTATCCATGTTGAATTAGATTTATGAAATGATTGCTTTCGATGATGGGAGATAGAAATAATGTAATGTTGAAATAATGTTTAAATCGCTCTTAGATATTTTTCCTTTTTACATTTACATATACATACATATAAATATGAGATTATTATGACTTTTATGTAAGAATAACACATAAATTAATGATTAAATTATGATTAAAGATAATGTTTCGATTTAAGTATGGAGTTAATGTTATATGTTATTTGTAAATATATGATTTTATTAAATGTGGTTTTAGCCATGATCATAAGGGATATTGAGTTACTTCTTAGAGTATGACCTTAAACTTTAATTGGTTTATCTGGTTGGCTAAGAACTTATCTTCTTTAAAAGTACAAAAATAGGTTACCGATCTATGACTAGACATCCAAGAAGAACATAATCCACCCTCCTACAAAATCCTAACAAATTATTATAAGTTATCTAATTTAATTACTCAATCTTATGTTGAAATATTGAAATTATGTTTATAAAAATTAAACCAATATCTTACCCACTTTAAAAAAATAAATAAAAACTAAATAAACTGAAATAAAGAAACAATACCTATAAAATAAAAATAAGAACTAAATATCCCTCATGGTGATGACTGCAAGTGCATTAAAAGAGAGTTTACCCATTGTAGTTAGACGAGACAGGGGTAGTGACAAGGAGGGGGGGGAATCAACCTCCATGCACCCTCTACATGCACTCATCGATAGATGGGATGAAGTTCATCCATCAGATCAACACTGAAGTTTTGGATTAGCATATGGTTAGTAATGACAATTAGTACCTAGTCGATGTTGCTCTGCAGCAGGCTCATGCAAATTGAATTCACAACACATAATGTTTTCAGGATGATGACTATCATTGAAAGCTTTGCATTTCACAAAGTTAACAATGATAGACTAACTTCAAGCTAGGGAATGTTTTCGGATTCGACATGAGTGATAATTGGAGCTAGGCTTGACACTTACTAGGCAGCGTAGGTTATCGTTATACAAGTTTCTATTTTGCATTTTGGGAAGGGAACATACCCTTCAAACCTAGTACTTTTCTTGTTTCTTTCCCCAAGCTTGTCACATAGAATACCATTGCAAACTCTTGGAAATTGGTTGGGTTTCACTCCATTAATTTCACCAGTGTCACTTTCTACGCATGGAAGGATTGTCGTGTTTGTTGTATTCTCGACCTCACAAGACATTCCCTCACAATCAATTGTACACATTTTGTCTCTCCATAACACATCTGTGACCTCGAGATGAGTTCATGCCCAAGTGAAGTAGCTTCCCCCTCCTCTAGTTTTTCACTCCCCTGTGGAGCTTTCCTATCTTGTTGTGTGCTCATCCTTTGTTTGGAATTATTGCTCCACTGCGAAGACCCACCTTAGCTAAACATACCTTGCCAGAGAGCACACTCTCGATGGGGCTTGAGAGGTTGTGACGGGATTAGCAATGCACATGCATGAGCCAGAGCAAAGGCAATAGAAAATCGGTATCAAACGCAAATTGTTATGGCAATCCAACAAGAAATTGACAACATCGAACAAGAGGCGGTCGAGGAGCGATAAGACATCTCTGATATGGACTTGATCAACTCTATATCTAGTTGGATGCTAGCCTTGAGTTTAGAAAGAGGGAGGCGCAACCAATACTAGCTCACGGTAGAGATATATTAGTTATGCCTCCCTCTTTCTGAACCCAGGGCCGATATCTAGCTAGATATAGAGTTGAGCACGTCCATATAAGAGATGTCAGAGATGTTGGGCAAGGTCCTATTCGATAGAAACACAAACTGCGATGAACTTCTACTACAAATGAGGGAAGAACATCTGTTAATGAGATCATGGACCAACACTTGCAAAGAATCGAACTCATCGTCCCGCAAGATGAGACCAACCTCCTCCAATAGAACTAACTTCTTTGACACATAAGCATGAATAATCCATATCTACTTTCTCTTACAAGTTTACTAGTTGATATTAGATATTTTGTTTTTCTACAACCTGAAAGCTTATGGTTTATGTCAACTATTCTACTTATATATCAAGTCTTACAACCCAAATTTTAATTATTTTATTTTATAAAACATATTATGCACCTTTTATTTATTTTACTACCTTCTAACTCAAAACTAAAATTTAACATTCAATCTAAACAAACCAAAGGGATCCTTGCCAACAATATACAATGTAATTACAACTTGAATTAAATATTAAAAAAATAAAATAAACTAAAATGAGAAAGCAACACCTAGATATACAATGTAATTACAACTTGAATTAAATATTAAAAAAAAAAAAAAAACTAAAATGAGAAAGCAACACCTAGAAAAGGAAATGTATTTTTTTATTCTATGGAATAACCAAAAAAAATAACTTTTGCAGTGAAAAAACTAACTAAAATAGTCACCATGATCACATCTCTTCGATGTAAAGCCCCTTTATAATATAATGCAATGATATGTTAAATTCATTTACGAAAAAGTTCACATTTCCAAAAATATGTTTAATTTGATTTTATTTTCGAATATATGGGATTTTTATTATTAATAGTCACTCCTTGAGAATCTATATATGTTGGAAAATACCTAGTAAATAGCCAACACGAACCGCACAGCTTCTGGAAAGTATGTGTGAGACCCATGATAATTTTGGATATCAAGACATTTATTTGACATTTATGTGAAAAACGAAAATCCCTCGCGGATTTTCTTTTTAATGGCGAGAAGCGTAGTTGGTGGGATTTTTTTTCAAGGGGGACGCTGTAATTTTCTAATATTTTAATGATTTTTTTTTTTTTGTATAAAGTTGAAATTTTTTTATCATAATTCAGTTGTTAAATTAGGAGGACAACCATCTCTAGTTGCTAACCCTGAATGCATGCTGATTCATTATTCTTATTCAAGGAAAACCATGCCACCTCGAATAACCTGTCGGTGGTTCATAAAGGGGCAGGCGAACCCGCTGGTGGTCTGTAAAGGGGCAGTGTTTCTTTCTTGCTAGATGCCTCTGGGTCTTGGGCCTTACCCTGTTTCCTTACTTCCGTTAATGCCTCTGGGTCTTGGGTCGTTAACATGTTTCCTTGCCTCTGGGTCTTAGGCCTTAACCTGTTTCCTTACGTCCGTTAATGCCTCTGGGTCTTGGGCCTTAACCTGTTTCCTTACGTCCATTAATGCCTCTGGGTCTTGGGCCTTAACCTGTTTCCTTATGTCCGTTAATGCCTCTGGGTCTTGGGCCTTTAACCTATTTCCTGTCCAAGGAAAACGAGCTCTTAGCCAAGCAAAAACAATTTTAGGGCATACTCCAGGCTCCTAACATTTCAATGATATATTGGTTTATTATATATTTAGTTTTAATTTTTAAATTATATGACTTTTTATTTATATAATTTATTTAGGTGATTAATTTGATTTAGTTAGCTTTAAATATTTGTCTAATTGGTTTAGTTTTTATTGTTAAAACATTTTGCTAATAAAAAGTGATATTTTTTTTTATTATACTTTGTTAATAAGCCAAAAAGTAACCCCTTAGACATACCACGGATCTTCAGTGTTCATAAACCATACATAATTAAAGAAAAAAAGAAAAATAATTAATTTAATTTAACCACATGTAATTAAAAAATTATTTAATATAATAAATTATATTATTTGTTTAAATATAATTTTTATGATGATGATGATGATAGTGATTAACGTCCACTGAGGCCAAACTTTGGTCTATCGGACCTAAAAAAATATATTATTTAGTTTGATGTAAAATTTTATTCCTATACTCAAAAAACTTAAAGAAAAATCTCTCTAGAATAATATGTTAAAATTTTTATGACCATAAAGTTAAATTATTTTAAATTTTATTAAAATAATATCTAATATATATTCCTTCATAAAAATATAATTTATCTCAATTGTGTAGTTTAATATTAAAAAACCATTACACTAACATATGAAACATCTAATTCCAAAGATGACGAAATGGTAAATCGTAAGATTGAACAAGACGGGTAGTTTGATTTATATGCTATCATCTTAATATTACATATTATATATATATTTTTAAATTTATTTATTCAGGAGAAATGATATTTTTTTAATGTTAATTTTAATTAAAATTTAATAGAAATTTTTAAAAATTTAAATTTAAGTTGTTTAATTTATAGAATTTGATAGGGTGTTGAACTTATTTGTGTATTTAAAAATGTATTTTAAATAACAAAAATTCAAATTTTTGTTTGAAATTGTATCTCTAGATTCTCGTGAAAAAAATTATTTCGTTTATAGATTAAACAACATCATTTAAAATTATTAAAAATAAATGTTTTTTTATTATTTTAAAAAATTAATGTTAAAATAATTAATAAAAATGGAATTACAAATAAGGTTTATCTTATAAATTGATACTTATATTAGAAAAGGGCTTATTTGCTTATATTTTCATGGATAAGCATCCTTTATAATAGGGAACGCTGTGATAATGATAATGTAGACGGGTGTAAATGCTATTTATGTATGGAGATATTTAATTATATTTAAGAGGTGAAAGTAGGTAAGTGTTTTGTTATTAATGTCATTGTAATTTTTTGTTTGTTTGTTTGTTTGTTTTTTACTTAAATTGTATAGAGAGAGTAGGTGTCTTTACATCCAGCCATCTAAGTTCTTTCCTACTTGTAGGAATAAGTCATCAAAAGAGGCTAGGATCACAAAATGTTGAGATAGATTCTTGATATTTGAATTATTGATGGAGAAAAATCTCAAACTTTAGCAATAGTTAACGGTGGGTGGATATTTAGCTCTGCAACATTTCTTGTGTATCAAATAGTCAAATCCCGACATTGCCTCACACTAGATCCTCAGTCGCCAATCCCGACAATGTCATAAGGAATCTTATTGAGTCTCGGAGATAACCCAGTGGACTCAACTTTCAGTGCCCTTGTTCATGGATGGGGGATAACCCAGTGGACTCAACTTTCAGTGCCCTTGTTCATGGATGGGGGATAACCCAATGGACTCAACTTTTAGTGCCCTTGTTCATGGATGGAGGATAACCCAGTGGACTCAACTTTCAGTGTCCTTATTCATGGATGGGGGAAGAAGACAAAATGAGCTCAGTCCACCTCAAGGATTGTGAGGAAAGCTAATAATGAGCATAATATGGAGCTCCCCTCAAAAAACTTATGTGTCAGAACCCTTATTCTTGTTGATAGAAGCCTGAAGGGAAGTTCATAGGTATGTGGCCATCTCCAAAAAATATTTAAGATTCGATAGATAAAACATGGGCTAGGTTTGTCTCTAGTCCCATAGATTTTTATGCCAATAGTATAGGATATTTCATTTTCCTTTTCAGCTCCAAAGAAGACAAGGACTTCATATTCAGACATGGTCCATATTTTATGGGTCTAAGAGGCCTCTATTTACATAAATGGACCCTTTATTTTGACCTAGAAGAAGACATCCCCTCAGTTGCTCCTATCTGGGTCTGCCTTCCTTGTCTTCCTCTTCCTTATTGGGAGGATGATAGTCTCATCTCCATAGGAAATTCTCTTGGAAAATTCTTGGACAATTCTTAGCCTAAGGGTAAGCAATATGCTTGTGCCTGAATCTATGTATAAGTTGATCTACTTATACCTTATAAATGCAAACTTTCTCACGAATATGGACATTTTTCTAAGGATTGCAAGTCCAAATCGTCTTCTGCAGGTGAGTCTCAACCTTTAGGAGATTGGAAAGCCCCTAAGAAAATAGTTGCAAGGTATGTCAAACATGGCTCTTCGTTCAGGAAAGAGATTATGGTTGCTCCTTCATCTAACTATCCTGAACCTCTGTCTATCCTACCTGAGCCTAGAATCCCTGAGGTATATTTTGTATTCCCTGAACCTGATGACCCTCTTGCTAATTTAGCCAACCTTCATCTATCTCTTGTCATACCTTCCTCTCCATTAAAAAGGAGAAAACCTTATGTGGACTAAGTAGCCCCACCACTCTTCGTGACCCTGCCAGCACCTCTATCATTGAATGTGCTTCTCCTGCCCACACTCAAGTTGTCTCCCTCCAACCTTCATAGCCTCTTCTCAAGGACTTTGAGAAGCTCTCTCCCTTTGAACCTCTTAATAAAGAAGGGTCTCCTGTTCCTCATTCTAATAAGAACAACAACCCTTCTTACAAGAAGAAAAAATCAGACTCCTAGGATGATGGAGAATATTTAGAACAAATTGAAAAGGGACACAAAAAATGGGAAGAAAAGCTAACAAGGAGAAATGATATGAAGCCAGTGCCATGGAGAAAATATTAGGAAAACATTATAATAATAGTACAAGAATCAACAAAATGTAAGAAAAGAATCAAAGAAATATAAGGACAATGAGGGGGAGGAAGCACCTTTACACACCTCTCCATAAAAATAATTTATTGGAATATAAGAGTTTTGGGGAACCCCATTAAAACCCTAGTAGTAAAGGACATAATTCTGAGTCACAAAGAAGACATTTTATTCCCATAGGAAACAAAAATGGATGCAAGCAAATTTGAAAAATCCAAACAACTTTTTTGGGCCAACAACACAATTACATATCGAGTGCAAGATGTTAATTTTGCAGTTCAGTGAAAATTTCCAACCATGGGACCAGATTCCTCTTTTCGAGAGGACCAATTTTGACTATTGAAGCGCTCAATTTGGACAAGGGGAAGTGAATTTTTGAAGAAAATCCCACATAAGCACAAAAGGAGAGGTCGACCCTGACAAGAAATTGGACACCCTTGGAAACCTATAGATACAAGTGACCTCAAGCTCATTTGGACATCATCACTTCTCTCTCTCTCTCTCTTCTTGATATATTTAAAGCTTCTACCAAAAGTACCGAACTAGGTGCAAAACTGTAAGTACCGAACTGGGTACAGAACCAAAAGTACTGAATTGGGTGTAGAACCAAAAGTACTGAACTTGTTGTAGAACTGTAACTACCGAACTAGGTGCAGAACTATAAGTACCAAACTGGGTGCATAACCGAAAGTACTGAATTGGGTGCAAAACTGTAAGTACCAAACTGGGTACATAACCGTAAGTACCGAACTACGTGCAGAACCATAAGTACCAAATTGGGTGCAAAACCGAAAGTACCAAACTGGGTTCAGAACTTAAAGTATTGAACTTGGTGCAACATTGTAAGTACTGAACTTGGTGCAGAACCATAAGTACCGAACTGGGTGCAGAATCGTAAGTATCGAACTAGATGCAAAACTGAAAGTACCAAATTGGGTGCAGAATCGTAAGTACCGAACTGGGTACAAAATAGGCTAAAGGTGCAGAACTATTGATATTTATACTTTGACCAAATTTGACTATTGGCTAATATTTTGGTTTTTGGTTGGTTGTTCTCTTGCATAAGTCAAATTTTGACTTGAATTATTATTTGTGGATTTGGGCTTATTGTACTATCTACTGAACATTTTATGACAATTTAGTAATAGAAGAAAATTTTGAAAGGGTTTTCCCCGTCATGGGTTTTTCCCTAGTCTTTGACTAATCCTAGTGTTTGTGGGAATGCTTTTCTTCTATTGTTCCTTTATGTTCTGCTACATTAACGATGATATTGTTCTTTCTATATAATTACATATGTTGCTGAATAATGTTATGATGTTGTGGGGTGAATTCAATATGGAAATGATGAAATGAAATCATTTAAATCAAATAACAACTAAGCCCTAAGAAAAATTAACATGGTATCAGAGCTGGGCTAAAGAAAATTCATAAAGATCACCCTTATAAATACACCATTGATGGAAGCAAGTGAAGATGGAGGAGACCTAAAAGAAGATTAGGGTTTGAAGGAAACCCTAGGAAATTTGGTTTATTAGGGTTTAATAGATATCATGAGATTATGGTTTGGAAGAGATCTTGGAATATGATAAAGGCTTGAGTTTTGAAACCCTAGCATGATTAATGAAGAGTTGCTCTAACATTTGCGACAGATTCAACATAAACCTAGTTGGGCTAATATCAATTAGGCATTGGTTATTGATGAAGTCGATGGATATTTTTATATGAATAATTGATGGTAATGACTCTTGAAGGCCAGTTCAAAAGGGAGTTGATCACCTCTTGTTAAAGACAAATACTTTTTAGGATTTATGTTATTTCTTTGTGATATTATTCTTGTTCAGGTTTATTGGTTTAATTATTTCTTCCTGCATATTTGAGTATGTGAATACTTCTAACCTTTAGATGAGATGTGATAAGAAAATCCTCCTTGAGGATCATCTAAAGTGAAGGAAAAGAAAGCTAGTGCAGGAAGGGAAGAGCTAGTGTTAGAAAAGGAAAAAGGCACCTAATGAAAAGTTGATAAAGTGATTCAGCTACTAATAAAATCTACAATGTTGTGAAGGTATATGAATACTACAAGGTATGTGTAAGCTGCAATATTGGATGGCAAGGTAAGCCCTAATGTATGATGGGAATATCACCCTCATCAATGACTCATATATGCATATGAAAGTAAGTTTTATTTATGGTACATGTGATGTGTTGGTACACTTGATATCGGGAAATTATCTTACATTTTATTAGACATGACAGATTTCTTGATTTTATGAAGAAAACTAGATACATTATTGTTTATATATGGTGACTTGATACTATTATTAATGCTTATTATAAGCATGACAACCTTGATGATTCTTAGGACCACCTTGTTAGGTTTTGATAAGCATAGTAAAATTGGAAAATGAGGTAAATCTTGATGCCTTGGATTCATGGTTGGATAATTTGATAAAGAAGTGATGTTGTGATCATACTCCTATTAGTTGTCCTAATTATATGACTCTAACACTTGATGAAATTTTGATGCCCTGTTCATATGTGATGATGAAATAGTTGATGCTAACATGTTATGGCCATGATGAATATATGTTTTAGAACCTGATATAATTTGATTTTATGATCTAACAGTCTTGTTGATGCATGATAGCATTATGATAGATAGGTTGATGATTTGAATGATGTTGACTAAATTGGCTTCCCATTTAGAGGGAGAAACTCTCCATAAGATCCCTACACCTATGATCATTTGCATTAAATCAAGTTCCGGTATGAGAAGAGAGGGTTTCCCTTAGTTAAAGTCCCAACTGCACGAAATAAGGCCTATGGGTGTGGTTGTGCTTATAGGTCACAAAAATTGAAGCTTTATGCATGAAATTTGGAGTGCACCAGGAGTATGACAGTCCTACAGATATGGATCAGACAATAAAAAGTTCTATGACTAGGGAAGTTTGAATGTTTGACTTATTATAGAGAATGTGAATGCTTTGACTAAACTTGTGTTTGCAAGGGACCAAAATATGCATATCAGTATGCCATTCTAATTTGATTGTTGAAGCTAGTATATGATAGTAATATATAACAATTGCAAGGGTTTTGAAAAAATTTGGTTAATTAGTATAGATGATAATTTTTTATAGTTTTGACATGATGCTTAATAGTTCATAGATATGTTTTGAGATATGGATTGATTGAACTTATTGTGATAACTAATTAGGGTTTTGATTTGATAATTGATGATTTTCCTTGAAGATAGTGCTATGTGGGCATAGTGACATTCAATGATTAATATTGAAATTTTATATTGGCATCATTGGCTTTGACATATTGGTTGAAATATAAACAATTGTGACTTATCCTTGGTATATGCATTTGCATCTAGTGACAAAAATAATTCATATTATGATTATGTGGATGACTTGATGGAATTTGACATTGATTACTAAAAATTTGTTGACATTAGATGAATTCATGACTTGGTATTTGGATGAGAGCTCCAACTAACTCCTAGTCCAAAAAATTTGTTATCTATAAAAACTTTAATGACTTTGATGTTAACTTTGATTTGGAATATAAGGCTTGATAAGTTGACTTAGTTGATTTGATTACATAGTATTGATTTTTGTGAGGCTGAGCATATTGGTTTGGTCAAGTATTATGTTTGCAAAAATAATTATATGAAGCAAGTTTCTCGAGCCTGGTATGTCTGCATTGACAATTATCTGGTAAATCCATGAAGATGTTCCAATCCAAACCTCTACTTCAACAGTGGACCAAGGTATGACTTTGATTTTGGTTTTATATACTGATGGTATATTCTTGACAGGTAATGAGCCTTTAATCATAAAAGTAAGAGGGAGTTGGCCTCTGAAGTTCATAATGAAATTTCACGATATCATTACTTTCTGAAGTTTGGAAAATAAAATCTATACCGTGAAGCTATTGAAGAGTTTTTTGTTTTTGAAAAGTGGAAATCCTTGGACACTCTGATTGAATTTCAAGAAGTTATGAAGAGATATTCTTGAACTTGACTTGGAAACTGATAGCTGATTAAATCTTTGATGTTTTGTACGAAAACCCATCCGTATATATGTTTTGCATAGAACAACCTAAGTGTATTAATGATTGAGCTGCTTCGTACATATTGAGTTGTCGTCGAGCACCCTTCGAGATATTTGCATGGGTTGATCAATTTTTTGGTATGAGATATTCCTCCTATGATATGTGACTTCATGGATGTATTGATGTTGTTTGGGATCATTATTGATAATATGAGCACATTTGGGTGTTGCCTTATTATGAGATCTTTCATGATATTCTTGGATGAAAAGTCCATAGCTTTAAGCACGATCGAGGTTGGGTACGACATTGTTGGCATGGCTAGCTATGAGGCAAGTTGAAGAAGCTCTTTGGAGAGTTGTTTGAGCAGGTTCTAGATATGATAGGGATACATTGTGATAATAATGAGTGGGATCTGATTGGCAGAGAATCCCGTATATAGTTGGGACTGAGATATCTTCAAATAACCCAAACAACATTAGTACATCCATGAAGTCACATATCATAGGAGGAATATATCATACCAAGATAGGGGAGCCAACATATTCAACCCTATGGAAGATGTCCTGTATGAACAATATACTTCTGTTGTTGAGACATGACGGTTGAAATCTTCAATGAGTTGTTCAAGCCGATACCAGATATGAGCATGATGATATGTTTTTGATCTACAAAAAACATGACTAATCTAGAACACTGAGCCAAATATTCCCCCCCCCGTCTGAGCTCCTAGTGTGAGGAATTGAGATGGAGGGATCCTGGGATTGAGGGATCTATGGAAAATAGGGTCGTAGACATTGCTCCCTTGTCTGTCACCCATAGGGTTAGAGATGTTGGGTCCCCTATCTTGGTCTTTGTATAGTATACCCCAGTTTTCATCATACCCACAAGCAGGGTTTGTTGGGATTACCACTTTCCACTTAGCCAATGGGTTGAGAGTGTACTTGGGGTGTACAACCCAAGATGATTATGATGCAAGTGTTTTACAACATGAATATTGGGGGTCATTGTTGGGAAAATCGGTGGACAATTGGATGGGTTGATATGTGCTCCCCTATATCACCTATTGCTCGATATGGGGTTGAAGATGTTGCTCCCCCATGATATTCTTGGTTGAGATGTGCTCCCTGATCTAGTTTCAGGTTGATATGTGATCCCTGATATTGTTTTGGATTGATATGTTATCTCTGACATTGTAGAGGGTGGTAGCTAATTCTCCTGAATGATTCTTCTTCTTTAGATTCGAGAATGTTTCGGAAGATGGAGTTGAGCAGAGATGGGACATGATATGGCGACATAATACACATGACTAGTACATGACATAGTTGGAATTTCTACCTAGATGAGATGGAGTGATAATTTGGCAGATTTATGACAAATTCCAACCATGGGACTAGATTCCACTTTTCTAGAGGACCAATTTTGACTATTGAAGCGCTCAATTTGGACAAGGGGAAGTGTATTTTTGAAGAAAATCCCACATGTGCACAAAAGGACATGTCGACCCTTACAAGAAATTGGACACCCTTGGAAACCTATAAATACAAGTGACCTCAAGTTCATTTGGACATAATTACTTCTCTCGCTCTCTCTCTCTTCTTGATATATCTGAAGTTTATACCAAAAGTACCGAACTGGGTGCAGAACCATAAGTATCGAACTAGGTATAGAACCAAAAGTACCGAAATGGGTGCATAATCGAAAGTTTTAAATTAGGTGCAGAACCTTAAGTAATTAACTAGGTGTAGAACTATAAGTATCAAGTTAGATGCAGAATCGAAAGTACTAAACTAGGTGTAGAACCATAAGTACAGAACTAGGTGTAGAAATATAAGTACCAAACTGGGTGTGGAACCGGAAGTACCGAATTGGGCGCATAATTAAAAGTACTGAACTGGGTGCAAAACCGTAAGTACCAAACTAGATGTAGAACCGAAAGTATTGATTTGGGTACATAACCAACAATACTGAATTAGGTGCATAACTATAAGTACCAAACTGGGTACATAATAGGATGAAGGTGCAGAACTATTGATATTTAAACTTTGACCAGATTTGACTATTGGTTGATATTTTGGTTTTTGGTTGGTTTTTCTCTTGGATAAGTTAAAATTTGACTTGAATTATTATTTATGGATTTGGGCTCATTTTAGTCTCTGTTGAACATTTTATGACAATCTAATAGAAGAAGAATTTGAAATGGTTTTCCCCGTAGTGGGTTTTTCCCTATTCTTTGACAAATCCTGGTGTCTATATGTGCGAATGCTTTGCTTCTATTATTCCTTTATGTTCCATTGCATTGATGATGATATTGTTCTTTCTATATAATTGCATATGTTGTTGAATAATGTTATGATGCTATGGGGTGAATTCAATATGGAAATGATGAAATGAAATTATCTAAAGCAAAGAACAATTAAGCCCTAAGAAAAATTAACACAAGAGGGGCCTTGGGAGGGCTTGTCACCCTATGGAATCCATACACATGCCAAGAAATTGAAACAACGATTAATCAGTCTTGGATCCAAACTATATTGAAATAACTATCCTCTAGCAAGGTATATGCTATATACAATGTATACTCCCCAACCTTGTATGCGGAGAAGGAAAAATTTTGGAACACATTAGACAACCATAAAGTCTGAAATACTTACCAAGGAGTCATAATAGGAGGAGATTTAATACAACAATCTCTTCCAAGGAGGAAAAAGGAGGTAGCATAATCATGGATCCATATAGGGAGAACATGAAGGATCTAATGGTTGAGTGGGACTTGATTGATATAGTGCCAAAGAGAGGTGCGTTCACTTGGTCTAAAAAAAGAACAAGGAAACACAACATAGCAACAAAAATTGATTTTTTTTTACTATTATGAAATCTATTGATTAGAAGATATCAATATAATATCTGAGATAATACAAAATGGAACTTCGGATCATAAGCCCATATCATTAACTCTCACAGAGAAAAATCATATGGATCCAATCCCCTTCAAGTTCAACTCTCTATGGTTGGAAGACAAGAGAGCAATGGAAGTAATTTAAAGACAATGGGGAAATTATGTTGAAGGATCTCCATCTTTTGTGCTATAAATAAAATTAAAAATGGTGAAAAAAACTCTAAAATTTTGGGAAAAGATCAATATGCAAAACCAAACCAAGAAAATTAAGATCTAAAACAACAACTAGAGGAGCTTTACCAGCAAATGGGAAGTAACCATGTTGAAGAACAACACATAGCTCTAGAAAAATAGCTTAAAACTAAAATCCAAAGCATTAATAAGAGAGAAGAAAAAAAATGGAGGTTAAAATCAAGAATTCTCTAGCTTAAAGCCAAAGATAGGAACACAAAATACTTCAACAAACAAGCCAAAACAAGAGAAATGAAAAATAGGATAAAGGTAATTCAATATTCTGAAGGGAAAACAACCAAGGGATATGAGCAAATAAAGCAAGAAGCTCATCAATACTACAAAAAACGGTACTATAAGGAGAAGAAGGACAATAATCAAAGTCTAAACAAGATGTTTGAACAAATTTTTGCCAGCATAAATAATGAAGAAAATGAAGTGTTGTATAAACCCATAGAGGAAAGAAAGGTAATAGAAGTAGTATGGAGCTTAGGAGCAGACAAGGCACCTGGGCCAAATGGGTTCGCCATTCATTTCTTCAAATCCTTCTGGATTTTAATAAAATACGACCTATGTAAAATGCTAGAATGGAAAAAAAAGAAGAGGAAATTTGGGGGAGGAACCGATTCTACATTTCTAGCCTTGATCCCTAAGGATACCAATCCAATCTTCTTTTCCAGATTTATACCAATAAGCCGATGTAATTCCTGCTATAAAATTCTCTCTAAAGTTATAACCACTAGACTGAAAAAGGTCACAAATAAACTGATATTAGAGAATAATAGTGGTTTTATATCCAAAATACAAATAACATACAACATAATTTTAGTCCAAGAAGCAATTCATACCTGCAAAGCTTCAAAAATCACAGCCATGGCAATAAAACTTGATATGGCTTTAGCTCTTAACAAAGTCAAACACAACTTTCTTCTCATAATTTTGGAAAAGTTTGTCTTAAGCTCTCAATTCGTTGAATGGATAAAGGCTTACATAAGATCATCATGGACAACTCCTCTGGTCAATGGAAGGCCCACTTAGTTCTTTCAAGCTTCAAAGGGACTAAGTCAAAGTTGCCCCTTGTCTCCTCTTCTGTACATCTTATTGGAAGACTCTAAGAAAAATATTATAAGTTTCCTGCCTTAATGGAGATTTGATAGGTCTGAAAATTTTCATAGGAGTTAAATCGATGAACCATGCCCAATTTGCAGATGACACAATTCTTCTTCGGGGAGCATCCGCAATCATTACCAAGGGATTTAATAAAATTTTGCAAGACTTCATGTTGGCTTTAGAAGAACAAATTAATGTAGATAAAAGTAGTATCTATGGGTGGAACACTCTTGACCAAAAAATGCAGAAAATAATAGACATCCTTGGCTTCAAATGGGAGAAATACTAGTTTACTTTTAATTACTTGGGACTTCCCATTTCTCTCAAAGGACAAAAACCTAAGAACTGGATAGGTATCATTTCCAAAATCAAGAAGAAAATCAACTCTTGGGGTGTAAATTGGTTGAATATAGCAAAAAAACTAATCCTAGTAAAGTCCACCATATCCACCCTTCAAATTTATCAAGCATAAAATCTTATGGCACCTAAAATTATTCTTGACAATATTAAAAAAGAATCAGAAAATTCATATGGAAAGGAGGTAAAATCACTAGAAAAAAATATCACCTGATGAGATAGGAAATAATCAAGATGAATATGGAAGGAGGCGTTAATATCAACGAATCTGTACTGTCTAATCACACATTAGGATAAAAATTAGTGTGGAGACTGCTAAAAGAGGATAACTCCTCATGGGATCAAGCTACGAGCTAAGAAATAATTGTACAATACAAACATGGAAATTCTAGAGCTCCTAAACTAGAATGAGATTGGATCTTACATTTGGAACCCGTGCAAAAAATGTATACATTTAATAATTAAACATATAAGCTAGACCCCGGGAAATGGGAAGAAAATCAACTTATGGGAGGACATTAAAAGTGTCAAAACACTCAGAAACAAGACAAGACTCCAAAACTCTAGAAATGTGGATGAAAGATTGTAATTTTATGCATATATGGACATACCTCAGTGGGATGAAATTGGTGGTCAATGGATAAATTGGATCAATATCGAAGTTTCAAAGAAGTTAAGCTCTTCATACCTCGATTCCTTCTTAGGTACGATGGAAGGTCATGCCCTTGCAGGTAAGAATTTTTAAGATGAAAGAGGATGGATTGTGGAGAGCAAAGCTTTTTTTGTCAAAAAATGATATGATTTAGAAAATACCAAATCTAGAAATACTCCCACAAGTACAATCTGGAAAACAATATGGCACAAGGCCAGAATCCCTAAGGTAAATGTCTTTTGTTGGTTACTAGTGCATGGGAAAATCATCATATCTGAAAAATATAAAAAGAGAAATACAAATGGTCCTTCAAGATGTGCATTATTCCAGTGCTCAGAAGAGACCATAACTCATTTATTTATGGAATGTAACTAGGCAAAAAATACTTGGGAGTCAGCCCTGGAAGAGCTACATATTTTCACTAAAATTCCTAAAGACTGGGCCTCCATGTTTCAGACATGGTATCTAGATTACAATTTATATCTAACAAGGACTAAGACCTTTAGAAGAGTTGTCAGCGGCCTCCCAAAATACATTTGTTGGAGAATTTGGTTGGCAAGAAATATAATCATTTTCAACAATAAACTACTCCCAACTCCTCTCTTTGTTATAAAAGAAAAAACTCTCCTGCTCGATACCTTGTATTCCATCAGAATACCAGATAATTGGGAGGAAAACCTCAATACAAGGGAGATCAAATGGTTTCAAGTGTTCAAGCCTAAAAGCATCACAATCTTAGGAAGATTTAGACCAAAAGAGCCCGCCTAGCTGGGAGTTAAGACTAAGCCAAGAAGATTTAGAGAAATGGCAAAGGCATAAGGGAAGCTTCATTCTTTATTGTGATGGGACTTCTAATGGAAATCTAGCCCTTATGGAGCAGGAGGTCAGAATAAAAATCCTCTAGGAAGACTCTTTTGACATTTTCATGGGGTCTAGGATATTTCACCAATAATGGTGCAAAGGCCTTTACTCTGTGGAAGGGATTGCGATTACTCATTAGAAATGGTATCAGGGAAGCCATCATCATTAGAAACTCAAATTGAGAAATTCAACATTTCAACAAAGTTTCAATGGATGAAGAACCCCGTCTGATATAAGAGAAGAGGGGCTCATAAAAAAATGTTCACAAAAATAGAGGGATTCCATGTTCTAAGGGACAAAAATCAAGCAACTGACCAAAAGGAAAATGAAGGTAAATTGTTAAGCCAGGGTATCATCCAAATCAATGATCAAGCATGCAACAAACATCCTCCATAGTGGATTTTAGGTGCTCCTCCACTAGGCTTCTTCAAATCTTGCACCCTCCATCGAAAACATTAAACATCCCCTACTATCAATATACATAGTTATATATGGCTAGTACCCATACTTCCTAGTGTCAAAAGCCCCCTCTAAGCCATCATTGGCCCTCGTCAGTGACCAATGAAAGCTATGAAATCTCAAAACACACAATTATAATAATAAGAAATAATATTCTGATAATTATAAGAACGAGTAGTGAGGATGCAACAACCATTTCAAGAAATATTGCAAATGATGCATGTCAAGTTGATTATTGCAAGACTGATCAACAACTTATCAAAGAGTCAAATGTTGATAACCAAAGGTTTTGCAATAATAATCTATTTACAAAAGAATCATAGGAAGATTCTCTAACTGGTGGCGCCATCAAGCTCCTTGCTTCAGAGGCAGAAGGGCATTGTTGGGATGTCTTGCTCAACAATGACTCTTTGATAATTCATGACAAAAATGGGATAGTTTCAATCCAAGATTGGATTTGTGTTGTCATTTCCCCCTTATGTGGCGATATTGTCATGCAAGCTCCCATTGAAATGGGTTACCCATTCTCTCCCTCAATGCTTGCCGAGAGACACAAATCCTCCATCAACATCTAACAAAAAAGTAAGCTCCACATAGTAGAAGCAGTCTGGAAAGAGATGGGATACAAAGAAGAAGGTAGAAAGGACCAAACATGTAAATATAGGTTCAAGGGATTCTTTGCAAAATTTCTCAGGAAAGATCTAGATGTTACTAACTACAAGAAAATGACTTTAGTGATCTCCTCTAATATATCATGATGTATAATTTATTTATTTTTTTGGGTGGATAATTTTGTGCCATTTTCACTTGCAGGCCTTCAAGATTGAATAGAATCTCAGGTAGCATTCACAATATCATCTCTACCTCAACTTTGAATATTTCTTATAAGAGGTTGAGATCTCTAACTCTTCTAAGCATTGCAATTTCCATCTCTCTGGTGCCCTTCCAAATCTTTATCTAATATAGAAATACCTGTTTCTTTAAAAAAATGTCATTGTAAAATTATTATATATATATATTTTTAATTTATCATGTGGATATATATTTGTCTATTTTATAATAGAGTTTTAAGAAATTTAATTTAGTTATTAATAATTATTATTTGAATTTTAGAAATTTAAACTTCATGAAATATTTTAAAATAATTTTAATAATAGTCATAAATCAAATATTAAGATTTATTTTAAAAATAAATATGTTTTTTCTACTCTTTTAATTAAATTGACATGTCATATGATCATGATTTATGGTTTTTTGGGTATGTAGTATTAATAAGTCATGATATTGGCCCATGGTATTCTAACAAAGTCTATCTACAAGTTAAGAACATCCATGATAAATTTGGGGTGAATATCCATGATAAAGTGCAGATGACTCTACAAGGTTAAGAATTTTGTTACATGTTTTGTGCATATATTTAACACATGTATTAATTATTTTTACAATTAATAATAATAATAATAATAATAATAATAATAATAAAATTATAATTTAATTATTTTTTATGATTTTTTAAAAATATTGACAATGTTTTTGATGCATATCTATATTTACCAGTCATATAATTTATATTATCACATTAATTTTATTTGTTAGGTGTAAATGTGAATAAAGTAAAAATGATAATTACGCAATAGGCATGTCTCTTTTGGAATAAGACTCTGAATATTTTAGAATATTTTTAGTAGTATTCACATATTAAAAGTTGAGATTCATCTCAAAAGTAGTTATGCTCTTTGGACCTTTTAATTAAAAAAATGTGTGGTATTAGTAAGTCATGGTATTGGTTCATGGTATTGTAACAAAGTCTATTTACAAGTGAAGAATTTCCACGATAAAGTGGGGGTGAATATACAAGATTAAAAATCTTGTTTTATATATATATATATATATATATATATATATATATATATATATAATTTTTTTAAAATTAGTAATAATATCAATAAATAAAGTTATATTTTAGGGTTACTTTTAATTTTGGATGTATCATAAAATAAATATATATATATATATATATATATATATATATATAGATAAACATGGATCGACGTGTATATAAAGCAATATTAATAATAATGTTATTAATATTATTATTAGTAATATTAGATATTAAAAATATTATATATTTAGAAATGAATAATAGCACACATAAGCAAATATTACAAAAAATAATTAAACACAATTTAATTAATAAAAGGTAAATAAAAATGATTTAAATATGATAAAATAAACAATGAAATTAAGTAAAACATATTAATAAAAATTAAAAACCTAAATATCTAACATTGTTCATCATAGAAAAATATGATAAAATAAAAAATCAAATTAACAGTAAAATATTAATAAAATTTAATAAACAAAATAGAAATAGAAATAGAAATTAATTAATAAAATAAATTAATTATATTAAACAAAAACATTACTAATAATAAATTAAATAATTATTATTAATAATAAAAAACAATAACATTAATTATTAACATCAATAATAATACAATATTAATCATAAAAAGAAAACAATGTCAAATATTGCAAATTAAGAATGTAAATTAACAAAAAATAATATTTTTATGATTAACAATTCACACTAACAATAATATTATTTGTTAATATGGAAAATATTATTATGGAGGAGACAGTTGGTCCATCATATCTCGACTTAGTGACCAACTGCCACCAAGCTCATCATACCAAGGTATGTACCTCAACGGTATGCTCTCCATCAGATATCATCTCGATCCATGATCATCGACCCCTCTGCCACAATCTCCACTGCAACATCTCGTGTCGACCTCATCATGTGTCCCCATGTGAACCTCTGTCATGATACTCCAACACGATGCCAACATATCTTTGCATACTTCTGGACCCCATGTCTGAACTAGTTGGGTAGCTAATGCAACCATCATGCTCAATTCATGAGAGTGAACATCCTCAATATGCCATCATCAGTTGTTCCTCAAACATCTGCCACATCCTTGACTCATCAAGAATCTATCTCCATAATCCATGCTCAGGTCCATGGAACTCCATCCATCTCATCTGCAACATGTCATGATGCTTGATGCCAAGCCATCCCTGCATCATCAATCATACCTGCTCAAACATGTTTAAGGACTCACTGCCATGAGCAGCTAACAATGAGCCCCATCTTCTTCATCCATCTAAGAAGATGTAGAGGGAGTAGAGCCTGAAGGCTCTCCCTCACTAATCAACTCGATCCATCTATCAGGATCCTCAATCTCCATCCTTTGTAGATAAACAACCCGGTCTTCCCTCTGGACATCTGACCTCACATATACCTCCTCATCATCATCATCATCTTCCACCAACTCTAGCCTTCTTGTCAAATCCAAGATGCTATCTGAAAGTGTCTTGATGACCAATGACTGCTCCACAAGCTTTGTCTCAACACTAGACAACCGCTTGCTCACCTTTTCCTTATCCTCCATTTGCATCACTCCCAATTTACAATCAGGCCTTGTCACACCAATGGTTGGCACACCAATGGGTACATCTTCCCTTCCATCATAAATGTAGAGCTTCTTCAAATGTGGCACAATCATAGCATCAAATTGTTTCATGAACTCCATCCCCAATACAGCCTCATAGTCATCAATCCGCACTATAGTGAAGTCCACCTTCTCGGTCCATTCACCAAGTGTAGTGTCCACCCTTTCAGCTATACCAAGAATCTCAATAGGAGGAGAATTCACTGTCTTCATTTGTGCCTTTGCCGATACAAATTTCAGCCCAATTCTTCTCGCAGTATCTTCGCCCATGAAGTTGTGAGAAGCCCCACTATCCACCATAGTGAGCACATCAGCACCTCCAACCTTCATTTGAACATACTCCAACTTGTTCCTTTCAGGATCCCTTCTAGAGGCCACCTCCGTAGTAGCAGAAGCACCAAGTATCTGCATCATCCCCACAGAAGCATCTTCATTCTTCTCATTTACAGCTTTCGAAGCTATGGAATGCTTCACCTCAAGAGTTAGCAATTCCCACTTCTTTCGAATCAATTTCCGCCTTATCTCCAATGCCTTGAGTTCTGCTTCAAACAAGTCCACTTCTTTCGCAATTCGGTAGGCTTCGTCCCTATTTCCGTTAGAAATTCCTTCCTTGACCAAGGTACGAAGAGCATCCTTTGCTTTGGACAAGCCTTTGCCCCATTCTGCAAATTCTTGTTCAACCTTCCTTGATTCTTCAAGTAAACTTCCTTCAAATTCTTCGAAGGTTGAAAAACCCAATTTTTGCAAGATATACATCCTTCACGATTCTTTACCAGCTTCACCAAGTTACCTGCAACCTGAACCAACCCTTGTTCCACTTGTGTGAAACGGCTTCCTTCACCTACAAGTACCCTTTCCACTGTCACGAGCGACCCTGCTCACCGACTTCAAACCGAAGCTCTGATACCACCTGTCACGCCCCTACACCTGCGGTAGTCTTCCAACCGCTTGTAGCAAGGTGCGGCACCACCGAACGCTTTCTTTTCACCAATACTAACATCCGTGGACTATGCCTACTTTCACATTAACATTACTTAGCTTGTGTTTCGCAACCAAGTAAACATGCAATTATCCTTTATACTTAATGAATCCCATACTCATTCATTATCATCATGCAATTATAACAAGAACATCAACAATTGCAACAATTATAAAGGGAAGGGGCAACTCCCCGTAATGTGAGTCTGCCCGACAATATATTAAGAATACCAGTTTACAACATACAAGTGTGTCTTGCCAAACCAAGTCTCACACTTAGCCAAATATTACAAAGAGAGGCAACCTTGCCTTTTACAACCATGTGCACCTCTTGCACGAAGGGCGGTGCTCACCCGAGCCACCTAGATACCCTTGCCAAGTCCTACACAATTCTGCACATCCACCGAACCCCGGGCACACCTTGCCCACACTTCGACCGGCTCAAGACAACCTCCAAGTGCACCTCCAAGTAGAGCGCATGAGATATGCGCAGCTCCACTTAAATCTGCGCACTTCTTGTTTTACCTCTCAAGCTATGCGTAGAAGTGATGGAAGAATTCGATGTCCAAATGAGCTCTCCTCATGTGTTATATATATGCTTCTTAACGTGGGTTTACATGGGGTTGGCAGCCCCTTGGCCGACCCCCAAAGCCACCATAATACGCCCACAAGACTCCTTTACAAGTCGGCTTGCAAGCTCCTTTTAACCTCCATATAAAACGCTCAACACTTAGTCGCATTTCCCAAGTGTCGCATATCGTTTCAGCTTTCGTCGCATAAAACTCGTGTAAACGTCGCATTGTCGTTCAGGGGCGCCCGCCGGTGCGCCTGCGCGCCCGCGCCCGCTCGCTCGCCCGAGTCTGCCCGCGTGCCCGTGTCCGCCCGCGCGCCCATGTCCGCCCGCGCGCCCTCGTGCAGCTCGACCCGCCGTCGCCCGCACTTGCGCCCGTCGTGCACGAGACTTCGCCGGCGCCCGTCGCACCCGCAACTGGAGGTCCTTACATCCTCCTCCACCTGAAATCGTTGTCGTCCTCGACAACATACCATCCTGGTAGCCATCCACCAAGATCATCATCATCCATGATGTCGACCTTTCCACACAAGGCAAACATCCCTGCAACATATGTAGAGTCTCATCTCCATCATATCTCGACTTAGTGACCAACTGCCACCAAGCTCACCATACCAAGGTATGCACCTCAACGGTATGCACTCCATCAGATATCATCTCGATCCATGATCATCGACCCCTCTGCCACAATCTCCACTGCAACATCTCGTGTCGACCTCATCATGTGTCCCCATGTGAACCTCTGCCATGATACTCCAGCACGATGCCAACATATCTCTGCACACTTCCGGACCCCATGTCTGAACTAGTTGGGTAGCTAATCCAACCATCACGCTCAATCCATGAGAGTGAACATCCTCATGCCATCATCAGCTGTTCCTCAAACATCTGCCACATCCTTGACTCATCAAGAATCTACCTCCATAATCCATGCTCAGGTCCATGGAACTCCATCCATCTCATCTGCAACATGTCATGATGCTTGATGCCAAGCCATCCCTGCACCATCAATCATACCTGCTCAAACATGTTTAAGGACTCACTGCCATGAGCAGCTAACAATGAGCCCCATCTTCTTTATCCATCTAAGAAGATGTAGAGGGAGTAGAGCCTGAAGGCTCTCCCTCACTAATCAACTCGATCCACCTATCAGGATCCTCAATCTCCATCCTTTGTAGATAAGCAACCCGGTCTTCCCTCTGGACATCCGGCCTCACATATACCTCATCATCATCATCATCATCCTCCACCAACTCTAGCCTTCTTGTCAAATCCAAGATGCTATCTGAAAGTGATCTAATGACCAATGACTGCTCCACAAGCTTTGTCTCAACATTAGACAACCGCTTGTTCACCTTCTCCTTATCCTCCATTTGCATCACTCCCAATTTACAATCAGGCCTTGTCACACCAATGGTTGGCACACCAATGGGTACATCTTCCCTTCCATCATAAATGTAGAGCTTCTTCAAATGTGGAACGATCATAGCATCAAATTGTTTCATAAACTCCATCCCCAATACAGCCTCATAGTCATCAATCCGCACTATAGTGAAGTCCACCTTCCCGGTCCATTCACCAAGTGTAGTGTCCACCCTCTCAGCTATACCAAGAATCTCAATAGGAGGAGAATTCACTGTCTTCATTTGTGCCTTTGCTGGTACAAATTTCAGCCCAATTCTTCTCGCGGTATCTTCGCCCATGAAGGTGTGAGAAGCCCCACTATCCACCATAGTGAGCACATCAGTACCTCCAACCTTCATTTGAACATACTCCAACTTGTTCCTTTCAGGATCCCTTCTAGAGGCCACTTCCGTAGTAGCAGAAGCACCAAGTATCTGCATCATCCCCATAGAAGCATCTTCATTCTTTCCATCAGACTGTGCAATAGCGGCCACCTTTGGTTTAGAGGGACAATTCTTCACCATGTGTGGTCCTGCACATATCCAACATTTCAAAGATTTCTTCGTCTTCGAACCATCATCCGATTTTGAAGCATCATCCTTGTTCTTTTCTTTCGGCTTGTCGGACTTCTTTTTCTCATCAGAAGTCTCATCATAATGATCCACCAACCTATCAACCGCAGCAAAAGCCTCTTCAAGTGTCCTAATCTTCTGCTTCTTCACTTCATTGCGTGCCCAAGGCTTCAACCCAATAATGAAGTTGAACACCTTGTCCCTCTCCACCATGTCGGGAAGTTCCAGAGCTGCACTTGCAAACTCTCACTGATATGCTTGTAGGCTCCCGGTCTGCTTTATGTACTTAATCTTTGCCTTGCTTCCCATGTTTCATCCTGAGGACTGAAATGGGTCTGCAAAGCCTTCTTCATGTCATCCCACGAAGTGATGTCATCAGCAATGCCATTGACAATCTGGTCCACCCTCCTTCGCCACCACGTCTTCCAACACCCTTGGAAGACATCCTTCACGATTCTTAGTCAAGTATTGGTAGGTGGTGGTGCCGCACCTCCATAAGTATTGGTAGTCTTCCAACCGCTTATAGCGAGGTGCGGCACCACCAAACACTTTGTTTTCACCAATACTTATGTTCGTGGACTATGCCTACTTTCACTTTAACATTACTTAGCCTGTGTTTCGCAACCAAGTAAACATACATTTATCCTTTATACCAATGAAGCCCATACTCATTCATTATCCATAGAAATTATAACATGAACAACAAAAATTGCAATAATATAAAGGGGAGGGGCAACTCCCCGTAATGTGAGTCTACCCAAATCAATATTTTATATAATCATCATTTTTACAATGTACATACTAAGTCCTTGGGAAACCCCAAATTTACACTTAGCCAAATTTTCACAACTTCGGCAAACTCGGTTGCCCAGCTCATCGGCACCTCCGCACGACTCTCCAACCCGTCGTTCACCTCGTCGCACGTCTTCGCCGGTTCGCTCTTCGTTTGGTCGCAAATGCCCAAACCGTGTATCCCTGCCCACACACAGTCCCGCTTGCCAACTCTTGACAAACGCCCAAATCGTGTGCACAACACGTAGTACCGCCTGCCCAACTCTACGACCTCCGGTTCCAACCTCCGTCTCACCTTCGTGCGCACTTGCACGGTGGGCGGGCGCTCACCCGAGTCGCCAAGACACCCACGCCAAGTCGCCGCACAAACGCCTCCGCACAATCACCTCGGGCACGCCTTGCCCAACGCGTCCACCTCTCCACCAAGAGTTCTTCACCAAGTGCGACACACTAGAGGAGCGCATGAGCTATGCGCTCATCCTCCTCAAAACTGCGCACAAGTGAACCTACTCCAAGATAGAAGTAAGAAGTGCGAAGTTGGATGATTGAAATGAGCTCCATCGCACTCATGTATATACACATCGCAAGTGTGGTGGTGGCTCGCCCAGCTGACCACCATATCTTCATTTACACACCCCTTCGCAACGTTCAACGCCCACTTTCTAAGTCGGCCTGCCCGCCATCGCAAGTCAGCTTTAAGCCAAGCGCTCCACGCTCCAATTGCCATATAAGTGCATCGCACTTCTGTCATTGTCACATGTTCGTCGCAAGGTTTCGTCACATTTTCTCCGCACGCCCGGTTCGTCGCACCAGCTCGTCGCACCATCGCACGCCCATCGCGCGCCCATGCTCCATCACACACATCTGTGTGGAAATGGACTTCAGTGCCGAATTCCCAGCTGAAATAAACCTAACAAGTAAAGACTATGTGTGGAACCAGAAACTCGATTATGAAAGTGTCCTCTTCAGATGTCGATCTTGCTTTGAGACAAGCCACCTAGCCAAAAATTGCCCAAAAGTCTCCGAGAAAAAATCTGCTAGAAAAAACCACCACAGATCTACATGGTGGGAAGGAGCACAAAAAGAACATTACATTGTCATCAAAGAAGAATACTTTAGAGAAAACTCTGAATCACAAGAAATCGGGCAAGAAATAAACAACTCTCAAGACAAGCAGGGAGAAAGCCCCGCCCAACAACCAAAAAGTGAACTCGACAACCCCTCAAGCATCAACAATTATGAGGATTCGAATACTACACAAAATAAATCTTCATTTAACAACGAAGCAAATCTCCTAGACCAAACTTCTTCTCCGACTACCTTCAAAAGGACGAACACAATGGATCGCGAAGCTAAGACACCAATGTCCCAAGAACCAGAAGAGATGAAGGAGATGCAAGATAAAGGAAGTTGGAAGACCGTAGAGAAAAAAAAGAAAGCTACAACGCTAATCTCGCCAAGAAAGACGAGGAGCCAGATAATTAAAAACTAAATTATAGGTCCGATAGACCAATTTGGTCTCAATGGACGTTAACCATCATCATCATCATCAATATAATAAAAAAAGTATCAATACTTAAAGAAAAAACAATAATAATATAAAAATTAAAATTTAATAAAAAATGTGCCAATACTTAAGAAAAAAACAATAATAATATACAAATTAAAATTTTAATATAATTACAGGAAAATAATACTATAAAAATAAAAATAAAAAACAATATAAATATAAATATTGAAGAGTAAGTATAACCATAGGAAAAAGTAAAGGCATTGAAGAGAACATAAATTTTCGCATTATCGATGACCGTTGTGAATCGCTAGCAAGCATTGACAATGGTTAAGAAAGGATGATTCTGACAATTTTGGTCGCAATGCGATAAAAAATGATAACAAATTTTAAACATTACAGGTCTAATGATAAGAATGCATAATTTACTAACATTGAAAAAAAAACATATTTTTAATGAGATATATTTTATTTCTAACAATAACAACACATTCCACAATAAAATCCAACTTTCAACACTCTACCAGAACAAAAGTTTTTGATACCAGCCTCTTCTATAACACACCCAGATCGCTGGCAAAAGAAATACCAATTCAAATCAACATGATAATGATCATGGTACTTCATGCTTTTAAGCTAGTCCCTTCTCGTTTTCCTCCCTGATTCTCTTTGGTGCAAATGATATAAAGTTTCAACATCTGATTTCATTCCATTCAAAACATGGATATGCTCATTGACAAAATCAGGATGGAAGCCATGTCTTCTATCAAACCTTGTGTGAATAAAGGTAACAAAACTAATGGTTTCTGCAAAAGATTTAATCGCTTCGATGTAGTACATACATCATTGTTCTCCATATCTGTGAATCATTGACAAAAAGATATAATTAAAATCAGTACATTCAAACAAAATAATTAAATAGGAACGAAATTGTTGATTTATGATTTTGTTTATTTTGTATTCAAAAATAAATATTACAGGATTCAAAAGGAGTATAGAAAAAAGTGGAAACAAGTACAATTAGAGCAATAAAACAACAACAACAACAACACAAAAATGTTTATTAGCACATGCAATTTCTCCCAAACAGTCAATTTACTTACTTGACCAATCAACAATTGTATTGAAATCAAGAAGAAGCAGAACAAATAAATTATTAGGGTGCATACAAATAATTGCAAAAAATAACAACTAGAGAGAAGTAATATTCTTTTTTCTTAAAGACATGCATACAAATAATTGCAAGCAAGAAGAACAAATACAAAAAAAGAATTCATGAATAGTAAATTGTATTCAAGATAAATACCCCAAAAATGATATTGACTTTAATCATTCCTCCTCTTTCTTTCTAAGTGTAACATATGCACTGTCTTGCATTTTTGAATAACATTGAAAAGAAAAAGGTGGTGAAATCTGCAAACCATCTATTGATTTCACTCTTGATATAGTTGTAAATGTTAGACCTTGCCTCTCTCTGTCTCCAATATCTACAGTGGCTCATTACAAAGTCATCCCCTATGATTTGTGTATTGTCAACGCCCATGCCATTTTCAAAGGAATTTGTCTCATATTCCCCCTAACAATAGGTGGAATCAGTACAAGAATTGGACAGTCCCTATCAAATGGAACACCACAATACTTTTCAAACATAACTGTAACAAATTGTGGAAGTTGTGGTGGCTTTGAACTAGGCGCAAAGAAAATATTTTCAATATATCCAAGTGCACCATTAACTAGACCAACTTCAACCCACAAATTACACATTAACATCATGCGTTGTCCATGACATAATAGTACTTCACGCTCCAACACATCATCATCACTATCACTTATTTATGTTCTTCTACTGCATTCTGCAACACATCTCGCAATAGGAGAATTTAATGATTTAAGCATTTTTTGATTGTGAAAATTGACGAGATTATTCGTTGCAAATAAGTGAACAAAAGAATCAAACAAATTCATTTCTTGTTGATCCAAGAAACTATCAACACATGTCATAAGAAGATCCCAATCAACAAGAAAAGGCTCTGCATTTCTAATATTGGTTAAAATATTGCGAAAAGACGCTTGTCTCAGATCATCTCCTTGTTGCCTATAAATTTTGTCTAGAGCCACAAAATGTTTAAGCTTTCCCACAAAACATTCCCAGTTGTTCTACCTGCATACAAGGGTTTATCCCTAACAAGAGACAACTAGGCAAGGTCACCCATAAGAATGTTGGACCTACTACCAAAAGGACAATCCTTGTTTTCAGGAAAGGCTTCTTGCAAACGAGAATCTATTTGTATGAATAGCCTTGGACCTATAAAGCTCATCTCATCAATCAATATATATCGAACGTGCCTCATTTCTTCTTGAAACACTGTCAAAGCCTTCCCACACAATGGATTCATATCTTTTATAGGAATTTTTAAAGCAGAATATATTGTTTTTCCATGTATGTTAAAAAAAACAATATTAGTTGGAGAAAGAAATAACAAAGGACTTTTTCCATCCGTTGTTGAAATAGAAATAACATGCGAAATACAACCAATGAGAGAAGACTTCCCTGTTCTAGCAGTACCTATAATAATCATTTTTAAAGCACCATCATTTCCACCATTAGTGATCCAGGTGGATATTGGTGGCCACCCGCCTATTCCACTTGGACCCCCACCATTATTTCTTTCAGTTTTTTAGTTTGTTTAATTGTAGCACAAATTACTATTTTTGGCAGTTTTACGGCTCTTGAAATTATGGAGCCGTTTTGAGGCCCTAAACGACATTTTTTTTGGGAAAACGGAAAACATATAGATTCTACTAACATTTTCTGTCGAAATTTATAATCCTTAGATAGATATTTATAACAAGGTATCATGCACATCAAATGAAGATCATATGCCAAAGTTATGACCCCAGGAAGTTGATGTATCAATTTACCCAAACGAGGCCCATAGTTTTGGCGCTTCATCTCCTAGGGTTAGGTTTTTGGATGTTTAGGGCTTTCCATTATTTCTTATAATAAATAGGCCTTCAAGCCTCATTGTAACACAGTTCAAAGGCATATTCTTGCCACATCTCTTCTCAAAGATAATCTACCATCGCCCGAGCTAGTTTATTTCTATTTATGTATGTAATCATATTCAAGTTCTTTGATATTAATGAAATGAAGTTTTATTTCTATTGCATCTTTGTGTTTATGTGTATATCTATATTTTTTTTCATATCTGCATAAGTCCGGCTTAGTGGTATCATAGTGGTATGCTCTTTCTTTGTTTTTATTTGCATGTCCCCAATGAGGTTAGGTTATAAGGAGTTAGGGTTCGAACTTGTTGAACCTTCGCAAGAACAACCTCGCAAACCTCAATGGCCTCCCATGGCGGAAGAAAATAAAGACGAGGGGGAAAGATATGCTTTCAAAATATTGCTCGTGGAAGCCCTTGAGGGACAAAGGAATGCGATGATGGATAACTTTGTGCAGATCCTTCGACGACTACCCACATGTGATGCATCTTCATAAAAAAACCACTCTAGAGGCACCACTCCTTTTAAGATACAAGTTAACTTTGACATTCCCATATTTGAAGGCCAATGTTGTCACTCATTGCTTTACCACTCATCAATTGCTTCAAATGCCAAATAGCAATGAATTTTGATGCTAATTTTTGAGCCACAGAAGCTATTAGAGCTTAATCAGACCTTGTCCATTACCTAGTTCTCGGAAAGAACTTTCCAATGGTATATGGAAGTCCAAAAGTGGACTCCTGGAGCAGAAGTTAAAGAATTTTGAAGATTGCCCTTGGAAAGCCCAACAAGCAAAGGAAAAAACACCAAAAGGTAAAGGAAAATCACAATCTCGCATCCCACAAGTCCCACAGTACAACAATCTCGTAGTTCCACAGTCTTGCATCCTGCAGTCTTGCAGTCCCAAAGTCCCACACATCGCAATCCCGCATATTGGCAGCCCGCAGTCTTGCATATAGGATTATCAGTGATCGACGAGGGGAAATCTCGCAATCCCGCATTATCAGCATACGAGTAGATCAAAGGGATACCACTCTAAAAACCCTACAGGGGCGTGATCATGCGATGTAGTGTAACATCGTCGGGGGAGGCCGAAAAGAGTTAACAAAGGAAATGTGGAACAAAAACAAGGCAGGGTTGCCCCTTTCTCTCTCCTCCACGTGGCATCGGCGCACCGACATATCGGCGAAGCCTCGGATATCGACGATCGACGGGGTTTTCATTCCAAGACCGTGCGAGGGCTGATTCTGCGACACAGTGTAAAATTTCCGGGAAAGGCCAAAATTAATTAACAAGGGAAATGCATGCTAAAGTAGGCCCGAGAAGGCCTTTTTCTCTCTCCTCTAGGGGGCCACGTGGCAACATATAATTGGTCCTCAGAGCTAACATGGTAGCTGACGTCATCAATGATGTGGCAGCACAGATGACAAGTGGAAGTATGGAGGACACGTGACGGTATGGATGCTGACTTGGAAAATGACATGTATCACTCAGTTTTAGTGATTTCAGGGGTCCTATGGGGCCATTTCTGGGTGCCACATGTCACCACTCACAAGGTGACACGTGGCAGCGGTAATGTCACCCCGCAGATTGGTGATCGGTGATCGCACGAAGTAAATTTCTTTCCCTCGCCGATACTCCTCCCCATCTACTATTGCGATAAGGAAGAAGCCCCAGATGTGATGTTTCATAGGTTCTATTTGATAAATATTTCGTGTCCGGATTTCAGCCGATGCGGTAAAAATGCGTTTCAAGTTATAAAGGAAAAGGCCCCCTAGACAATAGTTGAGAGCCTTAGCACCTAAAGGGCTAAGCGCTCGATCACAATCCATGGTCAGGTGATATGAATAAGTAGAAAGGGACTGAAGCAAATGGGGCCCAAGGGGAAATCAGAGCTCTCCCGTGTCATATCATTTCAGTGTTAAAGGCCCACACTCGACCGATTGTTCATTACATCATAAAACACATCTCTAGGTGTATCAAAGTGTCGAAAAGGGCTGTGCAGAGCTTTAAAGGACGTATGGGTCGGTAGTTGGGGTGCTTAATGGAGGGATAGCACATTCAAACCAGGTGTGGGCAGATTCATGAGAAAGATATTTTGCAATACAAATCGAGAGTCAGCGCCGAAGGCATTTAAGGGAGAATAGATAGTAAATAGGCCAAGCGGCATGGGAAGCACATTGTGACAGAGACAAGGCCTCATCTAAAGCTTTCATAGGGACAACAAAGGACCCCTTCGTTCTTCCTTAAATTTATTTTTTACTTTTTGTAGTTCTCTATTTCCAAGGAGGGATTCGATCCCAATTGTATTCTTTAGGTAGCAAAGCCTTACACTGGCCGAGACAGCTAGTCTAGCAGACAACTGATGCTCTAGCTCAGATATTTTGTGAATGTAACTCACGATCGCCCCCTTTTCTTATAAATAGAGGGAAGAAATATTATAGAGAGGTTGTGGAATTTATCACCTGCAGGGTCTGAGTTCTATGATGCCATCTGGTTCTAATGTGTTTATTCATGGGGGCTTCATTGATATCGTGTTGAATGTATGGACTCGTTATTTGGACCCTTTGAGATAAATGGTGTTTCCCTGTTGATTCCAAGCATGATTAATGTGCAGCATGTTCCTCTCGGTAATCTCATTTCATCTGTGTTTTTCTTCATTTGAAATGGTATAATGAATGTAGTTGGTTCCTCTTCAATCTATGGATTTATCTTAGCTGCTTATAGAAAATAATACATGTGCTTATCAGAGACTTATATGTATTATTCATTGGCATTGCAGTGCCTATAAAATTATAGATTTACTTGTGCATTTGATTAACCTGTATGACCTGTATTAGCCCATATCTATGTTAGCTTTTGGTAGAGAATGATATCCATGTCATGTTTTATATGAAACCTTCTTTTGCACTCCTTTATTTCTATCATTTCACCGGAAAACCATGGTTTAGGATTCTGTGTTGTTTACATGCCTATCCATCGAATTTCACTTTCTGCTGGAACATTGCTGCCTAGGATTATGTTTGTTACAACCCTATGCATTTATTTCCCTCCTTCATCTCCTTCTCTCCACCATTACTACAACTTCATTTTTAAGATGTCGCATTTTCATGCGTTGGCCACCAGAAGAAGAAGTCATTTCTCTTTGAGATTGCCCCAATATACCCCCAACATTTGGATCCATGAGTTGGCTTGAATCTACCTCATTGAAGGCTTATTGAACCAAGCCCCTCCTATTACCTTTTTACATGAAAATTGGAGTGCTGCAAACCCCTCACATATAACCTTACAAGCACTCCTCTATTTAAGATTTCCTAGGCATTGGTCTACAATCAACCCAGAGGCTGTCTCTAGGAGGATTTTTGTCTCTCCGGTAGCACCTGGGCTACTGGTGTGATTTGAAGTGACAACATCTTTCTGGTGTCATTGCCAGGGAATGGATTAGAATATTTTTCCCTAGGTACAACAGAGTTTTACATTTCCCCTATTAGGTGAGCAAGAGAAGTGTGGATTGAAGATCTCTCACCTTGGTAACTCCACTGTCAAATTTATGGTAAACATCTTGGTGACTCCACTGGCCCTATCTCTATTTTATCATCTTGGATTTCAAGCAACCCCATACTCACTCAGATGCTACAACATCCCAAAACTCTAGCTACTTTTGAAGTTGAAATCAATCACATAGGGAGGTTTTCAAGATGGCCCTTCTTGTATTCTTGGCCAACCAATTTGCCCCACTAGATTTCTCTTCTATTGTTGGTTATCCCAATCATGTCCCTACATGTCATGAGTGGAGTTCTTATTTGCCTAGATTCAATGGGAACATAGAGAGAAGACCTAACCAACACCTCAAAGACTTTCATGAATGCATGGAGAAACAAGGTATTTTTGTTGAAGATGTATAATGAAGTTGTTCAAGTTGTCTTTAGATGAGGATGCTAGAGTTTGGTTTAAAAAGATACCTTGTAGCAACATATCTTCTTTGAAATGTTTTCATACAACATTCTATCAATATTTCAAAAGATTTTATCCATCGAATGCTATATTTGAAGATTGTTGCACACTTTGTAGTGATGAAGATATTTCCGAGGTAAATAACCCTACTGAAGATGTATGTGAGAGCTCATTCCAAGAAGATATCTTCTCACACCAAGAAGCATCTCCCCGTGAGTAAGAAAGAGAAGAAGGAAACACCATTGAGCTTAATAAAATCTTAGAGGGATTATTCAGTTGAGTCTGATGTTTCTCCTTCTTATGACGAACATAACTCTTATGGAGAGTCAAGTGAGGCAAATATACCATACTCCCAGTTATGGGAAGCTGAACAAGAAGCATAGGCCCATCAGGAGGTCAGCAAAGAGGCTCCATTCCATGATGCATATCTTTCACATGGAGAGCAAGATCAAGGATCTCCTCCAATCTATGATTCAGAGGATGATGAAATGGCTATGGAGGTGCAAAAGGAGTTGTTTACCAGTAAGCAGGGAGAAAGCTCCCAACAACAAGTTTTTTAAGAAGAGCTCAAGGCTGAATTGCTGCAGAAATATTTTTTCCAAGAATTCTCAACAGATCCTCCAATCTATGACTCTTACAGTTCTGATAGTGAAGAGTCTGTTGCAGATTTCCAAGACAGCTGTCCCATTGAAAAATGGGCAGTAAAAGATCAACAACCAATTTTTCTTGAAAAGGATGAAGTTGAGGAGTTGAAAGGTGTTTGTGGCTGCCCTCGCCAATAGGATATTGGTCAGCAGACTACTTATGAAATTAAGGAAGCTACAAAATTTCCTTGCCTATTCCATGACCCTATGGCTGAGTACATGAGCTTATTCGTAAGTCAACAACAAAGTTTGTTTCAACAGCATGTATCAGGTTCTTCACTTGCTAATTTTTCATGGTGCATGGTTATTTGTATCTTTCTTTTTTAGCAATATGAAGGCATATGGTCCAATACACTAATGTTGGCTTGGCTCCATTGGAGGGTTAAACATACTTGGTTGAATTAAGCTCTGTGCATAAGTAGGAATGTACATAAATAAGCTTACCAGCTAAGCATTTACTTTTCAATTGTTAGAAGTTTTATTTATGCATTTTAGATTGAGAAGGAAAGTCCCATGGAGATTTTGTTAATTACAAAGATTCATTTATTACTGACTCCATGCCCAATGGTGAAGGATACTGGTCTGCAGGTTCTCAACACCTTGCCAGCAAGGCACTGTCCCCAGTAGGAACCAATGTTGTCATTAATTGCTTTATCGGACCTCAGTTTCTTCAAATGCCAATTAGCAGTGAAGTTTGATGCTAGTTTTTGAGCCACATAAGCTATCAAAGCTTAATCAAACCCTCTCCATTTCCTAGTGCTCGTAAATAGATTTCCAACGGTATATGGAAGTCCAAAATTGTACTCATGGAGCAGAAGTTAAATAATTTTGAAGATTACCCTTGGAAATCCCAACAAGCAAAGGAAAAAACACCAAAAGGTAAAGGAAAATCACAATCCCACATCCCGCAAGCCTCGCAGTACCGCAATCCTACAATCTCGCAGTCCTGTAGTCTTGCAATCCTACAGTCCCACATACCGCAATCTTCTAGTCCCGTAGTCTCGCAGTCCTGTAGACTTGCAATCCCGCAGTCCTGCAGTCCCGTAGTCCCGTAGTCCCGCACATCACAATCCCACATATCGGCAGCCCCGTAGTCCTGCATGTAGGCTTATCACGATCAGTGAGGGGAAATGCCACAATCCCGCATTATCGGCATACCGACTGATCAAAGGGCTACCACTCTAAAAGCCTTGCGGGGGCACGATTATGCGATGTAGTGTAACATCACCGGGGGAGGCTAAAAAGAGTTAACAAAGGATATGCAGAACAAAACCAAGGTAGGGATGCCCCTTTCTCTTTCCTCCACATGGAATCAATACATTGACATATCGACGAAGTTCTAGAGATTGACGATCGGGGGGGTTTTCATTCCAAGACCGTGCGGGGGCTGATTCTGCGATACAGTGTAAAAATTCCGGGAAAGGTCAAAATTCATTAACAAAGGAAATGCATGCAAGAACAGGGCCAGGCAGGCCTTTTTCTCTCTCCTCTAGAGGGCCACATGGCGGCATATGATTGGTCCTTAGAGCTGACATGGCAGCTGGCATCATCAATGACGTGGAAGTATGGATGACAAGTGGCAGTACAGAGGACACGTGGTAGTACGGATGCTGACGTGGAAGATGACATGTGTTACTCAGTTTTAGCGTTTTCAGGGGTCCTATGGGGCCATTTCTAGGGGTCACATGTCACCACTCACAGGGTGACACGTGGCATCGATGACATCACCCCGTAGATCAGTGATCGGCGATCGTACGAAGTAAAGTTCTTTCCCTCACCGATACTTCTCCTTGGATGCGATTGTGATAAGGAAGAAGCCCCTGGATGTGATGTTTCATAGGTTCTATTTAATAAATATTTCTCGTCTAGATTTCAGCCGATGCGGTAAAAAGGTGCCACTAAAGGTGTTTCAAGTTATAAAGGAAAAGGCCCCTGAGACAACAGTTGAGAGCCTTGGCGCCCGAAGGGCTAAGCGCTCGGTCATAATCTGCGGTCAGGTGATATGAATAAGTAGAAAGGTGTTGAAGAAAAGTGGGCCAAAGGGGAAATCAGAGCTTACCTGTGTCATATCATTTCAGTGCTAAAGGCCCACACTTGACCGACTGTTCGTTTCATCATAAAATGCATCTCCAGGTGTATCAAAGCATCGAAAAGCATTGCGCAGAGCTTTTGGGTCGGTAGTTGGGGTGTTTAATGGAGGGATGGCGCATTCATGAGAAAAATATTATGCAATACACATCTAGAGTCGGCGTCGAAGGAATTTAAGGGAGAATATACAGTAAACATGCCAAGAAGCATGGGAAGCACACTGTGACAGAGATAGGGCTTGATCTGAAGCTTTCATAGGGACATCAAAGCACCCCTTCCTTCATTCTTCCTCCAGTTTCTTTTTGAATTTTAGTAGTTTTCTATTTCCAAGGAGGAATTCGATCCCAATTGTAATCTTTAGGTAGTAGAGCCTTACATTGGCCAAGACAGCTAGTCTAGCAGATAATTGATGCTCTAGCTCAGATATTTTGTGAATGTAACTCAAGCTCTCCCCCTTTTCTTATAAATACGGGGAGGCAATATTATAGAGAGGTTCCAGAATTTCTCACCTGCACGGTCTGAGTTCTGTGATGCCATTTAGTTCTAATATGTTTTTTCATGGGGGCTTCACTGATATCGTGCTAAATTTATGGACTGGTTATTTGGTCCCTTTGAGATAAATGGTGTTTCCCTGTTGATTCCAAGCATGATTAATGTGCAACATGATCCTCTCAGTAATCTTGTTTCATCTATGTTTTTCTTCCTTTGAAATGGTATAATGAATGCAATTGGTTCCTCTTCAATCTATGTATTTATCTTCGCTTCTCATAGGAAATAATATCTGTGCTTATCACAGACCTATATGTGTTATTCACTAGCATTGCAGTACCTGTAAAATTATAGATTTACTTGTTTATTTGATTAACCTGTAGGACCTATATTAGCCCATATCTACGTTAGCTTTTGGTAAAGAATGATACCCATGTCATGTTTGATCTGAAACCTTCTTTTTCACTCCTCTATTTCTATCATTTCATCGGAAAACCATGGTTTAGGATTCTGTGTTGTTTACAGGCCTATCCATCGAATTTCACTTTCCGCTGGAACATTGCTAGCTAGGATTCTGTTTGTTAAAGCCCTATGCATCTATTTCCCTGCTTCCTCTCCTTCTCTCCACCATTACTACAGCTTCAGTTTTAAGCTGTCTCATTTTCGTGTGTTGGTCACCAGAAGAGGAAGTCATTTCTCTTTGAGATTGCCCCAATATACCCCCAGCATTTGGATCCATGAGTTGGCTTGAATCTACCTCATTGAAGGCTTATTGAACCAAGTCCCTCCTATTACCTTTTAAGTGACAATTGGAGTGCTGCAAACCCCTCACATATAACCTTACAATCATTCCTCTATTTCAGATGTCCTAGGCACTGGTCTACAATAAACCTAGAGGCTGTCTCTAGGAGGCTTTCTATCTCTCTGGTAGCACCTGTGTTGCTGGTGTGATTTGAAGTGACAACAACCAGATAGATGCATATTTCGTAGATATATGGTTAAATATGTTGGAAGGATATTTTTCAGTTCATGACTTTCCAATTGGGAAAAGATTAGTTTTTCACTCCTCAAAGTCACCCCACATGTCAAGGACTGGTGGGAAACCTACTGTGGACAAAAGGATGAGAGGGAATCCTCATTATCTTTAGCCACACCCACTTGGAATTATTTGCGAGTCACCATCAAGGAACAATATTGCCCCATCGAGAGCTATGAAGATAAATACATAAAGTGGACCACGTTGTGGAAGGGAAGGGACCAAGATGTGTCGAAGTTCACAAATGTTTTCCACACCCTTCGCATGGAGCTGGGTATCAAGCATTCTAAGTGGCATTTGGTACTCAAGTACCACGGCTGTCTACACAAGTACATCTGGGACGAGATGGAGTTCCTAGACATCTCCTCGTTTGGCGCCGCCTATCGATACACTATCAATATCGAGTAGAAATTTAAACAGGAGAAGCGATACTTTGGATATGTGAATCTAAAGCAAGGGAAAGGCGCCCCCAAACTGAAGGAAAAAGGAAAAACCCAAGGCGGGGTGACCCAAGACAACCCGCTGAATCCGCAAGCAAAGAACAACACCACGAAGATAAAGAAGGACACAGGGAAATGGTGTGAGTTCCATAAGAGCCCCACTCACAACACAAGTGAGTGTCAAGACAAGCAATCACTGGGTGGCTTCCATCGTACTACGGCAGGTAGTCCCGTGAGTGGAGTGAACTCTCTCCTTGCTCCTAGAACCAATCAAGATCGTTAGATTGGTGTTTGAATTTTCAACGTCAGTGTTGTTCCTCCCTTTAATTCTCGTGCAAGTTATGCCCCTGGAGTTGGTTTAGGAGTGTCAGAGGGTCATGAAGGACGATGATCCTGGTGAAAGAAACACACCCTTTATCCTGTGCTCAAAATATCATTGATCCCCTTGATCATTTGGGTCACAGTTAGGTTTGAGCCCCTGATTTGCAATACATGCTGCAATGTGGATTTCTGTACCAAAAGAGGTTGGTCCTTATGTTTTCCCTTAAGAGCGATTATTCCCTTTAAATTTGATAATCACAGTCCTTTGGTAATCTTTGGGGAAGCATATTAGGGCTAGAGATAACAATCTGTATGGTAATTTACAATGTTGTACACACAGTGGGGATGGTGTTAACATCTAACATACACCTATCCTGAAAGAAACAAAAACATAATGGTCTAGATATTTCATGATGGAACTACTACTAATCACACAACTTAACAGGAAAATTTAGATTCAAAGAAAAAATTCTATAAATGTTTTATAAGAGTGCAATTCAATAAACCAATCAAAATTTTAATAAATAAAATTAAAATATTTAAAAGAATAATTTAATTTTGTTTGAGAATATAAACTTTATATATTGCGATTCAATTTTTGGTCAAAAGGTAGATTAATCGATGATCAACAATGAATTGAATGTATTATACTTGTTAGTGGCAGGGATAATAAAACCACTTTCATATTATATAAACCAATTTTTAGTTACACGAAATCAAGATCAAATCAATATACACTGGGGTAAACCTATCAAATTAATCAAGTTAAAATGACAAGCCATAAATAGTTTTTAGAGAATTCATTATCATTATAGGTCTCACGACGACATAATTCTAAGCTCGGGGTGTCATATTTATTCATTCGTGTATATATTCCTTTGAGACCTTTAAACCATCGAAAACCCTTGTAATTATAGCCACGACATACATGCATTTCTTTATTAAAGGGTTTCTTTTAAATAATATAATCACTGGAGTCAAACCATATATATATTGTTACATCCCACAAATAGTCTTTAGTTCCATCACATAACACATTTTAAACCACTACTAATTGTTTCATTTAAAATCAAGTACTAGGTCAAAAGCATACTTTCTCTTTCAATGGGTGGTTGTGGCTATGACTTCTATTTTTGGGGTTTGGTATGAAATATAGCCACGACAAACAACAAGTAAAACTCAACAAGAATATATGGTAAAGTCATATCTTTTTTTTCTTAAATGTTAAGCAATATTTGTGTGAAAACTTTTATCAAGCATTTCAACCAATTTCAAGAAACATAAACCAAAAGCAAAGTATCCACGCTTTAATCAATGAGCAAAAAGTGAGAATCATTAGTACATTTTTTTTGAAAGTTTTTATAATTAGGTTTTGCAACATAGTTAAAACTTGTTAGAGGTAGATACTTTCACAATATGAATTTATTTCACAGAGCAATAGCTAAACATTTTTTGAGTTAGGAAGGGGAATAAGAACCAGACATAGAAACTAGCTAAGCAAGGTTCATTTTTAATAATCTAACGACAAAATCTACTCAAACAAATGCTTTCAAGACTGTCTGAGCACTTAACTTAACCAAAAGTGCAACTAAGTAAATGTTGAGCATATAAATCCACTGCGGGCCACTAAGCAATTTCAAGGTTAGTAATGCAATTCTAAACTTCTTCGTAAATCCAAGCACATACAATTGTAGAGCTCTCAAATGACCTAGAAACAAAATGAGTGAATTTGAAATGAACTCTAATGAATTCCAAGATGGGTAAGCTACAAATTCAACTACATTAATACCTACTTTCAGTCACAGTTAATGCATGGATCGTACATTCATGCCAACATATCAATTCACACTGCCAACCTTAATGATTAACCCATAAAATAAAATAAAGGTCATGTCAAAACATTAACAACCAACAACTGTTGTCACTTCAAATTAATATAGACTTTAATACCATCAAGTTATATGAAACCTAGACCCAACATTATAATATATTACAAATTTTGTATATAACACCTATCATGCCATATCAACAAACTTCATATCCATTATTATATATCGCGTTGTAATGTGATATGGTTTATAACACCAATTTTATGTTATATACTTTGCACAAGATATCCTAAGATACCACATTGACAACCATCACTTTTTACCTTGATGTATTGTGATAAAAAAACCATAACCTTTGTATAACAACTTAGCATATTAATAATGAGATTCCTTTCATTATAATGAATGCAAAAGAGGTTAATGCCCTATGCCATAATTCTCAGCATGAACTTAAATATGTAAACCTTTCTCATCGTGCATTCATTTTCATGATGAAATTCTTATGATTATACCATTGAAGAATAATTTAACATACATATATGTTGTCATTTTAAAGCATCAAATAATGTAAGACTCATTCTATAAAGGATGAACTTCAATTCACATCAATACCTAATCCATATATATGAAGTCAAGAAGTTGTACAAACACTTATTTCACCTTACAAATGCAACATGTAGTAATATTCATGTGAGAATATATTGTATCATGAGGCATTAACTGTTGAAATACTCTTCAACATTGATATCATATCCATTAATAATGATATTAAATGATCAATTTCATGTGTAATAAAAGAACGTGCCATATAGAAACATTAGACATACTTTTACTGGGGGGCACCTAGTTTAGTTTAATTTTAACACAAGGATATAGGCTTTGCAACACTTTTCTAGCTTTATTCACAAGTGGGCTATATACAAGTCGACAGTTAAGTCTTAAACCAATAGCAGTATACTATGTTGGAGAGTGAGGGAATAAGATAGATCAAGGATCTATATATTCCAATGTGAGGTGGAGTCTAAAGACATTGTTGTAACACGTAAGCACCTATGAGCATAGATCATCATGCAATTGGAAACACATGGAACCAAAAAAATTCCATGATAACTTGATCCAAATGACCACCCATATATAGCACCAAAGTGTAACTAAGTCCCTTGAATTAAGGAAGACATAGTCCAGATTGATTAGTCATGTCACATAACAAACTCCTTGAACTATGCATCTATCAATTTCCTTATTTTACCATACCATCAGAATGACTACTTAGTTGACCACTCAATTAACTTCTTTGTTGACTCTCCTAATCGACATATGACTATCCACTAACTATCTCAAAAAGATCTAGAGGTGTGATGAACATAGTTATCTTGTTGTTCTAACATAAACTTACAAAGCATGTGTTTATGCTACTCATCTTCCCACAATATCATATTTTCAATTTGACATTTAAAACTTACTTATGTGCAAAAAATCTCCAAAGTTACTTTTTTTTTATAAGGTAAAAATTAGCGGTAGTTCCCTCAAAGAAATGCACACCAAAACCTTCAGTTAATGATGAATTGAAATAAAAATATTCTAATCTAGATTTGCCAACTATTTATACAACCATTTATACTCAATTTTCCATAATCATTCTTCAATTAAACCTAAATGTAGTAAAATGACAATTTTATATCATTTATCAATTATCATTGTGAATACAAAACTTTGCTCTAAGGAAAAACCAAATGCACCCCTATTAAGAAATTTGGATTAAAGACTATTACACAATATTAAACTTAACTATTGTACATCATGTCTACTAAAAATTCTTATTTAATTATTTTCAAATATTTTGCATAACTTTGAAACAAAATACGTGAAATGAGATGAAATTGGGCATGCTAGAAAAACTAAAACAAAGACATAATACCTAAAAATGTTATAAGGCTTTTATATTGATAAAGAATTACAATCCTATAACTATTTATTATTGAAAGATAAAACCTAAATTTAAACATAAAATGAAAAATAAAAATAGCTACACAATTTTTCTCAACCCATCTACAATACATTAACTACACCAAAAGCGTTTTTATATTGTAAGATTCAATAAAATAACACTGTAGAGATTTATAAACTGACACTGTAAAAATATTCTACCTATCATTTTTAAAATCAACTCTAATCGCCCTCCTCTTCATTTAACATCATCACCCTCTTTTTAACATCATCAACATTCCTTTACACCATACTATACAAATACTAGTATAATCATTAATAAAACATTTTTCTTCAAATAAATAACCTTGTGTAACTTTCCTCAACAACAACATACAACATCTTAAAAAATAATATCAATAAAATGTACTCTTGAAAATATCTAACATATACATATCTAAAATATCATTCACCATAGTTGCATGTAAGTGTGTATTACTATAACCCCTTACACAAAGTCCATTAACAATATGATTAATTATAATTAATAAAAAATGTACAATATTAAATTTACAATTGCATGTAGGTGTTTATGACGATAACCTTTTACATAATGGTTATTAACAATATAATTAATTATATTTGGAAAATTTAAATTAAATGTTAAATTTTATATTAATATTTTTAGTTTCTCTTTTAACATGATAATATTTAAAAAAAATTATCGAAAAAAAATTAAATAATACCTAATTTACTATTATTATTTAATGTTTAATGTTTGGTATGGTCATTCCACTTATCATTAAGAATTTAAAGAAATTGTTAACAAAGTAAGAAAATAATGTATTATATTAAAAGGAAATAAAAAATAACTATAGAAAAATATGTAAGAAATTAGTATAACTATATAAATTTAATAATTGGTAAATAATTATAGATATCTAAATATTTATCTCATAAATTAAAATATAAAAATATCATAAAAATTTATTAAATTATAATTTTATTATTATTATTATTTATAGAAAGAATTAATATGAGCTAAATATTTATACATTTAAAAAATATATATAACAAGATTTTTAACTATTAAGATTATCCAATTTTATTATGGAGATTATTAATTTGTAAATAGACTATATTACAATATCATGACTTATCAATATTACATGCTCAAGAAAAACTATGACTCATTTCATAATCAAAATATTTTTTATTTACTTTATTTCATAGAGTTTAAAATTCTATCCACCACTTATTGATTATTCATCATTGTGTCGAGAAACCTTTCCAACATAGTAAAAGGTCAAAAAAAATAAAATATATATATATATATATATATATATATATATATAATTCCAGGAAAGATAGTAACTTGCACAGCCGGTAATGGTTCATGACGTATGCGGAAACATCATTACTAAGACTATGGAAAAGACTATATCTCAATCTTAATTATGGAAACAACTATATCTCAATCTTAATCACCATAAGCATGCAGACACTCATCATTATGTCGTTTTGTAGGGGTAGGGGACTCACTTTTGTGATTATTTTTTGAATATATCCAATTAAGTAATAGCACACAAACAAGTTGATGAGATTGTTTTTACTATTCTACATTTTATTCTAGTGCAACTTATTCTCTTGGGATGAAAAAGAGTAATATTGAATAATCATTTGTTTATTTTAAATTTATTCGTTCTAAAATATTTAGATGGCCAGTATAATTTTTAAAAATTTATTATTATATTATATTGTATTTAATTTTAATTATATATATATATGAAATTGGCAATTTTTATATTAGCTGTTATTATTATATTTAATATAATTATTTTATAAGTATTATTAAGTAAGTCGATTATAATATGTTTCTGAAGACTTGAAGTCATAGAATTGGAGAAACAAATTGTTCATCAAATCACACAAACTAAGATTATTTAACATAAAATTACCAAACCATACAAACTAAGATTCTTCAACATAAAATTATATTTTTAAATTATAAATAGTAATTTTTTAAATATTAATATTAATTTTGTAGTAAATAATATTTTTTAAGAAAATAATTATCATTAACTATAAATAATTATAAATTAAAATTTTAATAAAAATAATTAAAATCGAAAAAAATTATAAATATATTGTAATTATATTAAAAAAATTAGCTTAAATAATTTTTATAATTTTATTTTATATTTAAATATGACATAAACAACGCATAGGGCATAAAATAGACGGTGATGGGGTGTACTGTTAAGTCACTCCGTGATGTGGAGGTCACTGGTTCGAAATTATGTGGGCAAAAATCTAGTCATGTTAAGGGTTGGTGTGGCCTAGGTCGAGTGCAATCCTCAGAGGATTTTGACAACTCAGATGCCCATGGGTCACAATTTTTTAAGCCATGGGTCAAGCCTGATGTAATCTCTAATGAACTCAGACCACTGAAAAAAATATGACAAAAATAAATATACTAATATCATTATGCATTTTATAAATTGCGGTCCTAAAGAATCAATATTATATGGTTTTTTAAGTTAAGATCCTAAAGAATCAATATTATAGGACAATACATATCAAAAGGAATTGATATTTATACTCAACCTCCTTGGTAATGAAATCTTTAATAAGGAAGGAGAATATGATTCAATTTTTGGCAACGACATCTAGGGTCGAGGGCTCACTTTTCAAGATCATGTTTGTCCCCCTCTTAGTTGCTCTTACTTTTTATGTTAAGATGGAATTATATTTAAGTGAGTTAGATCCTCTTACTTCTAACCTCTATAGACAAGGAAATGAAAAGAGACATTAATTTATTTCATTAATATGTTCAAGGGACTTAAGCGGGTTTAACTGGCTTAGTTTAGTAAGCAATGGTAGTGTGAAGTAGCAACCAAAACTTAACTTATTTTAGTAGCCATGCTTATAAAATATTTTCTATGTGAATGGTGGATTTTAGTGGTTGAACTTTCATTTTTGTTGTTTCAAGGTTGTTACGAGATAAAATCCGCAAGGCTAGGGTTGGTAGCTCGAACAGAGTGGAAGTAAAAGAACAATAAAGAAAACTCAATCAATCGTATAATTCACTTAAAATTCACCAAGTAGGAGATGCACTTATAGGTGAGTCCAGCAACTGATGTAGATCCCGAAGGGTCCAAACCCTCGTTCTTCCTCCAAATGTGCATACCTGCAACATAAGCAAGAGACCAATGAGTTGAATAATGAATTCAAAGCATATAGATAGATATATGATCCATTAGTCCATCAAGTATCCAATAAGATAACCTTAAGCATAACATACAAAAAACAAGCTGGAAAGAACATGAGCCTATTTATTGAAATTTGCAACAAAGAGGTAGTTAGACCATTACCAAACCCTTACTGCAGGCATTGAACGGGACCTTCATCCGGATCCTCCCTTCTCCAACCATTTAATGTCTCCTCCAACAAAAGCTATATGAGTGTGAGATATGGTAACTCAACACCACAACATGGAAACTAGGGTTTCTTGAAGTAGGGGATGTTCTTAAAAACATAGGAAATAACGAACATAATCGGGGACAATTTTGCTAGATTTCTGTTGCAAAGGAAAATCATAATCATGAGGACCACCCAAGGCATGTACAAATACCACTAGAAATTGGTTTAGGTGGTTATGCCATGGATTGAAATAGGTGGGTTTCTTGTCTAACTGGTAAACCCTGGCCGAAAAAATTTCATTATATATATATTTTTTAAATGAAAGCATATGCGGATTTCTTTGGTAGTACCTACATATATGCATGTTTTACATTCGGGCAACTTGCATATAGAATTTGAAAATTCCTTTTTTAAGATAAGGTTAGATCTTCATAGGGAAAATGGGATGCTTCCCTAGACAACAAGTGCATATAGACATAGGTGTGGCAAAAGATGCTACAACAAAGGTATTTTTGGGTTAGTCTAATAACTAATTTTCTTTTGATGGTCATGAATATTGGTCTATTTTTTGGTAATTTTTATTTTGTTTGTTAAACATAAATGTTGAAAAATAGTTTTGATCAACTAATTGTGTTTATTAATAAAATATTGATAGTATTTCAACTTTTTTTTGTTAATGATTTCATCATGATTTTAAACTATGTTGTATTTCAATTTTATATGGATGAAAGAATTAATATTATGTGTATTGTTAATTTGACTATCTTATTTTATGTTTTAATTGTTAAGTGAAGCCTCAAAATCTCTATTACAATCTCTTTTGAGCCTATGTTGGTTAATGATTATATTAGAGACAATACCATGTACCACATCATTACTCAAAATTGAAAATTTATATTTCTAATCTAAATAATCGTGGTTTTAGACTACACAAAAATACGTCTAGTTTCAATTAAGAAAATGAGATAAATATAATTGCATTTAATTTTAAGATTATATGTTATGAAACATTTTTTTAATTTCTCAAATTTATTCCAAGTCTCATGATAAATTTTACAAGCCTAGTGATCATAGTCACAAAGAATAATTGGGATACTTAAAGTGTTGAAAAGTAGCTTTTTCTTATTCTAAGACTCTCAGTTCGGTTAGAGACCATACTAGATTTCTAGCCACCAACATTTCTCTTCTCAACATTGTGCTTCTAATTTTAATGGCAATGCTTAACTATTTATAAGATTGTACTTCCTAGATGAAGTTATCACTATGTAAAATCAAAGGATAAACTCTTTTGTTAGATTTGATAATGATCATAATCTTGTTTTTTTTCCTTTTTTTTTTGTGACTATGAGAATTGACAACTAGGCCAATTTCATACTCATGTGAAATTATGTTAATTCCAACCACTACCACTAACCTCTAGCTGCCTACATATGCCCCTTCTATAGATACTTGTAAGTCAGGGTTTGAACCTGTGACCTTTACAAAAGGAGTTCCTTAACAAAACACCCTATCACCAACTATTCTACACCATGGCATCTCATAATCTTGATTTTATTAATATTAATGGTGACTTTGTAATTTTTGCACCAATGTTAGAAAATTTTGAGTTCCTTGTGAGGGTCATTAATATTTTTTTATAGGAAGAACAGTTATCATATTTAGGGCAACAATGATTTCTACCATGCTAGTACCAACATATCCTTCATTTTCTAAATATTTCTATGTTTTATCAATATAGATGCCAAAAAGAATGGGAGAAAGGGGACACCCTTTTTTTTGTATGTAAATTAGTTTAATCTATTTAATTATATCTAAAATATACATAGATGCCATGCAATCCCAAAAAGTAGGCATTCTATGCTATCCTAGAGGAACTTCATGAGTCTATAGAAGCTATCTAGGAAAACAAGATAAAATAGGCTTACCTTGAGGGGAAACCATTCTCGAGAAAATAGCTAGTAATATACCTAATTATTGAATCTTTGTAAACAAATTCAAGCTAGTCCACCCACAGGGAAACTAGAACTAGAGGATTAACTAATAAACATAACATAGAAAAGAAACAAGCAAAATTGAAATTGCACTTAAAAAACTAAAATCTATTACTAGAAGAACCCACAACCATGCCCTTGATAGTTGTTTGATGTGTGGGAATGATGATAGAATTGTTCAAAGAAGCTCATGTCACAATTCTGTGCACAATTCCACCTTGATTGTGGACGAACTATGTATACAAGTTGATTTAGAACTTGTTCTATTGTTCTAGGGTGACAAGACAACAAAATATTTATGAGAGGTATGTATCCTTTGTGAGTAGAGCATGGGCAACAAAATATTTGGTATGAGAATATATTTCAATATTCTTGTTGAATTTTATGTCTCTGGTGTAGCAAAGGCCAAGATCCGGGATGAAAATAGTAGTTACTTGGTCAGTCATAGCATCCTTCATATATGCTTGAATTTTGGCTTCCTCTTTGACTTCATGGATCATGCATTATAGATGTAGAGGGGTAGAGTCATGATAAGTGAAATAAGAAGCCTTTAAGCCTAAATAGGGTGGTATATTTCATTTGGGTTAGCTTTGCATATGCTTGATGCTTATAAGGGCCACACGGAGTCATCTAATAAGAAATTCGAGAAGGGAGACTATGACCAGAAGAACTATTAATAAATTAGGTTGAGTGTATTGTCCCTTTTGTTGAACATGGGCAACAAAGACCATCTCAATAGCCTAATCATTCCCATAAGCTACAAATTGAAATAAATTGGTGAATCTCAAGGGAGAAATTAATTAAATATGTTGACTAAAGAAAATAATATTAAAAAATCACTTTATTTAATGAATGAAAAGGTGACCCATGGTATTGACCATGGTATTTTGATAAGCCATCCTAATGAAAGAGAAGTAGGAGCTCATTTGTGGGCTCATTGAGCTTTATATGGGGGCTTGCAACCTTAGACAGTCATTGCAAGGATAAACCAGATTTCTAATTAGCACTTAGAAAGGAAGGATGAGATTTTGGGGAGATTGTCACAACACTAAAGCAACACACATTATAGACAAGGGAGTCTAGCCAAAGAGCGGTTATGAAAGGGACCGTATTACTCCATGCTTGTCTATTGTCAGCGTCCTTTTCAAAATGAATTTGATGTAATTCCCCTCTCGATAATAAATAAATAAATAAATAGTTGGGGTTTGAAGTGGAATTTGTCTACACACTTTGTAGGTGTTGGTCTGAATCTACTAAATTTCCGACAAGAATTATCATGTGCTTTTTTTGAAGAAAAATCATATAATAATTTCTTATAAATTGAATAAATTTTAAAAAGGGAATATTATAATGGTATCATAGTTGAGAATCTTGCCGGCTTGAAGGGTTTAATTTGAGTAAGGTTGCAATGGGATTATGTCTAGTGCATACACAAAAATTTGCAAGGTCAAATTCAATTACCAGGGTCGATTTGAATTTAGGGTTTAGAGACTAAGTTTCCTTACTAGAGGAACTTGTGTTATTCATATAAGGAACAATTTTATTTCATTTGAGCTCGAAACCCTATTTAGGACTCGAAAAATAGAGAGGGTCGAGACTTTGTGTCAAGTTGAGTTAACATCATGGGGACAAGTAACTAGGCTGAGAACTGCAATCAAGACTAAGAATTTGAAGGGTTGATTTAGTAATTTTTTCCAATGGTTGAATTGATTTGTGAATCCCCAGGTTGACGATTTTAGCATAGAACGAGCTTCCTCCTCACCATTAAGCCAAGTTAATTCATTATGGTGTTGAATGAGAAGGGGGCCATGGATTATCCACAACCATCTTGAGGAGTCACTGCTAGTTGAGTGCCATAAGATGAAGTGAAGATCCTAGGTGAATGAGACATTGCATGTAGAGAAATTTTTTTGCAGAGTGTCTACACTCCGCCACACAAGATCCAACTATGTAAGAGATTTGGTTCCAATTATATATGTCAAATGTGTAAGATGATAGAACCTGGGGAATCAGGTAGTTATGTATCAACCATGATATCCATTTGTTCCTCATAGAGCTGCGAAACAGGTGAATCGGTATTCCAGAGTCATGAAGATCAAAGGTCGAGTTAGATGATGTTGAGGCCATTAGAATTAAAGAGCCTTCTAGTACATAAATAGAGGAGAAAACTAGGCTTGATGGATGCAGAGAGGTTCACATCAAAATGACAGGGTCAAATTAAGAAAACTCCACTTACGTAGAAAAAATGAATTCTCTGGCCAACAAATAAAGGATCACAAGGTGATCAGGTTTCATTAGGAGATGGTTTGAAGTCTAGAGAATAGTCTAAATCCTTTGTGCAAGAAAGTGGATAAACAACCTCATGGCTTGGCCACATTCAAACCTAGTTTTTATTCAAGAAGCTGAGAATCCAACCCTTTAGATAGTAGCATTATGTGTATCTCATTATAGAAGAATACATCATGTTAAGCATTAATGTAAAAGGATGGGTTCTATTCAGAACACCGATCAGGAATCCTTGTGGCCACTTAATTTTTGGGTGAATTATGTTCGTGAGGCAAGTTAAATCCTTGTTGCACATACTATCACCATTGAGAGGGTGCAAAAATTCAATGAGGGACCAACTATCAATTAGAAATCCATAGTATTGAGGGGAAGAGTGCCTTTAGATCATGTGAAGCAACACTTCTTATCTGGGACAAATTGTAGGCATGAGTATTGAATCTTGAAGTAAATCATAATACTAATCTTAAAGGTCGAGATAGGTATTAAAGGAATCAATGATAGATGGTAAATTGTCATATCAGTAGATTTGTTTGCAAGGGCTTAGTAAAGTGTGATTGTTGTGTCATCTCGAGTGTCTACAAAATACGACTTGTTGACAGATTACTAAAGAAAAAATTCTCAGAAATAAAACATTGGGCATTCAATCCCTATTATAATTGATCAACGAATATAAAAAAATATTTATGATTTCTTTCCATTTGCTTGACAAATGTCTCTAAGTAGAATTTAAGCCTGATTAGCATACTTAGGAGACTATGACAACGTATTAGACTACACTTTGTAGAGACATGGCTTGTCCCTTGTTAAAAACACATATAGAAGTGGTTGGTAGGATCCTATTATGAGATAGAGGCTAATTATGGTGTTTACAAGTCTTTATCGTAAGGGTATTAGGTAGTCTAGAGGATCACTTTCATTGATCTTCTTTCAAATTTATCTTAAACAGGTTTTTGTTACACCACTCTGAATAATGTGAAATCAACAATTGGATAAAAAATGAAAGGGAATATAGAAGTAATTAATGCAATGCTAGCATATTTCAAGAATTTCTTAGGACACCTGTAGGATGACACAAAATTGAATAAGGAAATTCTCTTACCATGCGACCAAATTTTTCATGTGAGATGATTCTAGTGGATTGTTGGGAAGATATGCAACTTGTATATTCATAAACATCAAATAGAATTCTCAACTCGTTATCATTGTCATAAATTTTTTCCAAGATAAATATGAAGTGCTTTATTTTTAGAAGAAAACAAGTCATCTAATAAATTATACAAGTGTACAATAATTTTTGGTAAACTATTTTGTTAGGATGACATGTGCATTTAGAGACTTAGGATTGACCTAAGCTACATGTTTTGAGCCAACTTCAAGTGTTTATGAAAATTCAATACTGATGTGTCCATATTTGAAGACCCATATGCATGGTGAAGGGCTTAAAAGTTGCATTGTCCACATGTGAAGGAAGACTTCGAGTCTTGCTTGCACAACTTGTGGAGGACTAAAACTTAAAAGAAGTAGTTTTGATTAGTCAAGCAATAGTATGTTGATGAACTCATTGGGGAAAATACTAGAGGAGAAGATTTTTATTGCAAGAGAAAAATTTGGGGGTTGGTTTCCACCAAAAGATGTCCTTATTTTCTCATTGAAGGTGGTAGAAGAATGTAATAGCCTTGGGTTAAGGTTTCATGTAATAAAGGATAATAAAGGAAAAATAAGACCAATGTCATGGGACACAAATTCCAAGATGAATGTTGGGAAAACATCATAGTGGGAATCACATGTGATTTATTAATGGCTATGGAAATTGGCAAAGGAAAAGGGGCAATAAATGGAATTTAACTATGAAAATAAAGGAAAATAGGAGAAAGGGAAGGCGAAAAGACACTAATTTGCATGCAAAGGAAATTAGAGGAAAATGAAGGAAAAGGGGACATCAATGATAAAAATGCATTAGAGAAACAATTCACAACTTTTGTCAGTTCATTTTTGGCTCTCTCTCATACACTCTTGCACACTTGGAGTATTCTTGGAGCACTTTAGTATTCACTTGGATTTGGAGAAAGGAAAAAGAGAAATAAAGGAATGAAAATCAAAAGTAAATGAAAGTGAAGGAAAGCAAGGAGAATGTTGGATTAGTAGCCTCAACAAAGAAGATCTTGAAGGTAACATGTTGCATGTGTGATTTCCTTGCTTGGATGTGAATTCATTGTACATGTGTTTGTTTATTTGGTTCATTTGTTGTCATTGGCATGGGTTTTTCATGGTTTGATAGTGGTTTCAGCCTTACCTTGCCATTTCTTGGAAAACCATGGTGTGATGGGATTAATTCTTGGTTGAGCTTTGGATTGTAGGAAGGTTTTGGAATTGGGTGAGGTGGTCTCAGGAAAATCCCAAGGGTTGTTGGTGGAGATAGTTTCTCCAGGAAGCCCTCGATAGGTGGGTAGAGATAGGAAAATGCCTGAAGGTATGATGAAGGAATTATGAGGCATCCAAGCTTGGTTTGGTTTTGTGATCTCGGGACCGGTTTAGGTGAGATAATGGTAGCTTGAGGGTGGAGGTGGTTTAACCTCTAGAGTCCCTATTTGGTTATGCCTTGGTTTATCCCATGAGATCCCACATTCATGCTTGGAATATGGCATTCAGATGATTGACTGAAAGAAACATTTGGTTCAACCTAATCTATGGTCGGGTAGTATGCAAAAGCGCTTGACTTGGTAGGATTTTGCATAAGTTAATATAAGTTATTTTTCATATTGTGATTTATGAGCACATATTTTGGTTATTATGTGGATTTTATGGTTGATTTGTCATGGTTTATATTATGGTTATATGTTGGCTATATACCTAGTTATATATTGGTTATATACCTGGTTATATGGTGTGCTCTAGCTATGGACCTCTTTCATGATTGGATAAGTTATTGAATGGTTGATGAATGAATGGGTTAACAAGTGTTGTCTCAACTACCTTGAGAGGGCATTGAGCCTTCTTGGTGATTCTTAGATGAAGTTTAGAAGTTTATGATAAGATATGAATTCATTACCTGTAGCTTTCATGTTTACCATATGTTTGACGAAATGTTCCATCTTTCAGTAGGCATGTCCTGGTTAAGATCTTGTTCAAGTTTTGAATAGTTAGCCTTGTTATCATGTTATTTATGATTTTGGAAAGTTACACGCAGTTCTGGGAATTGATATGGAGGTTTTCATGAAAAAGTGGCATAGATCTTGCGATTTCATGCACATAACAAGGAATTTTGAACTATAACTGTTGATGGGCATTCTTGTGTGTGTGGGTGGAGCCTCATAACCGCATGCACAGTGTTTCAAGGGTGCGGTTGGGGTGTTAAGTCAATGAAAAAGAGTTCTAGATCAGGGATTGATAACCTGGGGTGGTTGGTAAGCTCTTGAGAGATCTATAGTCTCTGAGGGATGTCAATAAGCTTTCAGTTTATGGACCCCACTTCCATAACTACAACTTGGAGGTCGAGCCATATCATAGTTACACTCAACTCATGTTTACCCGGGAGAGCTTGTAAAAGTGGGTAAATGTGGGAGGAGGTTGTTGCAAGTTGGTATCATAGTGGGTTTCATTCTCTTTGGGTGATATCTAATACCATATGACGATATTAGAGTGAGTTTGTAGCACTGGACCTCGGGGTAAATGTATATAGTTATGCATGCATGTTATGCATTTGGATGGTTACAATTATTATGCATGTTGTCATTATTGCAGTTTTTTGTCATCATGTATGATGTTGAGATGTTTATATGCAGATGAATGTATATGTATCATGATAATATGCATTTATTTGTGTAGATGAGATAGCCTCTAGTGAGATACATTGAGTTATGGTTTGATTATGTTTTATATTTAGTTTATCTAACATGGTATGTCTACAAGAAGAACAAGATCAAAGATGAAATTCAGAATGGTGGATTACAATTCACGTCACTCTCCTTACAGATCAGTTGAGCAGCAAGGAGATGAGTATTCTCCTGATATAGCAGGTACATTGAGAATTTTGAAGGAAGAAATAAGTTGTAAGGAAGATAATAGCATGTTGGTTGAGGTGCAGGAAAGGATTTCTAGAGCTCAAGAAAAGCAAGTCGTGGTTAATGTAGTGGTCCTTTGGAGCCTATCATGTTTGTAGAGATAGGGATAGTTAAGGATTACTCATAAATAGGCGAAAGATCTAATTGGGAATATGGTAGCAGGTATCGATTAGTATACATGTTGGACAAAGATGATACATTCAGAGGTGGCAGATGGTTGGATACACCTTACATGAGAGGTAGTTCTTATGGGTTCTATTCTAGTTCTAGTTTAGAGAAACATCAGCATAATCACTACCATTATCCTTATAGGAGGAGTGAGAAGTAGCGCTTTCCAGATGAGTTCAAGAAGGCCAAGCCTCCTACTTTCTATGGGGAAGTGAAGAAATAAAAAGATGTAGAAGCATGACTGATTGGGATGAAGAATTTCTTTGAATTACATGATTATTAAGAGAATATGAAAGCCAAGATAACAATCTCCAGTCTCAAGGGAAAAGTAGATATTTGGTGGGAAGATGTGAAACGTGTCATAGGCATCAAGGTAGAAGATTTGAGTTGGCATGAGTTTAAAAGACTCTTTAGGAAGAAGTACTTATCTAAGAGATATTACGATGGAAAGGCCAAGGAATTTTATGAGTTGAAGATGGGTTCTATGACAGATGAAGAGTATATGGATAAGTTTCTAGAGCTATTGAGGTATGTGCCTTACCTCAAGGATGAGAAGACAAAGGTCCAAAGGTTCATTAGTGGACTACCTTAGCATTTGAGAATCAGATTGAGTATGATGAACCTCGGTCATTGAAGGAAGTCATTAGGAAGTTGAAGAATTGTCATGAGAAGTTGAAGAGAAAGTATTAGCCTAAGCGTGACTGGAAAGGGAATTAGAAGGTTAAAGTAAAATGACATCATAATTTAGGAAACCTCAGGATGCAAGTGGGAAAGAAAACATGGCTCCTTACAAGAATTTTAATGCAGCTAAGAAGGGACATGGACCTCAGCCTGTAGAGCATCAGAATAAAGGTAGTGGTAGATAACTATTGCAGTGTTGGATTTTTGGCAAAGACCATCAGAAAAAGGATTGTCCATTGTACCAAGGTGGAAGGCCAAAAATCTATAGTGCTTAGGAGGCGTAGACAGTTGGAGATGTCGGGGCATAACATCCCTCAAATTTATGTAGTAATGGATAAAAGGTGGGTTGATAATCAAGAATCCATTAATGAGATGGAAGGTAAGATCTGTGATCGAGTTGTTTCCATTTTGATTGATCATGAATCTAATTATATTTATGTTAGTCCTGACCTAATCGATAAGTGTGGTTTGAGTAAATAAGTGCATGCAAAATCTTGGTTGGTGCATTTGGCTACAGGGACCTAGAAAAGAGTTCATCATTGGGTGAGAGCTTGTGCATTTGAGCTTGATGGTATGCCTACATCAACACATATAAATGTGCTACCATTGGGATCATATAGTATGCTCTTGGGCATATATTGGTTTTTTACTTACAGGACTAAGGTAGATTTTTATGAGAAGGCCATTGAGTTCTTGGATGATGATGGAGAAAGGAGAATCTTGTAGGGAAAGAAGAATCCTACATTAGTGAGAATGGTTACAACCATGCAAGCTAAATGTAGTTGCAGGAAGGGGTGTGTATTGTTTGTAGTGCATATTTCTAGTGACAAAGGGAAATATGCTGAGGCTGAGGAAGTCCTGAAGAGGTATCTTATTTTGCAGCAGTTTCAAGATGTGTTTCCTGCAGAGATTTCAGAGTTATCGCCTCATAGGGAAGTGGATTTATCTATTTAGTTAATACCAAGAGTAGCACTAGCATCAAAGGCACCTTACAGGATGAGCACTCTGTAGTTGGTGGAATTGAAGTTGCAGCTTTAGGAAATTATTGATAAAGGATACATAAGGCCAAGTGTGTCACCTTGGCATGCACTGGTGTTGTTTGTAAAGAAGGAGGATCGTACTCTTAGATTTTGGATTGATTACAAGAAGCTAAACAAGGTGACGATAAAAAACATGTATCATTTGCCTCATATTGATAACTTGTTTGATCAGTTGAAGGGAGCAGTGGTATTTCCAAAGATTTATTTGAGATTGGTATATCATCAGGTGCGCATCAAAGAAGAAGACATCTACAAGACCACATTCCATACGAGTTATGGACATTATGAGTTTGTGGTGGATGCTTTTGGTCTTATTAATACTCCATCCACTTTCATGTGTTTGTTGAACAATGTGTTGCATCCTTATCTGGACAAGTTTGTGATAGTGTTTATTGATGATATATTGATATACTCCATGAATAAGGAGGAGCATGCAGAGCACTTGGTGGTAGTGTTGATATTGTTGAGAGAGAATCGGTTGTATGCCAAGCTTAGAAAGTGAAATTAATTTAAGTCTTAGATTCACTACTTGTGACATGTTGTTTCCAAGGAAGGGATAGCAGTGGATCTGGAAAAGATTAAATTTTTCATGGAGTGGCTAGCTCCCAGGAATGTGGATGAGTTCATATCATTCATGGGACTAGCAAGTTACTACATGAGGTTTACCATGGACTTCTCAAGGATTTAATATCCTATTAAATCCTTGTAGAGAAAAGGAAATAAGTTGTAATGGGTTGAGGTGTGTGCAACTAGCTTAGAGCAGTTGAAGCATTTTCTTACAAATGCATTAGTTTTGAATATTGCAGATTGTTATGGCGGACAAATCACTCTTGTGGACGAGAGAAATCTCCATAGATTAAAAGACAAATCTAAAAAAAAAGAAGACAATTAATTGCTATCTTTCCTTAATCTATAACTGAAATATGATGTATGAAGTGTGCAAAAGCCTCTTACCTTTCTATGAAATTCTTGTGGATGTCCTTTTGATGCTTTCAAAAACCTTTCCTTACTACTTCAAGAGAAGATTTGCATAAACATAAATAAAAAAGGAATAAAAGCATAAAATAGATAAAGAGTGAAACATAAAGTGAATGGAAGTTGCAACATAGTGTAGATCCCCATGTTAATCTAGTGTGGAGTCCAAGAACTGCTTTATCTTGACATCCTTTTTATCCATATTTACCTCTTTTTCCTACCGCTATCATCCAAATAAATGCAATAAACATAAGGTTTTGACAAGGTAAACATTAATATGTCCTATTTTTCATATTTTGTCAATATGCCTTATTGTTCTATTAAAGTTTACATGCGGTTATAGAATTGATCTGATTCTACAGCTAATCCACAGATCTGCAACTACTTCCATTGTTGATAGGGTTCGAGTTCGCTAGCTCAACAAAGGAGTATATGGGTAGATAGGGAATGATCCTCTCATGGATTTATTCATATTTACTCGAGCTAATTCACCAGGAGACCCGGACTATAACACAGTTAACCATGGTGGTCAACAACAGGACAATGTGGAATAGAGTTCGAATTTAGAGATTTCAACGATTTTTTTCAATAGCAAATCAACAAATAAGCGATATGATTTAGTTTATTATAGTGAAGTCTTGTAGGCTTAAATTTCTCATATTGTTAATAAGAACTCTATAAAAACACTAGCATCTCTGTGTAATGTGTGTGCCACCGCATGTGATATGAGCATCTTGTAGAACTCTTTTTCACTTAATGCAAAGTTCTTATTTCATATATTTTATGTGTTGTTGATCTAAGGTGATTGACTGCCTCATGGAGGGCCCCCATGCGCAGATTAGATATTTGATTCATAGTAATTAGGTTTTCCTTTTCAATTGTTATTTCATAGATTTAATTCATGGATGCTTTGTTTTCATGTTTTTAAGATGCAGTTCAATGAAGTTCTCGACTAGGTTCACTTGATTGATTCCTGTATCGTTCATTTCATTTGCTTAATACCTAGCATAAACTCAGTAATATCATTTTTTTAATACCTAACATAAACTCAGTAATTTTGTTTCATTCATTTGCCTAGCATAGCTTAGTGATTTCATAGCTCAGTAATTTCTTTTATGTTTTTCTTTTTTCATTGAAATAAAGTTGTAATAGATAAGAGTGGCAGTATTTCTCAGCTTCTAAATTCAAGCACATTTTATTTCCAAGTTGATAAATTAGGATTTTCTTTATGTCATTTCATGCTTTCATAGTTATATTTGTTTAGCTGCAGCATAAAAATCCAAAAAAAATTGATAAGTTCAAAAGAAGATTAACATAACATTTCCATTGGAAAGACTTAAAATCATTATCCAATCATTCTAAAAACTCAATTCAATTAGAACTAATTCTAGAGATAATATTTAGGATAATCAATTAACAATAAAATCTTAGGAATAACATCCTAGTATAAATAATAACATCATCTCAACACTAATTCTAGAGTTTGAAATTAACTTAGATAACGATAACATAATTACCTTAACGACGTAAAAAACTTCTAGCACATACAATGCACTTGCACTTCATCAGTTTACCTACCCTGCTTGATAATTTAAGCTTACAATTTAAGAACATTAAATTGACTAGACATTTTGGCGTCGTTGCCGGGGAAGTGCAAATAGAAGTTAAAAAAAAATTCAAATAAAAACATGATATGTGTTGGTGTCCCAAATTGCCCTATTTGAACCCCATTTCTATAAACATTAACCTCTGTTTTATCTCAACATAAACCTCTCTTTCCTGCACTAGTCCAAGATAACTACCTATTCCTGCACATGCTTCATATTTTACATTAAGATTTATTAATAATTTTTATATGGATTTCATGCCTATTAAGTACCTCTTGTAACTTATGTTAATTTCCTAGAAGTAATTGATGAACTTAGTATTAATTATGATTGAGTATGATCAGTTTAGGAAGATTCCTGCACCGCCATGAGGATCGTTTGAGATTTCCGTGAGCTAAATCTTTCCACGCGGACGGGTTTGACCCTTGACTCCAAGTTTAGTTGCTAATGAACTGAATAAGGATATCGGTGACGCACAATCAAGGATGTTTTCCAAAGATGGTCTACGACCAAGCGAGATACATGTTCCATTGTAACTGTTGGCTGATTTTGTAATTTCGTTTGTTAGTCTGTTTGGCTGAAAGGCTTGAATAAGAAAATGTCTATAATTAGTGGAATACAGCTAAGGCTGAAAGGATGTATAAAATATAGATTGTAGGTAGAACTAGCTAGCGATGCTTCGACTGTAATTTCATTTTTCTATGTAATTGGTATTGCCCTTTGGCTCTGGGCTGGACTTGCACTACTATGTACATTTGCTGATCAAGTAATACAAGGAATCTGCCATGATTTTCATACAATGTTTAATTTATCTTTGATGCGTATTTGAGTGTTGAACCTTTTCGTTTCTTAAATGGGGAATGAGCTGGTTGGCTAGGGCCCAACCAACCCAGATCGTTTACCCCTTGTTCTTCTAGTATTCAAAAAGACAGTGTGAATATTTATTTTTGCAGTTGTGTGGTGTGAGCAGTTCTGATATTTATTTCTAAAATTTTGATTTGAATTTATTTGGTAGTTAAAGTGTGAAACGAATCCGTGGCATGGGAGTTAATTGAATTTATTTCTTTTTTGGAATTCCTTTCTCGCATTCCTTTACTAACAATCCTTGTCTCAATTCACTCTCGCTTGGATCGTGCCCGAAGCCCTTTTCCTATACCGGTGCACACGACTTCCTACAATTCAGTTCAATTATTTATTTTACAACAAACATTGAATTTATTTCCTACATATCATTTCCAGTTATTTTGCAACCAAATGAACTGTTAACTTCAGTAATTGTCTTCAACATTAAAATTATATCTCTGGAGGATCTGAGAACAGTTTCTTGAATTTATCATAAACATGTTATACTTGCATTTTATGTCTTATGAACAAGGAATATAAACACTTTGAGTGGATTGCCAAAGTTAGTTGACTCGTGCAGATCACTTAGACTACTACTTTGAGTTTCTTTCATTTCATGAAGTTTACTTCCTCTGCAAGATTTAATTAATTAAAGCATTTCCTTTCCATTGAAAATTTATTTCAGGATTTCATTTGCAGTTGCAATTCTTTTTCAGCACGTCTTTTAGTCTTTTCAGAAGTAATTAGAAACTTGGTAAAGGAAACTCTTCCTCGGTGCAAGAGTTGGTCTCTTGTCACAGAAACAGAGTGCTCTAAGCCATGAAGCTTAGAGAATCTTCGCAAAGACATAAATCTTCAGTAAGAGAGGTAAAATATACTTTTACACAGAAACACTATACCTACACTAGTGCAATCAGATTCCAATAGTGCAAGAACAGGTTGTTTGTGTAGAAGGAAGATCAAGAGGAAAACAGATCTCTACAGGGCCCATTTTTCAGACTGTTAGATCTATCTGAAGATTAACATAGCATTTCATTCCAGTATTTAATATTGTTTCAGTTGTGTGAAAACTCCTTTACTTGGTTTACTTGCAAAATGTTCTTTTACATTCGAGCACTAGTGTTGCCTTGGTGTCAATTTCCTTTAAGATTATTTTCTGTTTGATTCTGCAAGCATTTCCTTTAAGAAGTAGGATTAGGAATAGGAAAATTTCATACCACTTCTGGCATTGCATGTGCTTCGTCTCTAAGTTTACGAAACCTCCGAGTTGATAATTAAGTGTTGAGAAGTTTTCCTAAGCGCAATTCCTGCACCCAACGTTTTGGCGCCGTTGCTGAGGAGGTGATTTGAATTGGTAAGAATTTTCCATTTTTTGCAATAGGGGTAAGTCGTCTATTATTTTTTATGTAGTGTGCTTCTATTGTTTGAAGGAATTTATAGGTGTTGATCTATTTTTTGTTTTAAATTTCAGTTTTTATTTGAATTTCGTTTTGTCCTTTTTTGAAATGAATGCCTAAAAGAGGTAGGGGTCCGAAGCTCCTAGGGGCCAAAGACATACTGATAAATATGAAACAAAAACTCATATTGGGCCTTCTTTTGCAGGGATAAAGTCCAAACAAACTCAGACTCATCACGTAGGAACAATCCACTTAGGCTCTAGTAGCAGTGGTTCAGGTGTGACACAACCCATAAAGGGGAAGAAGAGGACTGTTGGAATCCATAGTCAGCCTTCTTAGCCTGTTAAGAGTGGTTCATGTGGAAGAACAACAATGGAAGATATGGAAGACCATGCAAAAGGAAGTGGTGAAAATTAGGTAAATGAGGAACAATCCACTTTCAGATTTTGATTTTGAATCCTAATATACAAATGAAAATGAAAAACATTCCACCATCAACTCTTCCTCATTTCTATGGTAAGGTACATGAAGACCCAAACTCTTTCTTATTTGAGTTTGATATTTTGTGTAGAAGTTATGATTACTCATCTGATACCCAGAAGTTAAAGTTGTTTCCTGCAACTCTCAAGGAGACATCACTCCGCTGGTTCATGGGAATAGGAGGGAAAAATATAAATTCTTGGGAGCAAATGAAGAGAGTGTTCTTATCGAGATATCAGGAATATTGTAAAACTAGAGATATTCAAGATGAAATCTTCACTATTGTTCAAAATGATGATGAAATGCTAGAGGACTACTTGGAGATATTCCTGTATGTCCTCCAAAGGTCAAAGCACAAATTTGATCTAAGTACCATTAGAACCTTGTTCTTATGTGGGCTTACTGATGATGCTAGGAATAATTTAAATCTATTAGGACAAGGGGATATTTCTCAAGAACCTTTTGATCAGATCTATAACTTGTGCAAGAAATTCTCGAGGAACCAATATAGATCCGGTAAAGGAATTCGGAATAGAAACTTGAAAACCGAATCTGCTGATGCTATGATTATTGGATTAGAAAAAAAAATGGACAATATGAAAATTGAAATAATGAATATTGTTAGTAAACAAATAGACTCTTTGAAGTTTCAGCAAAAACTTGTAGAAGAGCAAGAGACATTGTCTATTTTCTGTCTTAGATGTAGAAGAAAGCATCCTTTAAGAGAATGTCCTCTTGATATTAAAGAGACTAATAAATTTGCAATTTGTGCAGATAACCATGCTACAGAAAAATGTCCCTCCATACCTGCGTTGAAAGTTGTACTTGAAGGAGGACAACCTGAAGTTGAATCACTACATGCTATGGGAGCACGAAGAAATTGGCCTCAGGTAAGTGCAGTTATGGTTCCTGAACCTCCACCACATTTCTTTGGTTACAATGCACACTCATATTCCTATCCTAACACTGGTCATTCTCAACATTGGCAACATGGGAACCAATATCAATATGGAAAACCCTCCCAATCTTGGTAACAAGGATGGAGAGGGCCAAACCATTCACATCATTCACATCATTCCTATCCTACACCTATGCAATCATACCCTCCTACATATGCACCTTACCCAATGCCTCAACCATCATTACCTCAACTAAGTCAACCTATGCCACCATTACCTTTACCTCCATTGTTTCGACCTTCTTAGCTGCCTGCTCAACCTTTACCCAACCCCAGTAATAAAGTGGTACAAATGATCCATTCTATGAACCCGCTTTCTTCATCCAGATATCAGACTATGCCAGTTCGAGTCAATGATCTATAATTGAGATCAGGGAAGATAGTAACCTTAGAAAATCAAAAGAAGCCTATGGCAATTATCAATGAGAAAGGAGAGGAGGAAACTCTTGACCATTCTGAAAAAGATGAAACCATTCAGCCTATCCCTATACATTCTGAGCCCTTGTCATCTTCTTCCAATCGACCTTCCTATCTAGAGAGGTTAGTTGTGGATAGGAAATACCCTTCCTGAATCTAGCCTAGCTTCTGAGCTTAGGAACCCTTTCATAAGGGTACCTTTGCTCCAAGCTATCAAAAAAATCCCCTTCTGTTCAAAAATCATTAGGGAACTCTATCTCAAGAAGCCAAGAAGGAGAAGATTGGAACCTCAAACAATTCAATTTGTTGGTAGAGTAGTAGAGTTAATGACAAGTTGTATGCATATGGAAAAATATACTGACCCCGGAAACCCTGTTGTATCTGATCAGATAGGTGATGTCGTTGTCTCCAATGTACTTATCGACCTAGGGGCAGCCATTAATGTTATCACCAAGCAAACCATGGATAAACTTGGATTGGTCCAAATTCGTTCTACTCCCACTATGCTTGAACTAGCGGATAGATCCAAAATGAAGTCGGAAGGGGTGTTGGATGGTGTGGTCATCTCCCTAGACTCTTGGGAATATCCCGCAAATTTCATTATGCTTTAGCCAAAGAACCCTGTGGGAGGGAATCCCTTAATCTTGGGATGACCATGGCTTGCTACGACCGATGCTTGTATCGGATGTCGTTATGGTGATATATATATTTGCCGTGGAGATTCTAGAAAGAAGGTCACCTTATATCCACCCTCTAGATCCATTTAGGAGCTCCGAGACACTTTATGGTTAGACTATAGTAGTGATGAGGAGACTCAACCTATTTCCTTTATACATCAGAATGCTGAGTTCTCACAGGAGGGTGAGGTTCAAGACTTCCTAAACAATCTAGACACCATGCCTGATTTTGAGTCATTGAGTTAGATTTCTAGTCTAGATTTTCAGGAAAGATATGACTCTCTACCTCCATCACCACCATCTCTAGTGACACCTTTGTGTACTCTTAAGCCTGATACTACTCTTGTTGAGATTAGTCTAGGAAAATCATTGTATATTAGTTCAGACTTCGATCCTTCTCAACAAGAGCATCGTGTGAATTTGTTGCGAAACCATCTCGATGCCTTTGCATGGGGTTATGAAGATATGAAAGGCATCCCTCCTGAAACTTGTACACACCATATCTATATTCAGGATGGAGCCTGACCTATCTGACAACCCCAAAGGCGAATGAACCCAACTCTAAGAGACGTTGTAAAGGAAGAATTGTAAAACTCTTAAATGCTGATTTTATCTATCCCATTTCTGACAGCCAGTGGGTCTCTCCATTAGTATTAGTCCCAAAGAAAGATGGGAGATGGCGCATTTGTATTGACTACAGAGAATTGAATAAATCCACTCTAAAAGATTACTTCCCCCTTCCTTTCATTGATCAGGTACTCGATACCCTTGCTGGTAAGAAGTAATTTTCTTTTCGAGACGGCTGTATCGGATATAACCAGATATAGATAGCACCCGAGGATCAAGACAAAACCACTTTTACATGTCCATAGGGTACATTTTCTTACCGAGTGCTTCCCTTTGGGCTATGTAATGCCCCGACTACCTTTCAAAGGGCATTTTTGCTGACCTTGAGTGCGTAGAAATATATATGGATGACTTCTCTATGTTTGGTGATTCATTTCAGGAAGGCCTCAAGAATCTAGAAAAAGTGCTTCTTCACTGCCAAGAAGCTCATCTCACCTTGAGTGATAAGAAATGTAGATTAATGTGCAAGGTGGGAGTGGTTATTGGCCATCTTATTTCCGACAAAGGTATCTAGGTTGACCCTACAAAAATACAAGTCATTCTAAGTCTTCCCATACCCAAAACCCAAAGGGAAGTGAGAGGTTTTATAGGACATGCGGGCTACTATAGGAGATTCACTGAGAATTTCTCAAGGATAGCTACCCCCCTTTATCGACTTTTGGCTAAAGATAGTGAGTTTTCTTGGTCCACAACTTGCCAACAGTCCTTTGAGACATTGAAGGAAAAATGAGTCCAGGCACCAGTCTTGAGAGGACCAAACTGGTCCCTGCCATTTCATATTTCCTCTAATGCCTCAGATACTACTATCAGCACAACTTTAGGACAAGAAGAAGACAAACAATATTATGTTATTTATTTCATTAGGAAAAAACTTGTCAATCGCTGAACTCAATTATATAGTTATTGAGAAAGAGTTTTTAGCTGTAATTTTTCTATTAATAAATTCAAAAATTATATTACAGGATATGAAGTATTTGTACATACTGACCATTCTACAATAATATATTTGATGAATAAAACATTAACTAGTAGTAGAGTGACTAGGTGGTTGCTATTGCTATTGTTACAGTAAATTTAATATTACTATTGCTGATAGACTAGGAAAGTCAAATGTAGTAGCAGATTATATTTTAAGATTAAATAATCTTGGTGAAGCAATTCCTATTGATGATGATTTTCTTGACGAACATATTTTTGCTGTGTCAACAAAATCTCCATGGTTTGCTGACACAGCTAACTATTTAGTCACTGGGAAATTATCACCTCACTTATCCGCTCATGAAAAGCGAAATACCATTCAGAAAAGTGCTGCATATTCCTTGAACCAAGGAGACCTCTTTTACACCGAAGCAGTTCTCATCATCGGTAGATGTAGAAGAGAGGAAGACGTGTTTGATATTTTAAAATCTGCAATGATGAACCTTGTGGGGGTCACTTTACCGATAAACAGACTGCATACAAAGTGTTACAAGCTAGTTGTTTTTGGCCTTCTTTGTTCAAGGATGCCAAACAATATGTCAAGTGGTCTGATAGTTTTCAGAAAATTGGCCAGCCTAATCAAACAAATGAAATGCCTTTATGCCCTCAGGTTATGATTGAGCCCTTTGAAAAATGGGCCATTGATTTCGTAGGACCAATAAATCCAACATCATCAAATAAAGAGCATATTTTGGTTTGTATAGATTTTTTTACGAAATGGGTGGAAGATAAAGCTGTTTCTTTTGCTACTGAAAGGGTTGTTGTTGATTTTATTTTTACTAAAATCTTTACTAGATTTGGTGTGCCTAGAGAAATTGTTTCTAACAATGGACCGCAATGTATTTCTAATCTGGTACAGGGTGTGATGGAGCAGTACAAAATACGGCACATGAAATCTACACTGTATCACCTGCAAGAAAATGGTCAGGTGGAATCCACAAATAAGGTGATTGAGTCCATCCTCACAAAGACAATAAATATGAATAGAAAGGATTGGGCTAACAAATTGCCAGAAGCATTGTGGGCCTACCAGACCACTTGGAGAAACAACACAGGACATACACCATATGAGCTGGTGTACAGAAAGCAAGTCCTCTTGCCGATAGAATTCTAGATCAAGACCTCTAGGACTGCAGTCCAATTGGGACTAGATCTCTCTGAAGGACAACAACAACGTCTTCTACAACTAAACGAGTTAGATGAATTCTGAAGGGATGTTGTTAAGCATAACATCTTGGTTCAATAGCAGCACAAGAAGTGACATGACAAGTCCATTCAGAAGAAGCAGTTCCAACCAGGTGATTGGGTACTCCTTTATGATTCTAGATTCAAATATTTTAAAGGAAAATTCCATACACGCTGGATGGGACCCTATGAGGTGGTCAAAGTGTTCGAAAATGGAGTGATAGAAATCAAAACTATTGATGGACGAAATTTTGTGTTCCTGGTAAACGGGCATAGATTGAAGGTATATTTTCAGCCCCTTACTAAAGGATATTTTATGCAACAAGTCCAACAACCATTTGAAAAGGAGTTGGTAGGTGGTAACACCAACCTATCGAAGATTTGATTCCTTCTTGTCCTTATTGAAAAATAATAAAAACAAAAAATGACAAAAACAAAAAGTATAAAAAGAAAAAAAAAATCTTGTAATTATGAAAATTAGTTGACTGACATGATTGCAGAAGGATCGACCTGAAAACCAGCATGCTGGTAGGAAGATCGAAATTTTAATAAAAAGGGAATGTTACTTGATTTTTAGATATGTTGGCTGCCACCAAGAAGAAGCAGGTTCATGAAACTGAGCACTTACCCAAGTTTGGGGTAGCTAGCATGGACATTTTTATCCAAGTAAACGCTCACTTCCCGTTGCAGTTATTTTTTCCTGTACCAGTGTAGGCAAATTTCAAGGTAAAACTTTTTCTTTTCTTCTATTTCCCATTTCGAAAATTCCACTAGTTTCTTTTCTAAAATCCCCAATGAATTACCTTCCTCTTTCTTCTAAGAAACTACCCTTGCCCGATTTCGTAAAATCTGTCTTTTCCCTTGAATTTTTTCCCACATCCCGTTTCGTTTATCCGTCTTGGTGATATTGTTTCTGGAATCCCTGCTGTAATATTCCTATCCATTCTAAAAAAATTTACCCCCTTCCCACTTCTTCGTTCCCTCATAAGTTGATAGCAGAATTTGATGCAGTCAATCCAGAAGGCATGCTCGTGAAACACCAAAGGATGGCGAATAAATTTTTCTTGTATATTGAGGCAATTTTTTTTAAGTCCAGCTACAAAATTATGTTCTATCAAATTCTTTGTTTTGGTAAAAGTCCCTGGTGCAAGATGCGCAGTGCAAGCACAATGCAATGCAAGCACAACGCAGTGCAAGCAGGTTTAGTGCAGGAACACAACTGACTGTGAAAGCAAGTAAAATTCACATAGTCCAGGAGTGTTTTATCAAGGATATTTATGGATCTTTACTTTCCTATACATGTGTACTGATATATCATAGCATTGCATGTTTTAATTGATACTCTATTTCATTATTTACTAACCTAGGAAAAATCTTTAAAGTGCAAGATGTATAGGGTTTTGAAATCTAATCTTTTTAATAAGTGTTGAAGTATGTCTTGGTTAAATTATGATGCTAACTGTGGGATAGTACTGTTGTTTGATAGCCTGTATTCACCCTCATTGAAATAATTCCACATTACTTGTCCATTATTACGTTGACCGTAAACAGATCATTGTAACCATTGCGTCACCGCCGCCTACACCTCCACTACATCCAATCATTATGATTCACTCGTAGCGGGCTAACACAAGTTTGCACCTGATATGAAGGTTTGTTCCATCATGGCTGGGCGAGTGGGTTTGAAAAGACAGAGGGTGACGAACCTCTGACATAAAGCTCTCAGAAAACGTTGGATTCACTCGCAGAAATTCTTTGAAGGGTGTGATCAGAAAGGGGAAGTGCAGTTCAAAATGGCACCCGTAAGGAGTGAGCCATTGTCTTTGTAAGAGATTGAGAAAACTGCAAAGTATAGGAACATCTCGCACTATTGCAAGAAGCTGGGTTCCTGCCATTCCTACAAAAGTTTGACGGGTTCGACATGGTTGTGATACTGGAGTTCACAAGGACATTCAAAGGAGGCTGAGTCAGGGTTGGATTGTTGAAATTCAAAGTTACAGAGGAGTCTATTGCGCAAGCCACAGGCTTGCCACTTACAAGAGAGCACTGGTTTAAAAAAGAGTGGCTCATGAAGAAACGATGGCACTGGTTCATGGTTGAAAAGAAGATTAAGTTTGACTAGAGGAAGGGACTTCCACAGAGTGCCATGGTCAGGAAATGGTGAGACCTATTGTTTATACTGCAGAAATTCGTAACTAGGGAGGGACGCTATACATTGGTGTTCGTATATCATATTCGGTTGTTGCTGCACTTAGAGCGAGGAAAATTGATTAATTTTCCTTACTACCTGCTCAGAAGTCTTGAGAAGATGGTAAAGGGCGTGCAGAGTGGAAATGCGAGCCAAGTTGCAACCAAGCTCTACCATCATGGGCTTATCATGATTTTGGTCAAGAAGAAGCTGGAAGAAAAAGGAGTAACTTGGGAAACATTCCTGAAATAGTTTCGAGTGAGGGGTGCAGAGAAGTCTACTAGCACGAGTACAAGTAAGAAGAGGAAATCAGAGACATCATCTCTTGCCAAGCAGCGAGATGAAAGTACACCAGTGCAAGCAGAGAAGAAGATTGTCAAAAATAATCCACCCATGGCTAAAAAGAGAAAGACCAGAACCTCAGTGAGGAGGAAGACTGTCTCCCAAGGGACGAGCAAGTCGAGTTCTCCGATAATAATTGACGAATCACCCAGAGTTTCCACAACAATTCATAATCTCTCAGTGCTTGCTGATGTAGCAGCACACAACGTGGAAGATGAAGAGAATGTGAAAGACGACGTATTGTTGTCTACTTTTGTCAGTAAATTAAGGAAGAGGAAGATGACACTGAGTACTAGTGAAGTCCAAACAGAGCATCATGAGGATGAAGAGGAACAACATGTAGAGACCCTCGATAATTTCAGTGAACCAGACATGGAAACCCTCAATGATTTTGAGGAATGGGGTACTGAAGCCCCTACTGTTTTAGAAGGATAGGGTACTAAAGCCCCTGCTATTGTAGAAGAACAGGGAATTGAAGCCCCTACTACTTTGGAAAGATAGGGTACTGAGACCCCTATTGGTTTAAATGGACGGGGTACTGAATCCCCCGAGGAACTGAATGCACAGGGCATTGAAAACCCTAAGGAATTGAGTGCACAAGGCATGAAGGTTGTGGAGGGTATCAAAACCCTCAATGACAAGAAAACCCCAAGTGCAGAAACCCTCGGTGACATCATAATGCAGACATTTGACAACCTTGACCTTGATGATGACGGGACCTATTTCGAGTCTGTTGTAGAGAAGAAATTCACACTTGAAGATCTTAGTACAACACCCTCCACTCTCTACCTCAACAGCCGAATAGTAGATTTGGAGCAGCAAGTTCATGACCTGGAGGCTTTGAACCAGGTCATGAAGGAGCAGAGTTGGCAGAAGCAGAGCGAGGTGGAGCTACTTGCAGAGGTAAAAAGGTAGAAGCAACAAGTAAAGGTATGGAAGTATCGGGCCTCCAAATGCTACAAACGCCTCAAGAAGGTGACTAAGTAGCTATGAAGAGCTTGAGACAAAAAGTGGAAGATAGTGAAAGCAGGAATAAACATTGAAGTTCAGGATTAAGGAGTTGGCCATTCATTTTTAAGGATTTTTGTAGAAGGTAAAATGTTGTGTGCAGACACACAACAACTTAGGGATGGTAGGATATTGGTGTCCCAAATTTCCCTATTTTTACCCCATTTCTATAAACATTAACCTCTATTTTATCTCAACATAAACCTCTCTTTCCTGCACTAGTCCAAGATAACTACCTATTCCTGCACATGCTTCGTATTTTACATTAAGATTTATTAAAGTGCTTTATTAATCATTTTTATATGGATTTCATGCCTATTAAGTACCTCTTGTAACTTATGTTAATTTCCTAGAAGTAATTGATGAACTTAGTATTAATTATGATTGAGTATGATCAGTGCAGGCAGATTCCTGCACTGCCACGAGGACTGTCCGAGATTTCCGTGAGCTAAATATTTCCACGCGGACGGGTTTGATCCTTGACTCTGAGTTTAGTTGCTGATGAACTGAAGAAGGATATCGGTGGTGCACAATCAGGGATGTTTTCCAAAGATGGTCTACGACCAAGAGAGATACACGTTCCATTATAACTATTGGCCGATTTTGTAATTTTTGTTGTTAGTCTGTTCGGCAAATGTCTATAATTAGTGGAATACGACTAAGGGTGAAAGGATGTATAAAATATAAATAGTAGGTAGAACTAGCTAGCGATGCTTCGAATGTATTTTCATTTTTCCATGTAATTGGTATCACCCTTTGGCTTTGGGCTGGACTTGCACTGCTATGTACATTTGGTGATCAATTAATACAAGGAATCCACCATGATTTTCATACACTATGTTTAATTTATCTTTGATGTGTATTTGGGTGCTGAACATTTTCGTTTCTTAAAGGGGAAATGAGCTGGTTGGCTAGGGCACAACCAATCCAGCTTGTTTACCCCTTGCGCTTCCGATACTCAGAAAGATAGTGTGAATATATCTTTTTGCAGTTGCATGGTGTGAGCAGTTCTGATATTTATTTCTAAAATTTTGATTTGAATCTATTTGGTAGTTAAAGTGTGAAACAGATATGTGGCTTGGGAGTTAATTGAATTTATTTCTTTTCTGGAATTCCTTTCTCGCATTCCTTTACTCGCAATCCTTGTCTCAATTCACTCTTGCTTGGATTGTGTAGGAAGCCCTTTTCATGTACCAGTGCATGCGACTTCCTGCACTTCGGTTCAATTATTTATTTTACAACAAACATTGAATTTCTTTCCTGCATATCATTTCTAGTTATTTTGCAAGAAAATGAACTGTTAACTTCAGTAATTGTCTTCAGCATTAAAAGTATATCTCTGGAGGATCTGAGAACAGTTGCATGAATTTATCATAAACATGTTATACTTGCATTTTATGTCTTATGAACAAGGAATAGAAACACTTTGAGTGGATTGCCAAAGTTAGTTGACTCGTGCAGATCACTTAGACTACTGCTTTGATTACTTTGAGTTTCTTTCATTTCATGAAGTTTACTTCCTCTGCAAGATTTAATTAATTAAAGCATTTCCTTTCCATTGACAATTTATTTCAGGATTTCATTTGCAGTTGCAATTCTTTTTCAGCACGTCTTTCAGTCTTTTCGAAAGTAATTAGAAACTTGGTGAAGGAAACTCTGCCTCAGTGCAAGAGCTGGTCTCTTGTCACAGAAACAGAGTGCTCTAAGCCCTGAAGCTTAGAGAATCTTCACAAAGACATAAATCTTCAGTAAGAGAGGTAAAATATACTTTTACATAGAAACACTATACACACACTAGTGCAAGCAGATTGCAACAGTGCAAGGATAGGTTGTTTGTGTAGAAGAAATATCAAAGGAAAAAAAATATCTTCAAGGGCCCACTTTTCAAAATGTTAGCTATCTATCTGAATATGAACATAGCATTTCATTCCAACATTTAAGATTGTTTCAGTTGTGTGAAAACTTCTTTACTTTATTTACTTGCAAATTGTTCTTTTACATTCCGGCACTAGAGTTTCCTTGGTGTCAATTGCCTTTAAGATTGATTTCTATTTGATTTTGCAAGCTTTTCCTTTAAGAAGTAGGATTAGGAATAGGAAAATTCATACCACTTCTGGCATTGCCTGTGCTTCGTCTCTAAGTTTACGAAACCCCCGGGTTGACAATTAAGTGTCGAGGAGTTTTCTTAAGCACAATTCTTGCACCCAACAGTATCCGTAGGGAAAGAGACCCTAGAGGTAGATTTTTAGGTCGAGGAATAAGATTAATGCCCACAAATCCACTCACTCCACCACGACTTCTAAGTTCCACACCACCCACTCAAATTCGAATTCCATCCATAGGCCAACAAAGACTTCCTGAAGTCTTAAGATCTGAAATCCAATCCAGAACTTCACCTACTTCATCTATTGAGGCTATAATCGAAGAAGATCCTACATCCCCAACTACAGGAGTAGTTTTTCTATCTTCCACTGGTGAAAAAATTCTAGGAGAAGAATTAGAAATTCCCAGTGAAGAAGAGGAACAAGAAACTCATCTTGATTATCCATTCATAGAGGAACCAGATATTAAAGAATCCATCATGGTTGAAGAAGGAGATGGAGAAGTACACAATGTCAATGGTGAACAACCTAGGATTGGAGGAGGAGGTAGAGGTAGAGGAGGAGGTGGAGATAGAGGTAGAGGAGGAGGTAGAGGTAGAGGAGATCAAGACCCTTTTGGATTTCCTATCTTTGATGAGGATACAACCCTCACAATGAAGAATATTTCACCTTCTATTCTTCCTAATTTCCATGGAAAAAGAAGTGAAGACCCAGAGACATTTCTCTTTGAATTTGAAGTATTATGCAGATCATATGATTATCTACATGATGCTCAAAAATTAAAATTGTTCCCTGCTACCTTAAAGGATTCAACATTGAAATGGTTCATGAGTCTAGGAATGAATTCTATAAGGACATGGGCACAAATGAAAGAAGAATTCTTAGAGAAATATAGGGACTACTGTATGCCTCACAACATTAGGGACGAAGTCTTCAAAATGACACAGAAAGAAGATGAGAATCTTGAAGACTTAGTCGAGAGATTTGTTTATAATATTAAAAGGGAAAAAATGGATAGTCTGGATGAGGAAACTTTGAAAGCCCTCCTACTCAAATCTATCAGAGATGAGTGGATTGATCTCCTTAACTTGACAGGAAAAGGAGATATTTCTCAATTACCATTTGCAGATATTTGTGATCTATGTGTACATATCTCAAGGGCTAAAGCACGAGTTAGAAAAAGTCCTAGGGATCCTCTCTTGTCAAGAATCAATAAATCTGCAGCTAGGACAGTTAGTAGGGCATACTTACGAAGCTTGCTTGATACTTTTAAGACAGATATTTTAGGGAGACTTAGTGAACAAATTGACACCCTTAAAATAAAAAACAAGCAAAAGGTCGAAAATGTTGCATTATCCATCTTTTGTCCCAGGTGTAGAAAGAAGCATGCTCTAAGAGAATGTCCTTTAGACTTAAAAACCGTAGAAACTTGTGCCATATGTGCAGATAACACTTTATACTAAAGAATGTCCTTCTCTACTAGGTCTTGAGGCTGTATTTAATGATGAAGGAATACTAGAACAAGTAGACTCTCTTTATTTTATTTCCAAAAGACCATGGCAGAACTCTCAATCAAATCAACCACAAGGCTTTAAATCACAACAATTTTCTCAACCTTCACAAAATAATTGGAATCCATCTTGGCAGCCTTGGGCTCAGCCACAATCACAATCTTGGAATCAGGGATGGAAAAATCATTATGGGGCTTATGCTTAATATCAACAATATTCACCATCCTATCCTAATTTTCCACCACAATTCTTACCTCGATCTAATCAAATTCCTCCAGCTAATCAATTACCTCACGTTCAAATCCAAAATCAAAATCCATAGCTCTCCCTATGATTTTCACAAAAACCAAATCAATTACCTGCTCAACCACTTCCGAATCCAAATAATAAAATGTCACAACCTGTTTACAATATGGAAGGGAAAAATCCTCAAACCTATGTAATAACTCCATTAGATCTAAATAATGTTCAATTAAGATCTAGTAGAGTATTACAAAGAAAACCCCCTGTTTTCATTTAGGAAGCAAGGATAAATATTCAAAAAGATAAAAATCAATCTGAAGAAGGAAAAATATCTCTTCCTCAGAAAGAAAATAACCAAACAGGGAATGTTCCTATAAATTCTGATGATACTCCAGTTATATAACAACCCTCAGTATCCATTAAACCAATTTTTCTTGAACGGTTGAAAATTGATGAAGGAGTATAAAAACAAATCACATTGCCTGATTATAATATACTGGATGAATTAAGAAATATTTGTATAAAAATTCCTTTATTGCAAGCTATAAAAGAAATACCAATTTTTGCAAAAACAATCAAGGAATTTAGTACACAAAAATCAGGAAGAAAAAAAAAGACATAAAAATAATTCAATTAGTTGGGAAATTTGTAGACATCATGATGGGGAAAGTGATAATACAAAAATATCTAGATCGAGGGAGCCCCATTGTGAAAATTCACATCAATGGAATGGAAATACCAAACACACTGATTGATATAGGAGCAACCATAAACATACTGACTAAACAAATCATGGATTCACTAAGGCTTCCTAACCTTCAATACACACCAACACTGTTGCAATTAGTAGATAGGTCTGTAATTAAACTTGATGGTGTGTTAGAAGATGTTTGTGTATCCTTAGATTCTTGGGAATATCTTGTCGACTTCATGGTTTTAACACCCAAGAATAATTTAGGAGGACATCCATTAATCCTAGGAAGACCTTGGTTAGCTACGACTGATGCTTTCATCAGTTGTAGATCAGGTGACATGTTTATCTCAGATGGAAGTTCTACAAAGAAATTTACATTGTATCCACCTACAAAAACAACAATATAAATAGAGAATGAGGAATGGATAGATGATGATGATGATATACAACTTGTTTTCACTACTGAACAAGTAAGTGAGGAGGACCAAATTTTAATTCTAATGGAAAATAATGAACCCTCCTCACATTATGACCGTATTCGAATCGAATATCTATCATCTAGACAAATGTCTTTACAATCTACGGAAAATTTTTGAAATTATTTAATAGAATTTTTTCCAAGCAAAACTTTAAACATTAATGGAAACCTGGAAGAATTATAGATTAATCAATTGGTAGAAATTTTACAAAAAAACTCTTCTGCTTATGCATGAGAATACACTGATATGAGAGGAGTTAATTCTAAAATTTGCATGCATCATATCTATATTGAACAGAGTGCGAGACCAGTTAGATAGCCACAAAGAAGAATGAATCCAAATCTGAAAGAAATTGTTAAGGAGGAACTACAAAAACTGCTAAATGTAAACTTCATCTATCCAATACTAGACAGTTAGTGGGTTTCACCCCTAGTAATCATTCCTAATAAAAATGGGAAATGGAGAGTATGTGATCCGGATTTAAACAAGAACGCAACAAATTACAGAGATAACCATATACACAAAGATGCAGTGGAAATAATACTTCATTTCATTAATGGAAAATACTGAAATATGCTTACAACCAGAAATGGAAATAAACCAGCTAGGGCGATGGTAGCTTATCTCTGAGAAGAGATGTGATGGCTACATGCCTCTGAACTGTGTTACAATGAGGCTCGAAGGCCTATTTATTGTTGAGAAACAATGGAAAAACCCTTAACATTCCAAAACCTAACCCTAGGAGATGAAACACCAAACTGTGGGCCCCGTTTGGGGTAAATTGGTACATCAACTTCCCGAGGTCGTAACTTTGGCATATGATCTCTGTTTGACGCGTACAGTAGCTCATTAGAAAGATCTATCCGAGCACTATCATTGTTGATTCCCCAAAAAACGTCGTTTAGGGCCTCAAAACGGCTCCGGAAGTTCAGGACCCGAAAAACTGCTAAAAATAGTAAGTTGTGCTACAGTTAAGGAAACTGAAAATGCTGAGAAAGACAATGGTGGGGGTCCAGGTGGACTTGGCAGGTGGCCACCAATATCCACCTGGATCATTCCTCCCCCCTTAGGAAGCAATGGTCCCCATTGCGTTGAGCTCCTCCATGAGATGAGGAAACTTCTGCTGAACTTGTTCCCTGGTGAGCCACTTGCCCTGCTGAAGGAGTTGGCCTGCTTTGACAACTCGATACAGTTGGATATTCTGTTGGCGAGTGTTCTTGATCTGTGTGTCCATGATTCGATCAGTTGCAGCTTGTTCCATGAAATCTGGATTTAATTCTGTGGGTTTGAGTTGTTCTGCAATGTCAGATGTGTCTAGCAATGGTGGAAAGTATGGCCGAAGGCTGTCCACATTGAACACTGGGTGCAGGCCAAGGAATGGGGGAATGCTGAGCTCAAATGCATTGTCTCCCATAGTCTTAGTAATGGTGTAAGGACCATATCGGAGGGGTCTCAATTTCCGATAGGCTCCAGTAAGGCGTTCCTTTTGCAAATGCAACCAGACTTTGTCGCCCACCTGAAACTTGTGTGGCACCCGATGTTGATCATGTCGCTGCTTGTACTTTGCATTTGATTTCTCGAGAATGTCATGGACCTGCTGGCGAATATGTTGGATGCGCTCAATGAAGCTGGTGGCCTTATCTGTTTCGGACTGGACATGAGCTGAATTCATGTGAGTAGCTGCAAGTGGCATGGCCACATCAATGGGGCATAGTGGCTGGAATCCCAAAACCACCTAAAAAGGACTATGGCCAGTGGAGATGTGAAGAGCTCGGTTGTAGTTGTGCTGAACATAGGGGAGGCTCTCGTCCCATGTGCGTGGATGCTTTGAGTTATACATGCACAGAATGTGCACAATCATCCGATTGACAACCTCTGTCTGGCCATCAGTTTGAGGATGGAAGGCTGTGGACTTCGTGACTTTGGTGTCCAGCATTGACCAGAGGCTGGACCAAAATGTGCTGAGAAACCAACTGTCCCGATCTGAGATGATAGACTGTGGGATCCCAAAGTGCACCCACACTCGTTCAAAGAAGAGTTTAGCAGTGGCTTCTGCTGTGATATTCTTCTTGCAGGCCACCATAATGGCCATCTTCGAGAACCTGTCGACGACCACAAAAACACAGTCATTTCCATGCTTAGTGGAAGGAAGGCCTGACATGTAATCCATGGAGATGGATTCCCAAGGTCGACTATGGGTAAGCAACGGGGTATAGAGGCCTTGCTTCTTAATGGTCGGTTTGGCAATGGCACAGGCAGTACATGATCAGATGTACTTCCCAACATCTTGTCGAAGATTCGGCCAATAGAAATAATTTTTCAGTACTACCACTGTTTTCTTGACCCGAAATGCCCAGCAGCCTGACTGTAGTGTGCTTCCCAAATCATCTTGGCACGCTCGCTTGAAGGAACACAAAGGTGACCGAGGTGGCATAATAGGGCATCCTGGAGGTGAAAATATGCAACATGCCGACCCTCCAAGAGTGTCTGGTATGTGTGGCCGAATTCTGGGTCGCTTTTGTAGAGAAGTGGCCAATCAGAAGTCTCGTGCCCACAAGAGTTGAGCACGGTGGTCAGCGCCATGATCGGTGGTCGACTGAGGAAATCTGCAACATTATTGGTGCTGCCCTTTTTATACTTGATATTCAAGTGAAACTGTTGCAGGTATGTAGACCACTTCTGATGGCGATCATTCTGCAATTTCCCTTGGGTCTGTATGAACTGTAGGGGTCGGTGGTCTGTGTGGATGACCATTTCCTTCCCCAAAATGTAATGCTTCCATTGTCGGCAGGCCTGTACAATGGAATACATCTCTTTATCATAAGTGGGGTACTTCTGGACTGTGTCTGAAAGCGTTTCACTGTGATATGCCACTGGATGTCCATGTTGAGTAAGGACTGCCCCAATAGCATAGTCAGAGGCATCTGTCTCGACCTCAAATGGTTGTTGTAAATCTGGTAACGTGAGCACTGGTGCCGTACAGAGACGATCCTTCAACTCCCTGAATGCCTTCTGTTGAGATTCAGACCAAAATAATTTTGCTTTCGCCCCTCCCTTGGTGACTTGACTCAAGGGCCAAGAAATATGAGAAAACCCCAACACAAAACTGCGGTAGAAGTTGGCAAGACCTAGAAAGCTGCGGAGCTCTGTTAGAGTGGTTGGAGAGGGCCAATCCCGAATGACTTGGACCTTGGCTGGATCGACATGCACCCCCTGTTCATCAATGATGTATCCCAGATACTGAACCTCGGTCATGCCAAAAGTGCATTTCTCCAAATTGGCACATAGCTTGTGTTGCCGCAGTGTTTGGAGAACCTGTCGGATGTGGTGGAGGTGCTCTTCCCAACTCTGGCTGAAGATTAGAATGTCATCCAAGTATACTACTACAAAGGAGTTGGTGAATGGCCGCAAGATGTCATCCATTAGCCTCATAAAGGTTGCAGGAGCATTCGTCAATCCGAAAGGCATGACCAACCATTCGAAGAGGCCCTCCTTGGATTTGAAGGCAGTCTTCCACACATCTGAGGGTTCGATTGGTACCTGGTGATATCCTGACCTCAGATCGATCTTGCTGAAATATTTCGCCCCCTTTAGTTGGTCTAGGAGGTCATCAATCCGCGGGATCGGGTACCTATTACGGACAGTGATCTTGTTCAGCGCCCGATCGTCAATACAGAGTCTCCACGTCCCATCCTTCTTCTGTACCAACACGATCGGGCTCCCACAGAGCGATGAACTCGGACGGATGTGACCTTTCTGCAGGAGCTCCTGAATCTGCCTCTTGATTTCATTGTTCTCTAGAACGGAGCGCCGATAAATTGGTCCATTGGGCAGCGGCACACCTGGGGTCAGATTGATGGAGTGCTTGACTTGACAGTGCAGAGGAACCCCTGCCGGGGAGGTGAAGATGTCTTCGTACTCCTCCACAATCTTGTCCATCTGTAGCTTTCGTGTAGAGGGACCCCGTTTGGATGCCGCGACCACTGTCTTCTTCTTCCATTGAGGGCGTATCATCAAGAAAACAAATTTCCTGGTTTTGGAAATGATCTTACTGCATTGTTTTGCAGTAATCAAAGAGATGGCGGCAGGTGGTGCTACCTCTGGTATCCTGAACAACTTATTTCCCAATGTAATAATAACAGCACAGGGCCTTGATTCATACACAGCATGTCACTTCCACAAGTATGGTTGTCCTAGTAATACATCACAAACTTCAAGGGGAGCAATGTCACACAATACCTCATCCGTGAAGGGCTTGATGTTGTATGGAAGGCAACACTGCTGGCTCACACGAAGATCTCGCCCTTGGTGAAGCCACCCAATGGTGTATGGTTGTGGATGTGCTGTGGTCGGTAAGCCCAACCGCTTCACGACCTTTGCCGAAGTGAGGTTCTTTTGACTCCCACTATCAACAATGAACTGTATTGGGGAGCCCTTTACCCACATCTGGGAGTGGAAGAGACGCTCCTCCTCCTCTGGATCTTCAGGTTCATTTTTCTGGATCTTTGCGGTAGCAAAAGTGGCGCTGGGATCCGCATCAATGATCTGCTTCCCTTTTTCATACCCCTTATCGGGTTTTGACTCAGAGTCGGAACATGCATCTGATTTTGAAACCTTTAGCTCAGCCACCAGTGACTGCTTGGCCCGACACTCACTTGTGTTGTGAGTGGAGCTCTTATGGAACTCACACCTTTTCCCAGTGTCCTTTCTCGGCTTCGCGGCATTGTTCTTTGCTTGCAGCTTCGACTGGTTGTCTTGGGCTGTCCCGCCTTGGCTCTGTCCTTTGTTCTGTGGTTTAGGGGCACCTTTCCCCTGCTTTGGATTCGCAGATCCAAATTCTCGCTTCTTTTGTTTAAACTTCTGCTCGACCTTGACGGCATATTGGTATGCTGCGCCGAGAGAGGGGATGTTTAGGAATTGTATTTATTCCTGGATGTACTTATGCAGGTAGCCACGGTATTTGAGTATCAAATGTTGCTCCGAATCCTTGATACCCAACTTTGTGCGAAGGGTATGGAAAATATTGGTGAACTCCGGCACGTCTTGGTCCCTTCCCTGCCGCAGCGTGGTCCACTTTATGTATTCATCCTCATAGCTTCCGACAGGATAGTACTGTTCCTTGATGGCATCCCGGAACGAATCCCAGGTGGGTGCGGCTGAAAATAGTGAGCCAGTACTCTCATCCTTCTGCTCGCAGTAGGTTTTGTTTAGTCAATTTAGTGTTGTCTAAATTGCTATCATAAATTGTCAACCAGGAGCTCATAAGCTGATGAAGTGAAGGTGTACTATATGTACTTAAGCAACCTCTTAGATATTTTTATCGTTTGGGGGTGTTGTTTGTGGTCAATTTAACTTCCTAAGATGGAGTGATGATTTTATAAACAGATGAGTGATAGTGTGTGTAAGGTGATTTCTAAATGAGTGAGTGTGTGTAACTGGTGTTTCCTAACTACCTTCTAAACTTTGCAAAGAAAGAGATTGAAAGAAATAAATAACTTGAAATGAATTGAAAGCAAAGAACCACTTTCTAATGGCACTAGTCACTACTCAAGCTGCTGCAAATGAAAAGGTAAGAAAACCACTTTAAAAACCAATGATAATGTTCATCTCTTCCTAACTCTCTGCTTCCAACATATAGTACTATGTAAAACACGATTAGGAAGTAGTTAGAGATTAGTTTAAAAAGTGATAAAGCTCTAAATGACAAATTATAACACCACTGTGCCTTTCTCCAGCATTCTGCTTCCAACATACATTGTTATGTGTAACAAGTGAAGAAAGAGTTAGTGATATAAGCCAAAAGCTACTCAAAGCAAGCTGTAATTTATTAGTAATCTGATCTCTTAAAGATGAACAACTGATGATAAGGAGACCATCAATGTGTTAGCATACAGCTTGAGGAACTAAGCTAGAAGTTAAGCTAGAAAATCAAAGTAAAGGCAGCAACTATGAATATGACAACTGAAAATACCATCAGATATAAAGCAAATACACAAGGACAAACAATCCTGGGTTAAAACCTGCAGAAAACAATACTGATCAGTTTAAAATAAATGCTGGAAATGAAATGACATGAAATCAAATGGTAAACTATTATACATGATGAAAGAAATAAAAATTGCTGAAGGCAGGAAAATGAAATCAAACACTATGTACACAGGCTGTCATAGATGGGGGCCCTCCATCCACGCAACCAGCTAAAAGATCAGCTACGAAAAGGTGAACAGAAACAGTCTTCTTTTTATAAAACCAGCATGTCAAAATACAGTGAAAAAGTGCTGTAGAAACAGCCTTCTAAAACAGAGTTTTGATAACAAAATCAACGCAGCAATTACAGTATTCAAAAGCTAATCTATAAGCGTTGGCACACGCTTTATTTATAAGCACAGAGGCAAACTACCCTCTACGTGAACTAAGCAACTACAGCCTAACTTATTAACTACGCAGCAACATGCAGTCTTAACTAATTAACTTGTGCAGCAACACGCAGGCAACTCCGTGCACTTTTGAGGGAAACGGTCATCATGGGAAGTAAATCTATGTTTGGATCCTGTCTTTTGCTGTCCTTGTGGCGTGGAGGAAGTGCTAGCTACGGTTCCGTGTCCCAACTGCTCACGGCTCCCATGCCACCGTTTGGAATTTGACCGTTTGACCAAGGGAACACCTGCGTTGACCAAGGGCATATGTGACTGGTTTGGCTCAACCAATAGCATACGATCCATGTGTACATCCAACCCAACATGCCCATGTGGCCCGTTCCTTGAGAAGACACGTGGAGTATATCAAACAACAAAAAGGCTGCGGAATCTCTGAATAGCTGCGGAATTGCTGAACAGCTGCAGAATTGCTGAACAGCTGCGGAATTGCTGTATATGTTCCAAAATTCTAATCAAACAGTCAAACATTAGCATAGTTAACAAACCATGATAAAAAGACATGTAATGCAATAATTTGAACAAGTTAATGGAGGAAAAGATAGAAAAAGGAAGAAGTGAATGGGAAAAGGCTGTTGGGGAGATAGCTAAGTGAGTGCAAGGTTGAGGCTCAACATACCCCCACTCTGAGGGTGTTGCATGTCCTCATGCAACCAAAACTTTGCTTAATCCTTTAATTCATATGCTCGGATGCCTCTGCCAAGACATCCAACCTTCTTCTCTTCCTCTTTGTTGCCAAACTTGTTCTCGGTTTCTTTACCAAGCACCTGAATTTTAAGTTGATCAATGCCCGGCTCAACTTTTTGCATTTTCTCTTCAATTTTCTATTCTTTCTTTGCCAAAGGCCCAAATGAAGCATGGTATTGCCGTGGATCATCTTGTCCACGTTACCTTGTTGTTTCAATTTTTCATTTTCATTTTTGATGTGGCGATTTAGGACTTCTAGTTCAAATATTTCTTGCTTCAGAGATTGAACCTGCTGTTCAAGGGGCAAGACTGTGCTAGGACCAACAACAGATTGCTCCAATGTTTCTAAATAGTCATATGCTTCTTGCTGAACAGGGTCAATATCTGGAGTTTGCCTTGGTCTGAATTCAAACTCTTGAAAACTGCTTTCTCTTTCTTGTTGAAAAGGGCTTTCCTCTCTAGGAGGACTTGAGTCAATGTCTAGCTGAATTTGCCTCTTCTCAGGTGTGCTCAAGTCAACAAAATGGGACTGTTTTCCTTTTATTACACTTTTCCTTTCTATGAGCCTTCTACTTCTTCTTACATGTATGCTAGTGCTTTTCTTCTTGGAGATGGCAGTTTCCTGAAGCCGAGCAAGCCTATGAGCCAATGTTTGGGTATCTTCTTCGGTTGAAGGCTCAGGTGAAGGGGATGGTGTTCGCAAAATAGCTTTTCCCTTATCCCTTTTCTGTCTTTTTATTTTGCTGCCCTTTTCCTTCTCTTTTTGACCAGTTTCCAGGATGGTTTCTTGGGCAATTTCTTGAAGAGTTTCTGCAATGATTTCTTGGACAGTTTCTTCTACATCAGTATCTTGGGCAGCAGTTTCTTCTACATCAGTATCTTGGGCAGCAGTTTCTTTTTCTTTTCTTCTACTTCTCCGGGGCACTTTAGGAGAGCTAATGGAGGCTGGTACTTTAGGAGAGCTAACAGAGGTTTCAGCCGCCTCCTGAAAATGGTTCCTAATAAGGAATTTCTCCCATGTGTCCTTCCTGATTTTTAACTGCTCTTCAATTAATATTTTGATGAGGCCATGGTGGTATAGGTGTGGCTCAATGTTACCCACATGTTTTTGCACAGTAGCACTCATTTTCTTTAAACTAGACAGCAGGAAATAAGGGAGATTGATGGTATGTTCACCCATAAAATGCATCATTATCTTTGTGTGATAAACATACATTGTACCAAATCTGCCTTCACATGTCAAAAATTTCTGCACTAGCAAAAGTAAGGCAGTCCATTCCTTTTTAATGTTACTTACAGGTATTCCTTTGGTGAAGATAGTAGTATCCATACCTGGATTTTTCAATATGTTCTTCCACTCTTGGCTTTCAACAGTTCGATTCTTGAACCATCGTTCTCCAGTACGAGGCAAAGCAGTTGCTTGAGCCAAGCTGCTTTCTGTGACAGTGAATTGCAGGTCCCCAATCTCCACAGTGTTTGTTTTCCCATCAAACGACCGAGCAAAGGCCTTGGTAACCTCTTTGTGGTATCCTTTAAATTTCTGAATAAATTTTAACCACTTGGCCTTCTGCAGGGCATTCCTTGTTTGTGGGTAACCGTCTAGAAATTTAGAACCTTCCGGCTCTGCTCTTAATAGCTTGCCCATTTCGGTTACCAACTTCTCTTGCTGCTCTGACAATACTGTTTGGACGCTAGAGGAAAGAGACTTCACGGAAAAACAGTGCTCCTCAGCATAAATTACGGCTGGAACAGAGAACTACACGGCTACAGTAGAATGGCTGTAATGGAAATTGGGAAAACAGTGTTCAGTGGTGGGTATTACGGCTACAGTAGAATGGCCGTGATGCAACTGCGAGCCTGTTGGTCAGGGTTTTAAGCGGAGAGATGACGAGAATGGAGCAACGTAGGTTTACGGTGAGACAGAGTGGTGAATGAACCGAGAGTGAAATCGATGAAATCGAGGGAGTGAACAGCGATAGGAATGAAGTTATGCATGCGTAGAAAGGTATTAAAGGGTAGAACGGCCGAATCCCATCGACGTCAGGTAACTGTATACACCTGGCTGCGGAATGATCAGTTGAAGAGCCGTGGTGTAACAGGACACGTCATTCTGGTACGAAGAATTAATGCAAGGGAGCAGGCCGTATCAAGTTTGAATCACAGTGATTATGGGACCGTTAAAACGGAGGTGAGGTGGACTACGCAACATAATGGACGAGGAGTGAACGAAGATCTTGTTCAATCATTACACTAGGTGCCTAATACCATAATCTGAAAACCATACGTAATGATATAACTGTTAGTTAGAGGTTTCGAACATACCTTTGTGTATTTTGATTCCTTTGCTAATCATGATGCTAACCTTTGATTTATTGCTGCCTTTGTATATGATGTGTGTCTTCACCCTTCAATGATGCTGGTACTTCAGACTGCAGACTTTTTTTTTTTTCTTTTTGAAACAGAGTTTATTTTTTTGTTGCAGGGACAGAGTGTATTAGCTGCGGAATTCGGATATCAGCTGCGGAATTGGCTCCTAGCTGTAGAATTTGCAGCAACATTTTTCTTCCTGCACCAAGAGAATTAAAACAACTTGACTAAATGAAATAGTCCTGATAGGGACTTTATTGATGAGAATGAGATGGAGTGAATGGACTGAAAGAATGGAATGGAATTAAGATGATGAGATGGATGAAATGAATGAGATGGATGAGATGGAAGAAGAGGGATTTTTTTTTTTTGGAAAATATAAGGTGTCAGGTGACCCTGATTTTCACCTTACATTTTCTGCATAAGACTGCCAATCCAAGATTGGTTTTCAGGCTTATACAAGAGCTTTTTTCTTTCTTCTTTTTTTCTTTTTTTTTTTTCTTTTTTTTTTTTCCTTTTTTTCTTCTTTTTTTTTTTTTTTTTTTTTTTTAACTGAAAGAAACAGAGATTAGGCTGATGGAGGAGAAGAATTCTTCTCCACCAGCCTCATTGCAGAATCTTCTTTGAACAACTTGACAAATTCCTCTTTTGAGAGTGGCTTCTGGTAGATTTTCAGGCGATGGCCATTCACAATAAGAGGAGTATGAAATTCATCAATAGTTTTCACTCGAACTGCTCCATTACTAAAGACTTCATCAATCTCATATGGCCCAAGCCAATGAGTTTGAAATTTCCCTTTGAAGTCTTTAAACTTTGAATCAAACAATAGAGCCCAATCTCCTTTCTGAAACTTTCTTTCTTTGATATGACGATCATGCCATTTAGATCTTTGGTGCTGAACTAGATCGGTCCTTAGAATTGCATCTTGTCTTATTTCATCTAGCTCATTTAGCTGGTCCATTCTGTGTTTTTGGGCTTCTGAGAGGCTCATTCCCAACTGGACTGCTACCTTGAAGGTCTTGATTTGGAACTCAATGGGGAGCAGGACTTCCTTCCCATAAACAAGTTCATAGGGAGAATGTCCTGTTGTGTTCCTCCATGTAGTTCTATAGGCCCATAAGGCTTCAGGAAGCCTTTCCGCCCAATCTCTTCTATGAAGATGAACAGTCTTGGTGATAATGCCTTCAAGAACTTTATTGGTAGATTCCACTTGGCCATTTGATTGCGGATGATATGGAGTAGATGTTCTGTGCTTGATCTTATATTCCTCCATCAGCTTCTGCATCAATTTAGATGTAAATTGGCTGCCCTGATCTGTCACAATTTCCCTTGGGACACCAAAACGAGTGAAAATATCCTCAAAAAGAAATTGAACAACTGAATTTTCAGTGGCAGAAGGCAATGCCTTGGCTTCTACCCACTTAGTAACATAATCAATACAAACCAGTATATACTTCTTTTGCTTTGATGGTGGATTAATTGGTCCAACGAAATCTAGAGCCCATTTCTCAAAGGGTTCGATGCATACCTGAGGCTGTAGTGGCAATTCATTTGAAGGAGTTGGTCTCCCAACTCTTTGGCAGCTGTCACACCTTCTAACATACTGCTTTGCATCTTTAAAGAGAGAAGGCCAATAATATCCTAGAGAAAGGATTTTATAGGCTATCCTCTTGTCAGCAAAGTGCCCGCCGCATGGTTCATCATGACATGCCTTAAGGATGTCAGGCATTTCATCTTCCCGAACACACCTTTTGATTATACAATCTGGCCCTGTTTTTAACAATTCATTAGAAATCCAAGAATAATGTGAACTCTCCTGAATGATTTTCCTTTTCTCATTAGGAAATAAGTGTAGAGGTAGCTTCCCTGTAACTAGATAATTAGCCATATCTGCATACCAAGGAGTCTTGGTATTTACTGCAAACAAGTATTCATTTGGAAACTTATCTTCTACTGGAGAATCCTCATTAGTGTTTTGGATTCTAGACAAGAAATCAGCTACTGTGTTTTGTTTTCCAGGTCTATCTAACACAGTAATGTTGAATTCTTGTAAAAGTAAAAGCCATCTTGTAACTCTGCCATTAGTAACAGGTTTGTTCATTAAATATCTTATGGCAGAGTGATCAGTATGGACAAAGGTTTCATAGCCGATTATGTAGTGTCTAAACTTATTGATCGCATGTACCACAGCTAAGAACTCTTTTTCTGTAACAGTATAATTTAACTCAGTGGGAGTCAAATTTTTACTGGTGTAATAAATGGAATAAGGGATCAAATCCTTTTGTCCCAAAACAGCTCCTAGAGCTGTATCTGAAGCATCAGTAGAAATGTGGAAAGGGAGTTTCCAATTTGGCCCCCTTAAGATGGGTGCTTCAGATATTCTAGTCTTTAAAGCTTCAAAGGCAGATTGACACTCAGGATCCCATTTGAACTCACAGTCTTTGGTAAGCAATTTGAAAAGAGGAGATGCTATCTTAGTGAAGTTTTCAATAAACCTTCTGTAATATCCAGTAAACCCAAGAAAACTTCTAACATCTTTCTGGCAATTTGGAACAGGTAACTTAGAGATGACTTCTACTTTGGATTTATCAACCTTAATCCCCTCTCCTGAAATATGATGTCCTAAAACAATCCCTTCAGTAAACATCATAAAACACTTTTCATGACTTAAAGAAAGATTTGTTTCCTTACATCTTATCAGTACTTTTTCCAAATTTTCCAAAGCTTCTTCAAATGTATTACCATAAACTGTGAAATCATCCATGTAGACCTCTACACAATCATGAATTAGATCTGAAAAGATTCCTAGTACAGCCCTTTGAAATGTAGCGGGTGCATTGCACAATCCAAAAGGGAGTACTCGGTAGGCAAAAGTTCCCCAAGGACAAGTAAATGTGGTTTTGTCTTGATCTTCAAGTGCTACCTGAATTTGATTATACCCACTAAAACCATCCAGGAATGAGAAATACTTTTTACCTGCTAAAGTATCTAGTACTTGATCAATAAAAGGTAGAGGGAAATGATCCTTTAAGGTTGCCTTGTTCAATTCTCGATAATCAATGCAAACTCTCCATTTACCATTCTTTTTGGGCACTATAGGGAGAAACCCATTGGCTATCTGAAATGGGGTAAATGAAGTTTACCTTGAGCAATTTCTGGATTTTTTCTTTCACGATTTCCCTAAGGTTTGGATTCATCCTTCTTTGTGGTTGCCTAATAGGTCTGCTGTTTTCTTCAATATAGATGTGATGAATACAAGTCTTAGGATCGATTCCTTTCATGTCAGTGTATTCCCATGCAAATGCAGTGGAATGTTTTTGCAAAAGTTTGGTTAATTCTTCTTGTTGTGGTCTTTCCAAGTTTCTGTTAATGTTCAATGTTTTTCCTGGAAGGATTTCAACTGTAGAACTACCAAACTCTTCCATTGAGAAGAGAGACATCTGTCTAGAGGAGAGATATTCAATGTCCGCATCTAACTGAAACTGTGTAGAGTCATATTCTAAAGGTATTTCAAAATTTTCTAATGTATTTAGAATTTGACTATCTTCACTGATCTCAGAGATGGTTAGAACAGGTTGGATAGTATCCTCATCATCAACCCACTCATCTTCTCCTATTTCTGTTATTGCCTTTGCTGGAGGATACAAGTTGAATTTCTTGGTGGAATTACCATCTGATATATACATGTCCCCAGACCTACAACTGATAAAAGCATCAGCTGTTGCTAGCCAAGGTCTTCCTAAGATAAGAGGATGTCCTCCTAGATTGTTCTTGGGAGTTAAAATCATAAAATCAACTGGATATTCCCAAGAGTCTAGGGAGACTGGAATGTCTTCCAATACACCATCAGGTTTAATGATTGATCTATCTGCAAGTTGCAGTAAAGTAGGTGTAAAGAGAAGGTTAGGAAGCTTTAACTGATCCATGGTCTGTCTACTCATGATGTTGATAGCGGCTCCTAAGTCAATCAAAGTATTTGGGATTTCAACCCCATTAATATGAGTCTTGACAATAGGGCTACCGGGATCCACATACTTTTGCATGGTAATCTTACCCATCATAATGTCTGCAATTTTTCCAACTAGATGTATCCTTTTGGTATCTCTGGTTCTCTTTCCTGTTTTCTTCAAACTCAACTCCTTTATTGTCTTTGCTAGAATGGGAATTTCCTTAATGGCTTGTAACAAGGGGATCTTGATACAAACATTCTTCAATTCATCTAGAAAACTATAGTTAGGCACCCATATTTGCCTTTCCACTCCTTTGTCAATTTGTAATCTTTCAGGAAAAGGAGGTGTAGCTAAAGGTGTCGGTTGCTCAACTATGGGAGTTGTAGAGGTTGATTCTTTTTCTTTTTCTTTTTGGATATTTTGGTTTTGAAGTGATACTTCAGAACCCTTATTGACTTTGAGAGATTCTTCCTCAGAAATGCTTGGTTGTTGAACACTTGTAGAAGGTTGATCTAGGATTCTACCTGATCTGAGTTGTACTTCATTGAGAGGAACAACCATATAGGTAGGAAATGGTTGACCTTCCATCATGTAAGCATTTTGAGGGTTCCTATTATTTGGATTTGGTAATGGCTGAGAGGGAAGTTGATTTGACTTCTGCTGGGATTGAAGCGAGAGTTGAGAATTTTGATTTTGTGGAGGAGGTTGTTGTTGTTGAGGGTATGGCAATGATAGTTGTTGACCTTGATTTGGAAGTTGTGGAGCCTGCTGATTCTGAAATGATGGAGGATATTGATAGAATTGAGCAAGTCTCCCATAAGGATTTTGCATGCTTTGCATCCATGCTTGAAAAGCATTTTGAGGTTGAGGCCAAGGTTGTTGCCAAGGATTCCAATTTGGTTGGGATTGGAAATTCATAGAGTTGTTAAACCCTTGATTCTGTTGCCCTTGCCAAGGTCTCCTTGCAATAAAACAGAGAGATTCAAGTGTATTTGGATCCTCTTGAAAGACTGCTTTGAGGCCAGGTATTGAAGGACAATCCTTAGTCTCATGAGTTTCTGAGCAAATTACACATGTTTCTACAACGTGTGCATCCAAGGGACATTCCCTTAAAGCATGTTTCTTTCTACATTTCAGGAAAAAAATGGCCAAAGCCTCAGCTTCTGCTTTTTGTTTATTGTGAATCTTAAGGGTATCTAGTTGTTCACTAAGACTCCCTAAGATGTCAGTTTTGAATTCATCAAGCATATTGCCGATTTCATCCCTACTTACTGATCCTGTTGCAGATTTATTTGCTCTAAGGAGAGAAGGATCTCTAGGCCCTTTTTGAGTTTTTGATTTGCCCCTTGAGAGATGGATACAGAGTTCTGCTATATCATTGAGTGAAAGTTGAGAAATATCCCCTTTCCCCATCATGTTTAAGATATCTATCCATTCATCCCTAATGGCTTTTAATAAGAGGGTTTTTAAGGTCTCTTCATCCAAGCTACTCATTTTTGCTCTTTTCAAGTTATATTGAAATCTTTCAAGTAAATCTTCTAAGCTCTCATCTTCTCTTTGTATCATTTTAAATACCTCGTCCTTGTGATTAGTAGGCATACAATAGTCCAAATACCTATCCAAAAATGTCTGTTTCATTTCATCCCAAGATCTAATGGATTGAGTGAGTAACCCCATGAACCATTTCAAAGCTTGATCTTTCAGTGTTGAAGGAAACAATTTGAGTTTCTGAGAGTCATCCAGGTAGTCATAAGTTCGACACACAACTTCAAACTCAAATAAAAATGTTTCAGAGTCCTCAGTTCTTAACCCATGGAAATTTGGGAGGACAGATGGCGATATGTTTTTCATAGTGGCTCGGGAATCCTCATTAACAATGGGAAACCCAAATGAATTATCCCCATCTCTATTTCCTCCTCCAAGGGGACCTCTACCTCCTCCATTATTGTTGCTGTTTCCTCCTCCTCCTCTACCTCTACCTCTACCACCTCCTTCTTCCTCTGCCATGATGGTTCTCCTAGGGATTTCAAAATCTTCTGGTTCCTCTACAAAGGGTGAATGAGAAGAGATTTCTCCTTCTTCTTCAGATGATTCTACTTCCTCAATTACAATTGGTCTTTCTGTAGGAGAAAGAGAAGAATCTCTTCCTGGTTCAAATTCAATATAAGGTGTGGGAGAGTCAACTCTTGGCTCTTGAATTCTAGGAATTCTAGGACTAGGAGTGTCGGTTGGAGATAAGGGAGGTGTCTCTTGTCTATCCCTTGAAGCAGATGGACTTGTAAAAATTGAACTTCGAGCTCTAGCTAAAAACCTTCCCCTAGAATCTCTAGCTCTATGCATGTCATTTTTTTTATTATTTTTCTTCAAGTCAAGTTAATAGTTCTTTTTTTGATCTTCCAAGTCACTCTAGGTGCAAGAAGAGAGCATACTCAGGAAACTACTAAATCAATAACTTTCTCTTTTCTGATCCTCCAGATCACTTTGGAGTGCAAGAGGAGAGCATACTTTGATAGGTTATCAACTTCTTTCCTTGAAATTTTATGTTTTTTTTTTTCTAAGAATATGGCTACTTAATTTCACTTCCCCGGCAACGGCGCCAAAAATGTTTAGTCAATTTAGTGTTGTCTAAATTGCTATCATAAATTGTCAACCAGGAGCTCGTAAGCTGATGAAGTGAAGGTGTACTATATGTACTTAAGCAACCTCTTAGATCTTTTTGTCGTTTGGGGGTGTTGTTTGTGGTCAATTTAACTTCCTAAGATGGAGTGATGATTTTATAAACAGATGAGTGATAGTGTGTGTAAGGTGATTTCTAAATGAGTGAGTGTGTGTAACTGGTGTTTCCTAACTACCTTCTAAACTTTGCAAAGAAAGAGATTGAAAGAAATAAATAACTTGAAATGAACTGAAAGCAAAGAACCACTTTCTAATGGCACTAGTCACTACTCAAGCTGCTGCAAATGAAAAGGTAAGAAAACCACTTTAAAAACCAATGATAATGTTCATCTCTTCCTAACTCTCTGCTTTCAACATATAGTACTATGTAAAACACGATTAGGAAGTAGTTAGAGATTAGTTTAAAAAGTGATAAAGCTCTAAATGACAAATTATAACACCACTGTGCCTTTCTCCAGCATTCTGCTTCCAACATACATTGTTATGTGTAACAAGTGAAGAAAGAGTTAGTGATATAAGTCAAAAGCTACTCAAAGCAAGCTGTAATTTATTAGTAATCTGATCTCTTAAAGATGAACAACTGATGATAAGGAGACCATCAATGTGTTAGCATACAGCTTGAGGAACTAAGCTAGAAGTTAAGCTAGAAAATCAAAGTAAAGGCAGCAACTATGAATATGACAACTGAAAATACCATCAGATATAAAGAAAATACACAAGGACAAACAATCCCGGGTTAAAACCTGCAGAAAACAATACTGATCAGTTTAAAATAAATGCTGGAAATGAAATGACATGAAATCAAATGGTAAACTATTATACATGATGAAAGAAATAAAAATTGCTGAAGGCAGGAAAATGAAATCAAACACTATGTACACAGGCTGTCATAGATGGGGGCCCTCCATCCACGCAACCAGCTAAAAGATCAGCTACGAAAAGGTGAACAGAAACAGTCTTCTTTTTATAAAACCAGCATGTCAAAATACAGTGAAAAAGTGCTGTAGAAACAACCTTCTAAAACAGAGTTTTGATAACAAAATCAGCGCAGCAATTACAATATTCAAAAGCTAATCTATAAGCGTTGGCACACGCTTTATTTATAAGCACAGAGGCAAACTACCCTCTGCGTGAACTAAGCAACTACAGCCTAACTTATTAACTACGCAGCAACACGCAGTCTTAACTAATTAACTTGTGCAGCAACACGCAGGCAACTCCGTGCACTTTTGAGGGAAACGGTCATCATGGGAAGTAAATCTATGTTTGGATCCTGTCTTTTGCTGTCCTCGTGGCGTGGAGGAAGTGCCAGCTACGGTTCCGTGTCCCAGCTGCTCACGGCTCCCATGCCACCGTTTGGAATTTGACCGTTTGACCGAGGGAACACCTGCGTTGACCAAGGGCATACGTGACTGGTTTGGCTCAACCAATAGCATACGATCCATGTGTACATCCAACCCAACATGCCCATGTGGCCCGTTCCTTGAGAAGACATGTGGAGTATATCAAACAACAAAAAGGCTGCGGAATCTCTGAATAGCTGCGGAATTGCTGAACAACTGCGGAATTGCTGAACAGCTGCGGAATTGCTGTATATGTTCCAAAATTCTAATCAAACAGTCAAACATTAGCATAGTTAACAAACCATGATAAAAAGACATGTAATGCAATAATTTGAACAAGTTAATGGAGGAAAAGATAAAAAAAGGAAGAAGTGAATGGCAAAACGCTGTTGGGGAGATAGCTAAGTGAGTGCAAGGTTGAGGCTCAACAGGTTTCCCACCAGTCCTTGACGTGGGGGGCTGCTTTGAGAAGAGCAAAAACAATCTTTTCCCGACTCGAAAATTCATGAACAGAAAAATAACCCTCTAGCAGATTTAACCATTTATCTACGGCATCGGCGTCTATCTGACCCTCGAATATGGGGATTTCAAAATTAACTTGTACCTTAAAGGGTGTGGCGTTTCCAGAGGAGCTGCTGGAAGCCGATGCGCCGCTTCTGGGTAGCCGCTGAAGGATCTGGGCAAAGCTGTCCATCATCGCGTTCCGTTGTCGCTCGAGCGCTTCTTCGAGGAAGATTTTGATGGGATCTCCTGCCCCCTCGTCTTTCTTCTCGTCTGCCATGGGAGGCCGTCGGGATTTGCGAGGCTGGTCTTGCAAAGGTTCAACCAGTTCAAGCCCTAACTCCTTATATCCCGACCTTGTTGGGGACATGCAAAGAAAAACAGAGAAAAAGCAGACCGCTCTGATACCACTGATTCAGATTTAAACAGGAACGCAAAAAATTACAGAGATAACCATATACACAAATATGCAGCGGAAATAACACTTCATTTCATTAATGGAAAATACTGAAATATGCTTACAACCAGAAATGGAAATAAACCAGCTAGGGCGATGGTAGCTTATCTCTGAGAAGAGATGTGATGGCTACATGCCTATGAAATGTGTTACAATGAGGCTCGAAGGCCTATTTATTGTTGAGAAACAATGGAAAAACCCTTAACATTCCAAAACCTAACCCTAGGAGATGAAACGCCAAACTGTGGGCCCCGTTTGAGTTAAATTGGTACATCAACTTCCCGGGGTCGTAACTTTGGCATATGATCTTCGTTTGACGCGTACAATAGCTCAATAGAAATATCTATCCGAGCACTATCATTGTTGGAATGGACAACATCGGTCCATTCCATGGACCCATGTTGCCCCCGGATTCCCCAAAAAACGTCGTTTAGGGCCTCAAAACGGCTCCGAAAGTTCAGGACCCGAAAAACTGCTAAAAATAGTAAGTTGTGCTACAATTAAGGAAACTGAAAATGCTGAGAAAGACAATGGTGGGGGTCGAGGTGGAATTGGCAGGTGGCCACCAATATCCACTTGGATCAGTATGTATGGATTACAGGGAATTGAATAAAGCAACATTAAAAGACCACTTTCCACTTCCTTTCATAGATCAAGTTTTAGACACATTAGCAGGGAAAAAATATTTTTCATTTTTGGATGGTTTTAGTGGATACAATGAGATTCAAGTAGCAACCGAGGATCAAGATAAAACCACATTTACCTGTCCATGGGGAACTTATGCTTACTGAGTACTTCCTTTTGGATTATGCAATGCTCCAACAACATCCCAAGGAGCAGTCCTCGAAATTTTCTCTGATCTTATTCATGATTGTGTGGAAGTATAATGGATGATTTCACAATTTACATAAATTCTTTTGAAGAAGCACTTGAAAATTTAGAAAAAATTCTAATAAGATGTAAAGAAAAAAATCTTTCATTAAGTCATGAGAATTTTTTTATGATGTTTAATGAAGGAATTGTTTTAGTTCGCCATATTTCAGGAGATGGAATTAAGGTAGACTCATCTAAAGTATAGGTCATTTCTAAATTATCAATGCCAAATTGTCAATGAGATGTTAGGAGTTTTCTTGGTTTTACTGGATACTATAGAAGATTCATAGAAAACTTCACAAAAATTGCATCTCCACTCTTCAAACTACTTACCAAAGACTGTGAATTCAGTTGGGATTCTGATTGTCAAAATGCCTTTGAAACTTTGAAAAAGAAAATCTCTGAAGCACCTATTTTAAAAGGACCTAATTGGAAATTGCCTTTCCATATATCAACCGATGCTTCAGACACAACCTTAGGAGTTGTGTTAGGACAAAAATACCTTACTCCTTATGCAATCTATTATACTAGTAAAAATTTAACTCCAACAGAGCTAAATTATACTGTAACTGAGAAGGAGTTTTTAGTTGTAGTTCATGCCATTAATAAATTCAAACATTATATAACTAGCTATGAAAGTTTCATTCACACAAACCATTCTGACGTTAGATATATAATGAATAAACCAATTACTGATGGAAGAATTACCAGATGGCTCTTACTGTTGCAGTAATTCAACAACACCATTATAGATCGACCCGGATAACAATGATAAACTTGTGGAGGATAAATTTCCTTATGAATATCTTTTTTCAATATCTACTAAATCACCTTGGTATGCAGATATTGCTAATTATTTAGCTACACGGAAATTACCATTTCATTGTCTCCTAAAGAAAACAGGAGGATAATTCAAAACAACACATCTTACTCATGGATAAACGAATAATTGTACAAAACAGGACCAGATCTCATCATCAGAAGATGTGTTCGAGAAGACGAGATACCAGAAATACTTAAAGCATGCCATGATGAACCATGTGGAGGAAATTTCTCTGATAGAAGAACTGCTTATAAGATCCTTCTCTTAGGATATTATTGGCCTTCCATTTTCAAGGATACCAAAGAATATGTTAAGAGATGTGACAATTTTCAAAGGATGGGGAAACCTACTCTTTCAAATGAAATGCCATTACAACCTCAAGTACTCATTGAACCTTTTGAGAAATGGGTGCTAGACTTTGTCGGTCCAATCAATCCAACTTCAAAACAAAAAAGATATATTCTGGTATGTACTGATTATGTCACTAAAGGGTAGAAGCTAAAGCACTTACTTTTGCTACTAAAAATGTTGTAGTTTCATTTCTTTTTGAGGATATTTTTACTCATTTTGGCATTCCAAGAGAAATTGTAATAGATCAAGGAACACAATTTACATCCAGATTAGTGCAGAAGCTCATGGAACAATACAAAATCAAGCTTCAGAAATATACCCCGTACCATCCACAAGTAAATGGACAAGTTGAGTCTACAAACAAGGTGATTTAAGAAATTCTCACCAAGACTCTACACTTACATAGGAAGGATATAGGAATTTACAAGGTAAGTTCCTCAGATAGAACACCAAAGGACATCGCTCACAAACATATCACAGATCAATACAACAGTATTCTTGACGTGGTTAAAACCTCAAAGAGGGAAACAGTCCATGGCTTGAGCCAACGTGGCCACTTCAGGAAATTTATTAATGTAAAAGAAATAAAATTTACGTAAGCTTCTCTCATGATAGTCACCTTACAAATGACCCTCCATGCTCTTTAAATAAAGATCATGGAAAAATCGAGTGTTAAGCCACAAATCAAGTGTCAGTAATACCGAGGAGAGAATGCATCGTCGTATCATTTCATGTTTAGAACATATCGTGACCGTCGGATTGTACGTTACAAAAGTACATAGTAAAGAAACACACTTTACTTAACTCTACACTAGACCAAGTTATACTTAACTATTTCCTATGTGTCGGAATATCCTAACATCCCCCCTTAAGAACAACTTGGGATAGTATTGAAGGATGTACAAATATGACACAATAGGAGAAGGAAGGAGGAATTAAAGCCTATCCCCTCTTAGTGACAACTTCTTGAACTCCAACCATAAATCGAAGTTTAGTAAACTTCGCCTTTGTGAGAGCCTTTGTAAAGATGTCTACAACTTGATCATCGGTTGAACATTATTGTGCTTCAAGAACATGGTCATGAATGAGCTTTCTGATGAAGTGCATGTGTATTTCAATGTGTTTGCTGCACTGATGTTGGATTGGATCTTTGCATAGTTGAATGGCACTTTGATTATAACACCAAAGTTTAGTCAGATGTTGTTGTTGAAAGCCAAACTCTGGCAGGCTTTGACGAAGCCACGGGGCTTCCTTACTAGCTTCTACAGTGCCATGATACTCTGATTCTGCTGAAGAAAGAGAAATGGCACTTTGTTTCTTACAATCCCATGTAATAGGTCCAGAACCAAGAGCGAAGACATAACCTGCAATATACTTCCTATCATAAGGGTCACCGGCCAATCAAAATCAGTGAAACCAACCAATAGAGGAGATGCTTCTACACTGTAATAAATCCCAAACTAAACTATACCTTAAACATAACGAAGTATTATTTTAGTTACTTTCCAATAAATTTCAAGTGGGTTTTTCATAAACCGAGCAATAAGGCCAACAACAAAGGAAAGGTTAGGAGGGGTTTGGGTCAGATACAAAAGTTTTCCTACAAGCTGACAGTATAAAGTAGCATTAACTTCAGGGGAAGTACAAGTGACTAAAATTTTGGCTCTAGACTGAAAGGGAGAAGAGGTTGGCTTACAATCTTCAATGTGAAAGCGGCGTAGAAGATCATAGGCATACATGGAGTGGGAAAGGGAAATACCTTCCTTGGATTGCAAGACTTGAAGACCAAGAAAAGAATGCAAGTGTCCTAAGTCTGTCATTTCAAACTGCTTTTTAAGGCTCAACTTCACATGGTTTATAAGGTTGGGATCACTACCAGTAAGGATAATATCATCAACATAAAGAACAAGAATGATAAGAGACTTACCCACTTTCTTGGTGTAGACAATATTTTCAGAATGACACCTAGAAAATCTAGTATCTGAAAGAAAGCTATCCATTTTGGCATACCAAGCCCGAAGGGGTTGCTTGAGACCATAAAGGGATTTCTTAAGCTGACATACAAGGCTGGAGTTTGTTTGCATAAATCCAGGAGTTTGTTCCATATAGATTTCTTCATGAAAGTCCCCATGCAAGAAGGAAGATTTAACATCCATCTGATGAACTTCCCATTTGAAAGAGGCAGCAAGGGAATAACAAGGTGGATAGAGTTCATTTTGGAAATAGGGGAGAAGGTTTTAGTATAGTCAATGCCTTCAACTTGTGAAATACCTTAGAAACAAGACGACCTTTATGTTTATCAACTTTTCCATCTGGTCCAAACTTGGTTCTGTAAACCCATTTACATATAACAAGTTTTCTTCCCTTTGGAAGAGGAACAAGATCCCATGTATCATTTTCCAATAATGAATGATATACTTCATTCATAGTTGTGTCCCAATTTGGATGGCCTAAATTTTCTACAAAGGTGTCAGGATCATAATTCGTTGAAGCTTGAGCCAATAAAGAAGAGGCTCTATCGAACCGAGAACATGTACGTCACTGATCTGTAGGATCAACTGCAATAGAACTTGCTGCATCCCGAGTAGCACAGACACATTTTGGAAGCTGAAGAGATGAAGGAGGATCCTAAGAACGTGGGGGAGGATTTTCATCCTCGTTGTCATCATCTGAAGAATAAATATTTTCAGAAGTAGAAGGGATAGAGAGAGGTGGCACATCTGTCGAACTAGGCTCGTAGGATGATATATTTTCAACAAACTTTACATCTCTTCTAATGATAACATTTTTGGATTTAGGTGAAAGAAGTCTATATCCTTTGACACCTTCAGAATATCCTACAAAAATACATTTTTCACTCTTAGGTTCTAAGGCTTTATGTTTCTCATCGGGAATATGGGCCCATGCTTCACATCCAAAAACACGAAAGTGACTTACATATGGTTTAATTGAGTTGCATTCTTGTTCTGGAGTGATATTATTTAAAACCTTAGTAGGAGTGCAATTTAATATGTAATTTGCACAGTTAATTGCTTCTGCACAAAAATTAAGACTAATTCCTTTATATTGAAGCATATAATTAGCCATTTCCTTTAAGGTGCAATTCTTCCTTTCAGCTACACCATTTTTGTGTGGAGTATATGGAGAAATATGTTGCATTTGAATTCCATGCTATGCAAAAGTTGATGAATTTGTTGTTAACATATTCTCTGGCATTATCAGATCTTAGCTTAATAATTTGATGTCCAGATTGTTTCTCAACAAAGGCCTTGAAGGCCAAGAACATGTTAAATACTTCACTCTTGATTTTTAAGAAGTATACCGAAGTGCGTTTGGAGAAATCATCAATGAAAGTTAAGAAATAATTGTAGCCAGAGAATGAAACAACTAGAAGTGGACCACATAAATCACTATGCACAAGATGTAAAGGGGTTGAGGCGTGCCAAGAGGCATGCTTTTCAAAACTATCCTGATGATGTTTTCTGAGTACACATCTGGAAGAAACATCATCTCTGCAAGATACCATAGGAAGACCTCTGACACCAATAAGCTCTAATGCCTCCTATCCCAAGTTGTTCATAAAGGGGGATGTTATGATATTCCGACACATAGGAAATAGTTAAGTATAACTTGGTCTAGTATAGAGTTAGGTAAAGTGTGTTTCTTTACTATGTAATTTTGTAACTTACAATCCGACGGTCACGATATGTTCTAGACATGAAGTGATCTGACGGTTCATTCTCTCCTTGGTATTACCGACACTTGATCCGTGGCTTAACACTCGATTGGTCCATGATCTTTATTTAAAGAGCATGGAGGGTCATTTGTAAGGTGACCGTTCATGAGAGAAGCTTATGTAAACTTTCTTTCTTTTACATTAATAAATTTCCTAAAGTGGTCGTGTTGGTTCAGGCCATGGACCGTTTCCCTCCTTGAGGGTTTTAACCACGTCAAGAATATTGGTGTGTTGATCTGTGATATGTTTGTGAGTGGTGTCCTTTGGTGTTCTATCTAAGGAACTTACCCTGTAAATTACTACATTGTATCAGAGCAGGAAGTGGCATGGTATAAGAAATACTTGTAGCCAAAGAATGAAACAATTAGAAGTGGACCACATAAATCACTTTGCACAAGATGTAAAGGGGCTGAGGAATTCCAAGAGGCACGTTTTTCAGAACTATCCCAACGTTTTTTTCCGAGTACACATCCGGAAAAAACACCATCTCTGCAAGATACCATAGGAAGACCTATCACCATATTTTCTTTACATAGATTTTGAAGGGAGCAATAATTTAAGTGACCAGATCGCTCATGCCAAAGTTTTCTCACTTCATCATTATGATCAACAAATACCAAGGGAAGAATTGATGACCCAAAGTTGTTAAACTTATACAACCTTGTAGAATCATCAACTATGCCAGTAGCTAAAATTTGTGTAGGATCTCTTAGGTCCTTAATTACAACATCATGAGATGACAATTCAATGATTTTACCTTCACCTAAATGAGTTATCTGATATACAGATAGAAGGTTGCAGGATAAGGTTGGAACACATAATACATCATTAAATTGACCATTGTCTCGATGAATAGTTCCATTCCCTACAACAATAAGAGATTTATCATCACCAACATATATATTTTTTGTGTTACAATCATTTAAAGAAGAAAACACTTTCTTTTTGGCCATGTGATAAGAAGCTCCAGAATCAATGAGCCACTCATGAGAATGAAAAGAAGAAGATACATTTAGTGCATAACCAGACCGAGATGCTTGACAACCACATGCATAAAGTTTTATTCCTGAAGATGAAGTTGAAGTTGAAGAGTGCTCCAAATGGATGTTATGCTTCTTCATTGCTGCTTCAAAGTCTTCCATCTTCTTAAAGCATTTGGATTCTAAGTGGCCATCTCGATTACAAAAGTTGCAATGTCTATTAGTCTTCTTCCCTTTGTTTTTATTTGCTTTATCATTTTTTGAATTGATTTTTCATTTTGAGACTAAAAGTGCTTAGGACCCTTGGTTGGTTTAGGACCATTTTTTTTAGGGTGTTGCTTCTTAGGATTCTTTGAACTTGGCTGCTGCTAGGCAGCTAAGGCTTTCTTAGAAGAGTTTCCAAGATTAAGAAGACCAAGATGTAAGAGTTTTTTTTGTTCTCTTATTAAATAGTCACAAAATGAATCAAAAGAGGGGGACTTGTAGGCTTTTCCTTGAGAAATAAAGGCTTCTCTAGTAGAATGGAAGGTGGAAACAAACACAGAGTAGGCTGGTCCTAACTTAGTAAGAATGGAATAGATAAGGCTACCATCTTCTTTCTTAACCTTAACACCTTCCAAGAGAAGTCTAAGGGTCTTGAACTTGGACAAAAAATCTTCAATGGAAGAAAAATTATTGGGGTCCAACGTAAGCAACTCATTTTTGAGTTGATGGGATCTAATTTCATTTTTAATTCCAAAAACTTTATTGATCTGTTTCATTGCTTCATCAGGGGTATCAAGTTCCGTGATATGGAATCTAAGTTCTAGAGAAATAGACATCCCTATCAACCCATGTTCTTGATCTTGCTTATTTTCCCATTTGACTGCCTTATCTTCATCTTTAGGTTTAGATGCTTGGCACGAGGCTATTCTATAAAGATCTTTACTTCTAAGTAAATCCTCCATGTAGGACACACATTGGAAGTAGTTGGTGCTGTCAAGAATAACTTGGCATGGAGTTTCCATTTTAATAGAAACTAGATTTTCATATGCAGAAACTAAAGTGTTCCAATAGAAAGATCTCGAAAAATTAGGTCGATTAAAAAAAATGGCTCTAAAAACGACTTCTGGATGAAGAAGTTATGGCCTTTTGAAGAAAAGTTGTTGAATATGCCGACGAGGTACATGAATGTGCGGAAGTGAATAATACTGTTATATTTAAAAAAAAAAACCCCTCTTTCTAAACTTAATCTAATTAAATCATTTTTTAAAAAAATTATGTGACCCACTTTTATAAATAAGTGAAAATCACTTTTACAATGGTACTTTATGAGCTACCCACTAAATTGTAACTTAAATAAAAGATAAAGAGACTTTAGAATTATAAGTGACTCATTTTTTATAATGGGTGAGAACACTTTTACATAAAGTAACTTTAAAATATAAGCACACACAACTTGAACCCAAGACCTCTATTATCATAAGGTAACTTTGGACCAAGTGAGCTAGTTTAAAAGGTTAGTAATTTTTGGAAAAGAGGAAGGGTTTTTTTTTTAGTCACTGAAGCTTTGGAGCGTGTGCTTACTTGAAAAAACTGTTTTACCTTATAAAACAAAAAAACACACAACCCAAGATGGACATGCAAAAAAAACCAAACCTTATGGCTTGAAGTTAGATTTTGCCGGAAACTAAATATTTTCCTCATTGTTTCTGATTTTCCAAGATCACACTAAGGCGCAATGGAAAAGAGCATACGCATGAGAAAAATCCTTCCTTTCTATTTCTGATTTTCCCAGATCACACAGAATCGTGGGGAAAAGAGCATACACAAAAATGAAAGGTATAGATTCGGTAATAAAAAACAAAGAGATAAATAACTAGAACTGCAAATAAAGACTGCAAACCTCTGGATCTTAAAAATGACGTAGCTAGGGCTACCATAAACCTTTTCACATGAAACGAAAGGGGTTCCCCACTAGAACATATGCTCCTAACACAATAGAGTAGTCCTCTTGGCTTGAAAATAGTCACAAATAGTAGATCTAGGAAACGACAGTCGGATGCAATTGTATCGGCTTTAGATTTGGATCACACTCGGATGCGGCCCTCAAATAGCTCTAATACCATGTAGGAGTTTACAGGGTAAGTTCCTCAAATAGAACACCAAAGGACACCGCTCAAAAACAGATCAAAGATAAATACACCAGTATTCTTGACGTGGTTAAAGCCCTCAAAGAGGGAAACAGTCCACGGCCTGAGCCAATGCGGCCACTTCAGGCAATTTATTAATGTAAAAGAAAGAAAATTTACATAAGCTTCTCTCATGAATGGTCAACTTACAAATGACCCTCCATGCTCTTTAAATAGAGATCATGGACCAATCGGGTGGTAAGCCACAGATCAAGTGTTGGTAATACCGAGGAGAGAATGAACCGTCAGATCACTTCATGTCTAAAACATATTGTGACCTTTAGATTGTAAGTTACAATAGTACATAGTAAAGAAACACACTTTACCTAACTCTACACTAGACCAAGTTATACTTAACTATTTCCTATGTGTCAGAATATCATAACAAAGGACTGGGTAGAAAATCTTCTAGAAGCTTTTTGGGCTTATAGAACTACATGGAGAAGCACTACAGGACATACTTTCTATGAACTTGTTTATGGGAAGCAAGTTTACTTCCAATAGAGTTCCAAATTTAGACCTTTAAAACAATGGCCCAGTTGGATCTTGACTTATCAGAAGCACAAAAGCAAAGGATGGGACAACTCAATGAGCTTGATGAAATAAGACAAGATGCCTTCCAGAAGACCAACCTAGTTCAACAACAAAGATCCAGATGGCATGACAAATACATCAAAGAAATAAAATTTCATCTAGGAGATTGGGCATTACTTTTTGATTCAAAGTTCAAGAACTTCCAAGGAAAATTCCAAACTCACTGGCTTGGACCTTATGAAGTTGAAAATGTCTTTGACAATGGTGCAGTCAAAATCAGGATTATTGATGAAGAGAAAATTCCTCTTTTAGTGAATGGAAATCAACTTAGACTTTATTAGAAGCCATTGACAAAAAAGGAATTTGTCAAAATTTTCCAAGATAACTCAGAATTAAAGATGGTTGAGAGGAATTATTCTTCTTTTCCACCTTAGAAATTTTATTTTTCTATGTTTCATAAATAAATAAATAATGTATAAACATGAAAACCAACAAGTTGTTGGCATGCTTATATAGAAAATTTAAAGTGAAAACCAATTCTTGTTGGCAACTTAAATTTTCTCTTAGTAATTTTTCTAAAAATCCCTTTTTCTAAGTATCCATTTCTTGAAAAAAAAAAATTAGCTATAGAATTAGTGACTTTCTGCAGCTCTGGCAAGTTTCTGCAGCTCTGATAAAGTTTATGCAGCCAATCTGACAGGGAAACGTGGTGGCTCAAATTGAAGAAATGATTAACTCCTTTCAAAGTGCAATGTACCTGCAAATGACATCAAAGGAAAAATAAAGGTTAGCAAATAAATATAAGGTATGTAACACTTTAATTTTACAATAGGGGTTAACATATTGCATATATGAATTACATAGACATAAAATTATTGAAAAACCAAAATCATTGCAGTTCATGGACGATAGTCCCTTGTTAAATCCATTATAATCCGCCACCATTTTAACTCCTATCTCATAACTCATTTCGGATCCACCAATTTGATCGTCGAATCATTGAATTAAATGCATTCAAATGGCTAATTCATCCCCGTGAACCTTCATTATACTTACCCATTCTATCATTTTTTCTATTGTAGCATTTTTTGGTTTCGATAAGTTAGAATAAATTAGACAAAAAATGAAAATATATTTACAAAGTGTTAAGATAGGATGTGGAAAAAAAGAATATTGAATAAAAAATGTTAGGAAATTATTTTGATAAATATGTCCATATCAAAGAAAATTTTAGGGTAGATGCCCTAAAAAATGAAGGCAAAATAAAATGTTAGGTTAGACAGAAAATAAAAATAGACCATGAAAGTGTGCAAGTCTAAATGCCACTACTATTAACTTTTATGCATAATAATGATTGTGTGCAACTTGTTATTCATGCCACAATCCATGGTAATCAAACTGTTTAATCTTGGTTATTTCATGCTTTAAATTTTATGTTTTTAGTTAGGGAATAAAATCTGACCAAACAGTTTAATCTTGACAGATCATAGATAGGTAGAAAAATAAAAGGAGCTCATCAGTTTAATCTGAGCCCTTGGAAGATATAAGGTTAGAAATAGATAATTTGTTTTATAAAAAAAATATAAGATAAGGGTTTGCTAGCCTAAATGCACCCAAATAAATGAAGAAAACATGTTAGGGTAAGTAATGGGTAAGTAGAAGAAAGGTTGTTGAAGTTCAAAGTTGGTTGGATCAAAACACATTCATCATGCTTAGACATATGTGCCAATGTGTATGATCAACTATGGAAGAAAAAGAAAAGGTTTACAAGTTAATTTAATTAACTCCCCCTCAGTCATTTTTACTCTATACTTACTAATTTCCTATCCACAAGAATGTTCTAGTACTTTTAATCCTTCAAGTCAAAGAGGCTTAGAGCATTTCTTTGACTTTTGGTGGGACCGGACCCTCGGCTTAATGACTTATGGACATCAAGTGCTAGAATACCCTTCATAAAATTCATTCCCCTTTCATTTCCCTAATAAAACCGCTTTCCTATGGATAAACTTCATTTGCCTAGGAAAAGTGAAAACCCCCATGTAAATCCTATTTCACTCAAAAACCCACAAAAATGCTTTATCCTAAGTAGAAGTGTTAAATGATTATGTGAGGCATCACAATAAACAAATCGTGCCTAAGAATCATATTTTACACTATGCCTAGTGTATTTTACATTCCCACACATTCATTTCATATTAACATGCTAACCTAATGTATTACCTCCCCGATATACTTCTTCCCGTATTAATTAAATCCCATATAATAAATATCCCAACCCTTAGTTTAAATATAAACTATAGTTGACCCCCTAAACCTTTGTCCATTTCCTCTGCGCTAGTCTGCCACCCGACTACCCTTTGATCATTTATGCCCAAATCCGACGATGCACAGCCATATCAGGCTCACTCGACGCCCGACCTTTACCCGAAGTTAAGTTAAACCTTCACTAAGCTTTGCTCGATCATTTTAACTCGTCATTAACCTATTAATAAATTCAAATCCGCCGAGGATTAAAGCTCTGGCTCTCCCTGAAGCCCATGCTTTCATCACCCGTGCACCTCCCTCGCCCAATTGTCATCCGATCACCATCCCCCTCATCCAATGATCCACAGCAATATCGGTCGCGCCCGATGGCCGATCGTTACCCGCCCAATAAAGTGGTTTTCCCCTGAACCCCAAAGGCTACATGTCACACGCAGAGGTAGATTGGGTGACCCCTCCTCAATACCTCCTTCGCCTCATAAGAGGTGCGATGGCCTGGGAAACCGCCTCCCTGCTCAGCTTGATAAACCACCTACTGTTCATGATATGAATTTCCACGCCAAATTTAAAAAGTTGCCTGCTAAAACCCTGAAAACCCTCGTTTTCATTCTTTTTGCCCCGTTTCATAGTAAAACCTATCAAACCCTTCTGCACCACCCTGAACCTCTGCAACACAATTATACACAGAGACTCAAAAGTTAGATATGATGAAGCTCATCATAGAACATAATTTGCAAATAAAACAAATGGAGGAGCATCATAGTAAAAACACTCAGGGATTCTTTCTTCATCATGGATGAAATCTATATGAGGGTAAAAAATATTTCTATCCCAGATAAGAAATGTTGGGAAGAATTAACAAATCTACTTGATTAAGGATAATTGAACAACATTCAGTTTTTGAGGGAACAATCAGCCAACTTCAACCACTTTTCAACTTTTTCAGTAATAGTCATCAAACCGCGCAACACCAAAATAGTTCCAGATCATTAGACAATTTGATTTTTGATTATGTAAATAATCTATTTTTGTAAAAGTAGTTCAGGATATTCTTCATCCTACTATTGTATAAATAACTTTCTTCACGGGTTATTAAGGGTTGCACCCTTGAAGAAGCATTTATAGATATCTGATGTAATTAATCTTTTTGGATTATTAATACGAAGCAAAGGATTCTGAATTCTGTTTTACACAGTTTGTGTTTCCTGTAAGTGTTTCCAGTGTCATTCATTATGTTTTTTCTTCATATACTTGTGTATTGCAGAGATAATTAGGTAGGAATATTTCAGTCTATTCCTATAAGCTTCTGAACTCATAATTTATAAAGAGAATGAATTAATGGACTGTTTGTTTAATTAATTCCCTCAAGATCAATAAATCATCAGCATCTTTTGTAAGCTCATGTGTATTTTCTCAAACCTTTTAAACATAGTTTAAAGGTTTTCATACTTATGATTATTTAGCTTTCAATTTGAAAACTGTGGTAATCATATTACTTTTTTGTTTCTACTCATCATCATAAAAGCTATTTCACTGTGTAAATATTTATAGCAGCCCTCTGTTGAGATATTGATATTATTCCAGAGCTTAGGCACGTCAGTTCTATATCTATTTCATCCATTGGTCTCCCAAATCAAAACAAAACCCCCAAAACAATTATCTTAGATGCTCTGGCATAATAGCTGACCATTATTATCTCAGAGATAAAACATCAAACTGGCGTCGTTGCCGGGGACTCGAATTTCATTAAGTTTTCCTAGGGCAACGATATGTATTCTATTCCTTTAAGGTGATTAAAGGTCTAGAAAGGTTAAAATCCTTCACCTAGAAACTCCACTCTCCAAAACTGGCACCTTTAAGCACACCAGATCTCATTCAGAGGCTAACTTATTTAATTCTCTGTCAGCCCCTGAAAAAATCCTGAGAAAAGCTAGTTTTAAAAGGGGACATTAACCCTCTTCTTCTTCTTCTTCAGTCTTGCAGTCTGAAGAATTAGCATCATTATCCTTATAGAAATATTCCACTCAATCCAGATTACTCCCGCCTATCACCTAGGGTTGCTGAACTCTTAGACAGGGGAGTTGATTTTAAATCAGAATTCCTTATTCATTAATTTGAATCTCATCTAGAACCCTCACTACCACTAGGATCACCTAAAACTGAGTCTGACTTTGGTGTTAATTTACCAGAATACAAACCAACGGATTTCATATCCCCTACCACTTATTCATTTCCTCCCACTTTCGGACAACCTGAAACTTATACTTCTGAACAACTTGAAGAGACCCTCTCTGTGTATTTGAATCCACTCTTTGAAACAAGGGAGGGTATTCATCCATAGGTCCAAAAGATAACTCTTAAGACTCCTTTGAAATCATTTAGGAGATCCCCCCTTTCTTCACCTCCAACTGGTTCTTCACCCCCTCAATCGCCTTTATCAACCCCTTCTTCATCTTCTTCAACTTCTTCGTCCACAGAAACAACTCATACACCACCTTCCACTATAGCTTTCCAGCCTATTGTATAGGATAGATATGCAGCTTTAGTCTTACCTCCTAATCTCCATGCATTCCCAGCTGGATACTTGAAATACCTTCCCAGGTATAATGGAGAAACTGGTCCCTCTGCTGAAGACCATCTTCAAGCCTTTTTAGACTTTGTAGATAACATGAATATTGAACAAGAAAATGTTTACATGAGGTTGTTTGTACAATCACTTGAAGAAAATGTAAGAATTTGATTTAGGCAGTTACCTTCAAATTCCATTAGAATTTGGGAAGAACTTATAGACATATTTAAAAACCAGTGTGGTGTGAAAAAAGATCCTCTTTACTTTTTCACTGAGTTTGATGAACAAAAAAGAAATTTTGGTGAACCTGTATCAGACTTTATCAAAATATTCAATAAGCTTTATCACAAAATGCCCCCCTGATTGTAAACCCCCTATAGCAGCAGCAAAGTCTAGATTTTCTAAAGCCTTTGATGATGATTTTGTTGTTATGTTGAGAGAGAGAACTTCAAGAACTCTTGAAGATATGCAAACAAATGCTATTGAGGTAAAGGAAAACATGGCTGCTTTAACTTATTTGAAAGCTAACAAGGAAAAGGCCCAAATAAAACTCAAATCGACACCAAAGGCTTCTAGTTCCTCTAAGACTAAAACTAAAGATTCTAAAATAGATGAAATAACTTCTCTTCTTAGAAATATATCCAATAGAATTTCCAAGATTGAGACTCAACCTAGGACAATTCAACAAACAATTAGCAGACCCCAAATCAAAATCAAGGTCAGTATAAAAGAAATCCACAATTACAAATTCTTCAGAGACCTAGTAATGATCACCAGATTCCCACTCCTTTGTTGATAGATGATCAACAACCTGATGATAATACTATTCTTTGATGCTTTTAATTTGAATTATATTCGAAGAGATCAGAATATTCATGCAGATGCCTTAGCTTTTTCTGCTAGTTCATTTAAAATTCCTGATCAAACTAATTTACTCTACCAAATACAAGTCAAGTATAAACCATCTATCCCAGACAATCTAAAACACTGGCACATATTTGAATATGATGAACATTTTAAATCTTTTCTACAGGTTGTAGATCAATTTCTGTTCTACAAATTGATGAAGATAGATCCGAAATACATGAAAATACAAGTGAGAATGATACTTCAGATTTCATTTCAAAAATTTCTAATCATGATATTATTCAATTGTCTAACAATTTTATTCCCAAAGGTTTGATACCTTTAGAAAAATTGTTTGATCAAAATGATGTCCTCCGAAATACTCAGTCCATTTCTTCGGAAGAGGACATAGAGTAAACTAACATTGGAACAAATGATGATGTCAAAAGCATCAAAATTTGTGCATCTCTAGACCCTGGGATTAAAACTCAATATCTTAGGTTACTTCAAAATTATAAGGATGTTTTTGCTTGGACCTATGCTGATCTAAAAACCTATGATACTTCATTAATACAACATAAGATCCTTTTCAAGCTAGAAGCAATACCTCATCAACAAAAACTTAGGAGGATTAACCCAGCCCTTCTACCAACTGTAGAAAATGAAATTAAGAAAATGCTAGATGCCCAAATCATTCTCCCTCTTAGACATTCTAATTGGGTTGCAAATTTAGTTCCTGTTAAGAAGAAGAATGGAGAAATCAGACTTTGCGTGGACTTTAGAAATTTGAACAAAGCATCATTAAAGGATAATTACACTTTGCCCAAAATGGATCAGTTACTTCAAATGGTTTCAGGAGCACAAAGACTTTATATGCTTGATGGTTTTTCAGGTTATAACTAGGTAAATGTTGATCCAGTAGACAGGGAAAAGACAACATTTACTACACCCTGGGGTACATTTATGTACACTAGAATGCCATTTGGCTTATCAGATGCTGAAGCAACATTTTAGAGAGCTATGGATGTAGCTTTTATGGGTCAGGTAAACAAATTTGTGGTTATTTATCTTGATGAATTTACTGTTTTTCTAAATCTGATCAAAAACATCTAAAGCAGTTAATCAAGGTTTTTGACAGGGGTAGGAAATTTGGGATATCATTGAACCCTAAAAAGTCTTTGTTTGCTATCAAAGAAGGAAAACCGTTGGGCCATATAATTTCAAAGGAAGGAGTAGTAATTGATCCCAAGTGTGTGTCTGCCATTGAAACATTGACCTTACTTAGAAATAAGAAAAAAATTCAAGCTTTTTTTGGCAAGATTAATTTTTTAAGGAGATTCATCCCAAACTATGTAGAGATTGTAAAGGGTATAATTGACATGCTCCAAAAGGACCATGAAGTTAAATGGACTGACTCTTCTAGGTATGCATTTGATCAAATCAAGAAAGCTATCTATGAAGCTCCCACCTTGGCCAACCATGATTATACTAAATCGTTCAGTATCTTTTCTTTTGCCTCAGAAATAACCCTTGCTGTTGTTCTATTACAAAAGAATGAAGATTCCCATGAACAACCCATAGCCTTTTTCAGTAAGGTTATGAGAGATGCCAAGCTTAAGTATGACATAATCGAGAAGCAAGCTTATGCCCTCATTCAAGCCTTGAAATATTTCAAGATGTATGTCCTACATTCACTATTAATGCTTATGTTCCTAATGGTGCTGTAAAAATCATTTTAACACAACCTGACACTAATGGGAAAAGAGGTAGGTGGATCACTCAAATAATTGAGTTTGATCTAACTATCAAAACTATAAAGCTAGTAAAATTCCAAGGATTAGCCAAGCTTCTAGCAGAATCCAATCACAAAGTGCTTGGAATCAATTCTATTTTAGAAGTACAAGGGAAGAACCCACAAGAACCTTCTGTCCTTGCATAAGGGAAGAATCCACAAGAACCTTTCCTAATTTTACAAGGGAAGAATCCACAAGAACCTTTTGTCTTTATAGAAGGGGAGAATCCACAAGAACCTTCTCTTCAACTTGAAGAAAAGAATCCACAAGAACCTTTACCTTCAGATCATATCAGCCCTTTACATATTGATGACAAATTTCTATTGTTAGATTGGTATCAAGACATTATAAATTTTTTGCTCCATTTTGAATGCCCAACATCATTCTCCAAAGCCCAGTGTAAAACTCTTAAATTGAAAGCAGTCAAGTACTACATCATAAATGCAAATTTGTACTGGAAAGATCCACTAAATATTTTGTTATTATGTTTAACAGAATTAGAAATTGAAGGAATCATTGATCAATTTCATACAATATTTTGTGGAGGACATTATGCTTGGAGAGAAACAACATACAAGATTTTAAGGGGAGGATTTTATTGGCCAACATTGTTCTTGCAAGTAGGGGCAAAGGTTAGAGGTTGTGTTCCCTGTCAGATGTTTGTTGGTAAGCATAAACTAGCAACTTTTCCACTAGTACCATCAATAATCTCAACACCTTTCCTTCAATGGGGATTATAATTTGTTGGAGAAATCCATCCTACTTCAAGTAATCAGCACAGATGGATCCTCACAGCAACAGACTACTTCACTAAATGGGTGGAAGCAATTCCAGTAAGAAATGCTACCGATTCAGTAGTAATTAAATTCATTGAAGAAAATATCTTATCTAGGTTTGGTTGCCCAACTCAAGTTGTCACAGATAATGCAACAACATTCTGTAGTGTTAAAATGATTGAGTTTTTCTAGAAATATCAGATTCTGTTACATCATTCAACTCCATACTACCCTCAAGGTAATGGCCTTGTAGAATCCTCAAATAAAAGTCTGGTGAAGGTAATCAAAAAGACCCTAGTAGATCACAAAAAGAGCTGGGACTCTCATTTAATTTATGTAGTACGGGAAAACGGAATAACTCCAAAAAGATCTACTGGGAAATCTCCTTTTCAGTTAGTCTCTGGGAAAGATGCAATTTTTCCCACCAATTTGGCTTTCGCAGTTTTAAAATTCTTGCAGGACTCAACAGATGAACATGATGATTTTTCAAGAAGGATAAACCAGATTATTGAACTAAATGAAAACAGAAATGAAGTTCAATACAAATTGAAGAAATATCAAAATAGGATGAAAAGCCTGTTTGACATAAAATTCAGGGAAAGGGATTTTAGGGAAGGTGACCTAGTTCTAAGATGGGACTCCAAAAGGGAGGAAAAGGGAAAGCATGGCAAGTTTTATAACCTCTGGTTTGGTCCTTTAGCAATTTCTGAAGTGAAGGGAAACAACACTTTTGTGCTACAAAATCTTGAGGGACTATATTCCACTTATCCTATAAATGGAAGGTTTCTCAAACATTTCATTCAATACTAAGAAGTTGGAATACATTTCATTGTGAAACTCTGGTTTCTTTTACTTTTCAAGTTGTCAGTGAGATTTTTTACAACAAAGGACTCCATAGCCCGAGGAGAAGGCATATGGATCTACAGGTTCTCTGCATTCTACAGGGGAAAGCAGTCCCTAGTTGGAGCCAATGTTGTAGCATTTTTTGGTTTTGATAAGTTAGAATAAATTAGATAAAAAATGAAAATATATTTACAAAATTTTAAGATAGGATGTGTAAAAAAATAATATTGAATAAAAAATGTTAGGAAAATATTTTGATAAATATGTCCATATCAAAGAAAATGTTAGGATAGATGCCCTAAAAAATGAAGACAAAATAAAATGTTAGGTTAGACAGAAAATAAAAATAGACCATGAAAGTGTGCAAGTCTAAATGTCACTACTATTAACTTTTATGCATCATAATGATTATGTGCAACTTGTTATTCATGCCACAATCCATGGTAATCAAAATGTTTAATCTTGGTTATTTCATGCTTTAAATTATGTTTTTAGTTAGAGAATAAAATCTGACCAAACAGTTTAATCTTGGCAGATCATAGATAGGTATAGAAATAAAAGGAGCTCATCAGTTTAATCTAAGCCCTCGGAAGATATAAGGTTAGAAATAGATAGTTTGTTTTATAAAAGAAAAGATAAGATAAGTGTTTTCTAGCCTAAATGCACCCAAATAAATGAAGAAAACATGTTAAGTAATGGGTAAGTAGAAGAAAGGTTGCTGAAGTTCAAAGTTGGTTGGATTAAAACAAATTCATCATGCTTAGACATATGTGCCAATGTGTATGATCAACTATGGAAGCAAAAACAAAGGTTTACAAGTTAATTTAATTAACTACCCCTCAGTCATTTTTTCCCTATACTTACTAATTTCCTATCCACAAGTATGTTCTAGTACTTTTAATCCTTCAAGTCAAAGAGGCTCAGAGCATTTCTCTGACTTTTGGTGGGACCAAACCCTCGGCTTAATGACTTATGGACATCAAGTGCTAGAATACCCTTCATAAAATTCATTTCCCCTTCATTTCCCTAATAAAACCCCTTTTCCTAAGGATAAACTTCATTTGCCTAGGAAAAGTGAAAACCCCCATGTAAATCCTATTTCACTCAAAAACCCACAAAAATGCTTTATCCTAAGTAGAAGTGTTAAATGATTATGTGGGGCATCACAATGAACAAATCGTGCCTAAGAATCATATTTTACACTATGCCTAGTGTATTTTACGTTCCCGCACATTCATTTCATATTAACATGCTAACCTAATGTATTACCTCCCCAATATACTTTTCCCGTATTAATTAAATCCCATATAATAAATATCCAACCCTTAGTTTAAATATAAACTATAGTTGACCCCCTAAACCTTTGCCCATTTCCTCCGCGCTAGTTTGCCACCTGACTACTGTCCGATCATCTGCGCCCAAATTCGATGATGCACAGCCATATCGGGCTCACCTGACGCCCGAACTTTACTCGAAGTTAAGTTAAACCTTCATTAAGCTCTGCTCGATCATTTTAACCCGTCATTAACCTATTAATAAATCCCAATCCACTGAGGATTAAAGCTCTGCCCCCCCCCCCCCCCCCCCCCCCCCCCAAAGCCCATGCTTTTATCACCCGCACACCTCCCTCGCCCGATTGTCGTTCGATCACCATCCCCCTCATCCAACGATCCACAACCATATCGGTCGCGCCCGATGGCCGATTGTTACCTGCCCGATAAAGAAGTTTTCCCCCGAACCCCAAAGGCTACGTGTCAGGCGCGGAGGTAGATCGGGTGACCCCTCCTCAATACCACCTTTGCCTCATAAGCAGTGCGATGGCCTAGGAAACCACCTCCCCACTCAACCTGATAAACCACCTACTATTCATAATATGAATTTCCATGCCAAATTTAAAAAACCACCTACTATTCATAATATGAATTTCCATGCCAAATTTAAAAGTTGCTCATTAAACCCTGAAAACCCTCGTTTTCATTCCTTTTTCCCTATTTCACAGTAAACCCTATCAAACCCTTCCATGCCACCCTGAACCTCTACAATACAATTATACACAGAGACTCAAATGTTAGATATGATGAAGCTCATCATAGAACAAAATTTTCAAATAAAACAAATGGAGGAGCATCATAGTAAAACCACTCAGGGATTATTTCTTCATCATGGATGAAATCCTCAGGACGGTAACAAAGCTTTCTATCCCAGATAAGAAACGTTGGAAAGAATTAACAGATCTACTTGATTAAGGATAATTGAACATTCAGTTTTTGAGGGAACAGTCAGCCAGCTTCAAACACTTTTAAACTTTTCAGTAATAGTCATCAAACAGCGCAACACCAGAATAGTGCCAGATCATTAGACAGTTTGATTTTTGATTGTGTAAATAATATATTTTTGTAAAAGCAGTTCAGGACATTTTTTGTCCCACTGTCGTATAAATAACTTTCTTCACAAGTTATTAAGGGTTGCACCCTTGAAGAAGAATTTCTAGATATCTGATGTAATTAATCTTTCTGGATTATTAATACGAAGCAAAGGATTCTGAATTCTGTTTTACATAGTTTGTGTTTCCTGTAAGTGTTTCCAGTGTCATTCATTATGTTTTTTCTTCATATACTTGTGTCTTGCAGAGACAATTAGGTAGGAATAACTTATTTCAATCTATTTCTATAAGCTTCTGAAGTGATAATCTATAAATAGAATGAATTAATGGACTGCTTTTTTAATTAATTCCCTCAAGATCAATAAATCATCAACATCTTTTGTAAGCTCATGTGTATTTTCTCAAACCTTTTAAACATAGTTTAAAGGTTTTCATACTTATGATTATTTAGATTTCAATTTGAAAACTGTGGTAATCATATTACTTTTTTGTTTCTACTCATCATCATAAAAGCTATTTCACTGTGTAAATATTTATAGCAGCCCTCTGCTGAGATATTGATATTATTCAAGAGGTTAGGCACATCAGTTCTGTATGGTTTCATCCATTGGTCTCCCAAATAAAAACAAAACCCCAAAACAATTATCTTAGATGCTCTGGCATAATAGCTAACCATTATTATCTTAGAGATACAACACATTCAATTCATACTCTCTCTCCAGCCTAGAGGGAAACCCCTACGGAGACTATTTTCCCTGTCAAGTAAAACAGTTCTTGAGATGAAACATCTCTCACCATGGGCATTATTGTTCGAAAAGAAACAACAAGAAGGAAATTTTTGGAAGGATACCCCTAGATCAGAGAGTTGTTACATAAATCTCAATGGTTAGATTTCATAGAAAAATTTAATGGTTGCCACAGGGAGGTGAAAAAAACCTTTGCACGATATTTTGATGGTGCAGAAGTCAAAATAGGCAATGTCAAGTTCACAGTAACATAGTCTCTGATTGCAAAAGCCACTGGACTACGTATAGCTGGAGAAAAGTGGTTCAAGAACAGAGGAATCGAAGGGGAAGAAAGGAAAATTTTCGTAAAAAACCCAAGCATGGATACTACTATCTTCAGAAAATGTATTCCTAGCTCTACCCTCAAAAATAAGTGGAGAAATTTTCTTTTTATCCTTCAGAAGTTTGTTATTTGTGAAGGTCGATTTGGGTGTATTTTTTCTATCACATTAGGCTATTGATGAATTTCCTCGAAGAACATCAAATGAATCTTCCATACTTTCTGTTGAATGGCCTTAAGAAAATGCAAGTGTTTAGAAGAAAATCGAGCTTATAGACAACACAATGTACCATCATGGGTTAGTAAAAATTTTGATCGAGTTTCATCTTCAAAGCATAGGTGATAATTGGGAAGATTTTCTAGTGAGAAATAAGTTTGAAGAGAAAACCCATAAACAACCAAGTGGTAGATGAACCTTAAGGGGAATAAAGAGAAAAATTGAGACCGTAATAGAACAGGAACCACAATATCAACAAGATTTGTCAGAGGATGATCTACCAATTGTAGAAATTTTGCAGAAAATGAACATAGAAATCCTTAGAAGAAAGAAATCCAGCAAGAAAACAAAGGTTTACCCCAAATAAAAACCCTGCCTCAGAAGGAAATTCCAAAAGTTAAGGAAAAGAAGATTCAAAGGATGTCAACCACAGGTTTGAGAAGAAGCACCAGATTGAACATAGTGAAATATGTAGAGCATATTGATCTTGAGTCAAAGGAGAAATCTGAAGATCTCGAGGACTCTCCAAGAGAATCATTGAGACTGTCACCAAGGGTATCACCACCTCCCTTCATTTCACCTCCAAAGAGTCCAGTACAAATCCTAGGTATTGATCTTGTACAACAAGAAATCTATGATTACATAGAATCATTAGAGAGAAAGGAAGTAACAGCCAAAGGATCAATTCAGAGCCCAGAAGAATAAGTCAAACAGTTTAATGAGCCACACGAATCTCCAGTATCTAATGTCTTGAAACAAGAAATATTTAAGATGGAGACATTAAACAAGTACCTCAAAACTGAAAATCAAACACTAAAGGCACAAAATGGAATTCAAATTTCCAAAAGTGATAACCTCATTATTCACTGAAGTCTATGGTATAAAAAGAATAAGAAATTAAGAAAGAAAAAAAGGCCATGAAAAGAGAAAGCATTAACTTGAAATACAAGATCCTTATGAGGAAGCCAAGGATGGAAGTAACTGCCAAGAAGAAGAAGAAGAAAGTGAAACTAGGATGTGTTGGCGAAGGTATCTAAAAAAATACAGAAAAATGAAAATTTGGTGTTGTATGAGGACATACAAAACCTCCAGTGTTGGGGAATGTAGAGTCCAAGAACTGTTTTATCTTGACATCCTTTTTATCCATATTTACCTTCTTTTTCCTACCGCTATCATCCAAATAAATGCAGTAATCATAAGGTTTTGACAAGGTAAACATTCATATGTATACTTTTTCATATTTTTTCAATATGCCTTATTTTTCTATTAAAGTTTACATGCGGCTACAGAATTGATCTGATTCAACAACTAATCAACAGATCTGCAACTACATCCATTGTTGAGAGGGTTTGAGTGCGCCAGCTTAGCAAAGGAGTATATGGGTAGATTGGGAATGATCCTCTCATGGATTTCTTCATATTTACTCGAGCTAATTCACCAAGAGATCCACACTATAACACGGTCAACCATGGTGGTCAACAACAGGACAATGTGCTGGAACAGAGTTTGAATTTTAAGATCTTTCATCGATTTGATTTTTCAATAACAAATCAACAAATAAGCAATATGATTTAGTTTTGATAAGGATTATAGTGAAGTCTTGCAGGCTTAAATTTCTCATATTGTTAATAAGAACTCTATAAAAACACTAGAAGCTCTGTATAATGTGTGCGCCACTATATGTAATTTGAGCATCCTGTAGAACTATTTTTCTCTTAATGAAAAGTTCTTATTTCATATATTTTATTTGATGTTGATCTAAGGTGACTGACTGCCTCGTGGAGGGCCCTTGCGTGTAGATCAAGTATTTGATTCACAGTAATTAGATTTTCCTTTTTGATTGTTATTTCATAGATTTAATTCATGGATGCTCTGTTTCATGTTTTTAAGATGCAATTCAATGAAGTTCGTGGCTAGGTTCACTTGATTGATTTCTGTATCATTCATTTCGTTTGCTTAATACCTAGCATAAACTCAGTAATTTCATTTCATTCATTTTCCCAACATAGCTTAGTAATTTCATTTATGTTTTTATTTTTGCATTGAAATAAAGTTGCAATAGATAAGAGTGACAGTCTTTCTGAGCTTCTGAATTCAAGCACATTTTATTTCCAAGTTGATAAATTAGGATTTTCTTTATGTCATTTCATGTTTTCATAGTTAGCTTTGTTTAACTGCAGCATAAAAATCTAAAAACATTTGATAAGTTGAAAATAATATTAACATAACATATCCAGTGGAAAGAGTTAAAATCATTATCCAATCATTCTAAAAACTCAATTCAATCAGAACTAATTCTAGAGATAATATTTAGGATAATCAATTAACAATAAAATCTTAGGAATAACATCCCAGTATAGATAATAACATCATCTCAACACTAATTCTAGAGTTTTACATTAAATTAGATAACGATAACATATTACCTTAATGACATAAAAGACTTCTAGCACATACAATGCACTTGCAATTCATCTGTTTACCTACCCTGGTTGATAATTTATGCTTACAATTTAAGAACATTAAATTGACTAAACATCTAGTATTTAGTTATAAACTATGCAAAATATCAAGGAGTTTTGAAAAGAGCATCATAACAAGTGCAAATAGGAAAGAAAAAATTTCTTGTATTAATCTTGAATAAGAAGGAGTTGTACAACCTTACCCTTGATGATGTAAACCTCCTCCCAATGGTCTCTAATCGCCCCCTTAGGTGACAAGATCCCATCCCTAATCTGACAACATAAGTTTACATTCCAAAGTACTCCATTACTATCTAGTCGTTTTTTAATGTATAGGCCAAGAGGAGGAGATTTGAGATCCTCTTCTTAAGGGATGAGATCCATAAATAGAGGAATTAGGGTTCCACAAGGAGATGGAATTTGATTCATGAACTAAGGGATGAGGCCCAAGTATACAAGGTCTCGAGGCCTTTAGTTGGGAAATATTCCTCCAACAAGGCTTATAGAAATCACTTATCATTTCCATTAAGAGATTTGTGCAACGTTTAGTGGAAGATAGAGAGCAATATTGCACATTCCACAATTGTAAAAATTGTGCTTGCGCAGGTAATCGCTAGGGAAACTGTGCAATTTTTAAAAAATAAGTTTTTGAGCAATGTAATCCAAGATTCTTGTCGTCTTTAGGATTGTTTTGATTCCAACATTGTAGGGGAATGCTTGGAAAACTTCATCGAGTATCAAGAGATCCGGATTGGCAGACATTTTCCTAATGGTGACATAATGACGTGTAACAGATTTCCCCCTAAAGTGAAAATTCATAAAATATGTTTGAGGATTGAAGCACTTTATCATACCAATGTTCAGATTAGAGACCATGGTTGGAGACCTGAAACAAAAAATCAAGGGTTGCAATACAATATCTTCATATAATCATCACTGAGGTAGGAATTCCCATATTCGGAGTAAAATTACCTCAAAGAATTAGTGTGGAAATACACAAAGAGCCATGTCAATAGTAGACATAGTATGGATGAAACCATTAAATATGGATCTATCTTTACAATCATGAATATCTTGAAACTCCATGCAGACTGGATGGATGAAACTATATCCAAGGTATTGGTCTTCATCTCTATCAATCCATAGTACAAGTATGACCATGCGAGTGAATGTCTTGCAGTCAAACATCATAGAAATCACTTGATTACTAGTTAATGATGTGAACTGTTAATAGGTGTAAGAGAACCCATCAATAAAAATGGTTCTCAAGGTACCCCAATACAATATATGGAGTGTGAATAGATGTCTTGAATTCGAACACTCATAGAATCATTCAATCGAAGGTCAATGATGAGAACCTGTCACTGAAAGTGAGAAACCTTCCATTGAGGCATGCATACTCCAAGGTACTAAAGGATGTTTCTAGGTAAACTTCCTAGATAATGAACCGAAGTCGATAGGAAGCAACCAGTCATAGGAGGGCCTACGCCACGAAATTCATGTCATGTTTTGAAGAAAAAAATTGGAATGAATTAGGACTAACTCAGGGATGGTTGACACTATGAATTTCACGGTAATTTTGACTGAGGTCAGACTTATCTTGAACATATTGGCGACATGACATTTCGACTTGGTGGCGTTTGACTCAAAATAATACCAAAAATTAGTTTGAATACTTCCAGTGAGGCATGATCAATTGAGATGAAAATGGATTCCTCAACCCAGACACAAAGATGGCAGAGTGTGATGTTCAAAAGGGACATACTACCTTTTATGATACAAGAACAAATGTTTCTTTCCCATTTTCCCCCACCATTATTGGCAATTACCACTTTATTTTTATGCAAGCTCGATGAGGATAACTTATGCTTGTCCTATAAGCTCATCCTTTAGATGAGTCTTTTGGAGTATTTTTAATGAACCCTAGGAAGGAGTGTTTTGGTCTCATCATGATTGACGAATCCTACATTGTTTACATTTTATGAGTCCAGTGAAGGGGTAGCTTGATGTCGTTTTCATATTTAAAGAGATTGGAAAAGACACGAAAAAAAACTCATGTAGGTATTTCAATGCGAAATTTTAACGAGCCTGGAGAAAGTAAAGCTCAGTGTTTTTCATATTTAGGGAGTCAGGAGAAAAACATAAGTAAACTATGAAATGCCATTTTTTATAAATTTAGTCTCTTAAGTGTGGAAAAAGATAAAATAATGCAGGAGAGAACTCTTTAGATCATGATTAGTCAAAGTATATCATTTTCGTAAATAATCAATGTGGTATGTAAAAGAGGAAAACTTATACTGGGTAGATATTTTTCGTTTAATTAATGAGTCCAATATAAACAAGCATATTCGAAAATCTTTTCATCTTTTGGGAGTCAGAAAAGAGGTTAAAGGTAACTCCAAGGTTTCACTTTTTTGTGAATTTTAAGAGCCCGAAAAAGTGATTAAAGTTTACTCGTCGCCAAAATGATATATTTTATTAAATAACCATGTAAATTGCACATTCAAACCCAAAAATTATTATAACTGCTCAAAAAAAGAGTAAAAACATTAAAATATTTTAAAATTTAGAAGCTATAGGCAAAAAAATATTATTTTAATATGCCTATTTTTCTTATAAAGAGTCAAAAAGTGAAAAATTCTTTACCAATTTGTTTTTACCATTTGGGAATTCTTGAGAGTGCATTTTCACACAAATCTTTAGCAATAGATTATGATTAGACCGGTGAACCATTTCTTGTGTCATCTTCTCCAAGTAAGAGAGTGTTATTTTCTCTTGAAATTGCTGGTTTTTTATTTTGAAATTTCATGGTAGTTTTTAAGTTTTTTAACGTATTGATGAATTTAGGGTGTGCTCACGAGCTTGTATGATCACTCTTCATCAGGAGTGTGCAAGAACAATTTTTCCAGTGTTGGAAAAATGTGGCTTGCACGATATCCTGAAATGGATATGCACAAGCGTGCATTGTCTTTAAAAGTCGGTTGTGCAAGGCAACGAGGGCATCCAAAATCAATAAAATATACTCAAATATTTTGCAACTTTTTCCCATGTTCGTTTTATAACCACTTTTCCTTATTGATCGCAGGTCTTTAGTGTATTAAAATTGAATGGAGAGAGAGAGAATGAAGCCAAAGATATTGAAGCATTGAATGATCTGGCTACAATGCAGGCATTGAGAAATTGTGGCTTACTCAAATATTTCATGATTCTAGGGATGAAAGCCCAAGTAGATTTGTTGACATGGTTAGTGAGGGATTGGAATGTCCAAGACCAATGTTTTCAGATTGGAGATCAGAGACTAACCATTGATTCCAATGATATCTATTTCTTAACAGGGTTCTCATGTCGTGGAACTGATATCTCATTGTTTGGTGGTAGGCCAGGTGGTGAAACAACAAAAACTTTACTTGGCCGAGCATTGTGTTCCTAGATCCAAACTTAGTGGTGGAAGAACTGAGATCAAGGAAATCTAAAGACTTCCACTGAGACCAAATAATTTACCATTACTCAACTATGTGGAAGTGTCGCACTTCACCTTGTCATCAAATATCAGATGCACATTTCACTAGAGTGCTTGAAGCCCACTGTGTTTAATTGGTGTGAAGGAGTTGCTACCAATATAAAAGGACAATTCACCAAAGAAAAGAATGGATGACTAAATAACTTTGGGTATGCTTCCATAGTAGTATCATTTTCTTTGAAGAGGATTATTATCCTTTTCCCATAGGTTTCCATGGAGATGGGAGGTCCACGAGATCCTCATATGTTGCAGTGGATTACATTGATGGCCCGCCATGGAGGTGGTGATGGTCCAGTGGTCAGATATACTCTTGCATTTTTCAAATGGCTGAATCATGAAATCATCATGATTGAGGATTACCCATATATGAGTATGGATTATATAGGGAACCCCGGCATTCATCTTCCTGCAGGAATGTAATGGGGTGATATAGGTAAAAATTCTCACTTTTGTTGTTTTGTGTTTTTCATTTTTTGTTTTTGTTTTTGCATCCAAGACTAATCATCTAAAATTAGCATGCAGATCTGGGACCAGTTAGACCGGAAACAATGCAATGGCTTTCCACACGTGATGAGAAACCAACTCATGTGGTTCAGGATCCAGATGTAGTACACACTCTAACTGAGGTTGAGAATAACCTAGAGAGGTTAACTCTGGATATCCCAGACATTAGGATTGATGATTTTCCTTTGCTCTATCAAAGGCACACAATAGGTGTACCTAGGAAATTAGTCATCTGTTACGATGAGTGGTTCATGCCATTGTATGTTATCATGAGCATTATGCTTAGTTACTAGTCATGGGCCTACATTTTGTTTTTTGGTCTATTAGCATGTTCGGATAATAAAGGCCACAAGGCCTCATTGTTTTGGATGAAAAATTTTGTAAACTCAAAATTTTTACAAACATTATGATTAATGAAGACTACTTATATTTTCTCAGCTTATTTTGTACAACATGTGAATGACTACTGTTTCTTTTTACAAATGCTCCAAATGTCGATTTGACACGTAATTTTCCAATGCATCTATAAATGTGTTTAAATGTCTTGGAATATGTTGGTATTCAATGTAAGCGAATTCTCTTTCTAAGAGAAGGACCTGTAAAAAAACCCTTAATATTGCAGAGATTCTAACTAAATAAATGTGTTTTAAATGAAATACCATGAATTCAGAATCTACCCTAATGATTAAATGACGAATGCCCAATGAGATGGCATTAGATTATAGTTTAATGACTGTGCTATATTCTACAATATTGTTTGTCATTTGACCAAGGAATATTCCATGCAGACTTACTAACTCATCGGTGGGCGAATAGATAGCCCAGGTTGTAGAAGACAGATTTTGAGTACTATGACTAGCACACCCTTTGCAAGTGCATGTTTTACAATATAGGGACCATGCCACATAGGTTTGAACTTACCGACTCCTAACTTATCATTTTCTTGATCATAAACCAAGGCCAAGTCACATTCTGAATACGTGTGAGGGTTTACATTTCGATCAAATTGTGCCTTGACTCATTTTTTATGAGTCTCACTAGCCAATGCAGCATCACAACGAGTCTCATCTAAATGTGTTAAGTATAAAAAAATTGTTCTTCCTCTACAAAAGTAGTAGGAAATAGTTCGATTACTAGTTTCAATGATGGGATTTCACATTCAATGTGTAATATTACCCCTAGGTTGTAAACCAGTTGGAAGGGTGTAAATCCAGTTGCATTTTTTGTTGAGGTTTGATATGCCCACAAGGCTGAGAAAAGCATTAAATTCCAATTTCGTTTATGAATTCCTATAATCTGTTGAAGCATAGTGGTCAAAACCTTGTTCACGGCTTCTACTTGGCCATTTTCTTGTGGGTAATATGGAGTTGAGTTATCGTGATGTAAGCCCAACTTTGCAGTAAGTTCAGTCATCATAAAGTTTCGAAAATGGCTGCCATGGTCCGTGACGATGGTTTTTGGAACACCAAACCTAGAAATCACATGATTGAATATGAAAAGAGCAGCAGTTTCACCATCATCCCTATATGTAGGCATTGTCTTAGCCCATTTTGTAAAATACTCCACATCCAAGATAATATATCCATGCCCCCCGGTCGAGTGAGGGTTACAAGTAATGAAATCAATGCCCCATTTTCCAAAGGAATCGATGACGATAATTGGCTGAAGAGGAGCAGGAGGTGCACACATTTTGCGATTATAGATTTGACAAGTATGACATTTCTGGACTACAATAATGCAATATTTAAACATGGAAGGCCAAGAATATCCAACACACAATAGTTTTGGGCAATGGAAAACCCCGATATATGACTGCCACATGCTTGAGAGTGACAATAATTTAATGATTTTTTGGCTTTATTGTGTATCAAACATTGTCTAAAAATAGAATCAACACCACGACGATAAAGTGTATCACCAACAATAGTATGTTGTTGAGATTGGTATTGAATGCGACAACAATTAGTTTGAGATAACTCGGGCTGAAAAGTATGAGTTTGAAGATATATAATAATATCCCATACCAAAGGTCTAAAGTGTTGATGAGAAAGAGTGATTCATCTTGAAGAGAATCCTCTGCCATGGTTTACGTTTCAGAATAGGGAAAGTCACAAATCAGCTCAGCAAACACCAATGATTTCTTCAACTTGGATTTCACAAATTATAAGTCAAATTCTTGTAGGATAAAAATTCGTTTGGAATATTTTCCCCCAAGAAATTGTTTGTTAAGAATGTAAACCATAGGGTTGCAATATGAAACCACTGTTGTTTTACACAAAAGAATATAGTGATGAAATCTTTGGACAACCTGTATAGTTGCCAAGGCCAATTTATGTACATATGCATATTTAATCTCGGTTTTGGTAAGATTCCTACTTAAATAATAAATCACATGTTCATTGTTTAATTCATCCTCTTGAACTAATACCATACCAATGGTAACATCAGATGCATCTAAATACAAAAAGTAATCTCGGTGATAATTCGGAAGATGGTTTTAAGGACTGTGTGTCAACACCTATTTAAGTGCATCGAAATTCATTTGAGTAGTTTCATCCGATACAAAAGAGATGCCCTTTTTCAAAAGTCGAGTAAAACCTTTAGTTAGCTCTACATAATTCGAAATGAATCGATGTAAAAAGTTTTATTTCCCTTGCAAGCTTTGGAGTTGGCGTAAATTTGAAGGAGGAGGAAAATTCAAAATAGCCTCTACCTTAAGGGGGTCAACATAATTCCTTCTTTAAACACGAAAAATCCTAGTAATCGACCAGATTTTACACAAAAAACACATTTGTGTGGATTTAAGCGTATATTGTAATGTCGACATTTGATAAATATTTCTCATAGATGTGTTGGATGATCTTCACGTTTCAATGAATGGGTAGGTAGATCATCTAAATACAGTTGTACAATATGCTTAATGTCATGAAAAGCATAAGACATAGCCTGTTGAAAGGTGGTGCCAACATTCTTTAGTCCAAATGTAATTTTCTGATAAGCGAAAGTTCCCCATGGAAAAATGAACACAGTTTTATGTTGATCCATTGGGAGTATGTTAATTTGATTGTATTCATAAAATCCATTCATAAAAGAAAAGGTTTCATTGTTGGCACAATCATCAATTATTTGATCGATATGGGGAGTAGGATAGTTTTCTTTAGGACAAGATTTTTTAATGTCTCTATAATCAACACATACTCTAATTATTCCTTGCTTCTTGTTAACAAGAATGATGTTGGAGACCCAATAATTCAAGGGAACAACATAGATAAATCTCACTTTAATAATTTTTTCAACTTCATCTTTGATAGTGGAATATTTTCAAGGATGCACTAGACATAAACTATGTCTAATAGGCTTAACATCCGGGTAGGTCTTGATCTCATGAACTACAATACTTGGATCGATTCCTAGCATTTCCTCATAAGACTAAACAAAAATGTCATGGAATTCTTGGAATAGGGCCTTGTAAGTATGAATTGCCTCCAGTGAACATGAGGCACCTATGTGAATGTTTTTTGTAATTCTAGGTTTTACCATGAACTAAGTGGAAATGTCGTAGATATATTCTCTAAATTATTTCAGATTCAAATTTAAGAATTTATATAGGGCATTCAAGGTATTCTACGATCTCAAGTGAAAACATTGTAGAAACATTATTCTCAATATTTTCGAATTTTGGAATAAAATATGAACAATAATGATAGTCATCCCAAGGCATTTCATCTAAAGTCATAACTTCCATGATACTTTCATCTATCAGAAACATGTTATAGAAAGTATCATGAAATGATATTTGTGCCAGCCAGGAACATTGAGAATACCCGTCAATGATCACATTCACTCGATCATTTTCAATAGGGAGTGGTTATGAAAATGATTGCACAGCCTGATAAGCTAGTTCCAATGGGCTTAGAGGCATTTGGTCACCATATGTGGTCAAATCAAATTTTGAAGGAACGATCCAAGGATCGTATGATTCTGGAGTGCTTGATGATATCATGTTGACATGGGAAACATTAGAGGAAGTGTTGGGTGTGGGGAGTGAAAAAGTTCCCATCAATGATGAATCCTTAAGAAAACTAATGCCAATATATTCATAAGGAGTAATCATTTTCCCCACAAAGGGTACACTACCAGTAGAGTTAGGATTAGAAGTATAATAAGACAGTTGGTCTACTTTCACTATTCTTCCTTGATGAGGAAATAATATCATTCGAAAAAGTGATGAGACCATTGTAGACATTGCATAAGTCCAACTTCGACCCAGCAAAATATTGTAATCAAGTTGAGCATCAACAACTTCTACCTTGATTGCAACCATTTTACCTTCTAATTCTACTGGTAGGTCATTCAAAATACCATAAGGTCAAAATCCTCTTCCATCAAAGGCTTTGAGAGTGGTAGGTGATTGATTGATAGTTGGAGAACCCAAAGCTTTCCAACAAGCAATAGACATAATACACGTAGAGGCTCCCTCATCAATTATTGTATGAAAGACTCTTTTGGTTTTAACAAAAATTAGTATTTGAAATTCCAGTTGATGCGGGAGTCTAGGTATATGACTTTCAAGATCAAACACTATGAGATTAGAGTCCTAAGGATCAATTGATCCAATAGATGACAATATTAATTTCCGATGTGTTGTACATGTTTGCATCACTTGAAGAGACAACATTGTTGAAGGAGACTGAGCCAGGTCTTCAACAATGTTGTAATTATCAGCTGCTTTAGCATGTGGATTAAAAGACGACTTTCGAATAACACCTTTGGGAGGCGGATAAATTACCATATCAGAATTTGTTTTCTCTATCTGTAAAGGTTCAAAAGGAGGTGGAATTGATACAAAAGGTTGACCAAATTTATCAAAATCATTTTCGTTTATAAGAGTTTTAGATCCATAATCTTTAGACCTAGTTGCTACCAAAACTTGTGAAGACATCATCATGATATCTGTCGATGCAGATGAAGAGGATGGATTATGAGAAACCATTTTACTATCTTAGAAGGGAAAATATCTTTCAAAGCAACAGGTGTGGGAGAACCTTTGAGGAATTTGCTAACCTCTGCATGATGTGAGCATTCCTTAGTATAATGATCTTCATTACAAATTAGACAAGGATACCGAGGTTTCTTTTTCTCTTCAGAAGGTTCATTTTTTGTTGGTTTCTCCTTTTGAGAGGCATTTTGTTTTTGTTTTTGTTTTTTTTTTTTCTTAATTCTAGGTTGTTGAGCCTTCCCAGTAGATGATTCTACTGCATTGATTTTGGATGTAACTTCATGAGAAGCGTTTTAATTGGGTGAAATTTGTGTGGCCACAATTTGAATATTTTTAGAATTATTCTTTGATGATTTACTTTGACTATTGGCTAACAGAACTAATTACACCATCAACGGTGTGAGATCTTGTAGGAGTTGAAACTTGTTGATTTGAATTGGATGGGTGAGGTAAATTAAGAATCATTTTGTACAAAGTTCCAAATTGTGAATAGACAAGGTCTAAGTATTGGGTATGAGCTATAACCTGCTCTTCCGTTACAACTCCTCCTTTAGCAACATCTTTTGTTATATCGGGAAGTAAATATTTAGTAAACCATTCAACTAATATTTGGTCTGGAATATAAACTTTGACTAAACGACATCTACATCTCCATTCATGTATGTGATCTGAAATGTATGTAGAATCAGATTGTTTTAACGAATTCAAAAGTTCAGTACCAATATCATATCAAATGGGTAACTAAAAATGTGTTAAAAATGTTGTTGCTAAGGAATTTAAATTATGGAAAGAGGCACGTGGTAACTCAATGTACCATTTTGTTGCTGAACCCATTAGAGTTCATTGGAAAAGTCGTAATCTGATGGAATCATCATTCAATGAATTTGAAGAACACCATAGGTGATATGTCATGACATGATTTGATGGATCTTCTCCTGATTTACCTTCAAATTTCAGTATATTGCTTGGAAATTTAGTAGGAATCATTGGCCAAAAAGGATAATAATAAATGGATCATTTGTGAGCTAGGATAAATATGGTAAATCTAAAGTTTCTATGAAAGGTAATTTCCAGTTAAATTCTTGCTGAGGATATTGATAACCTTGAGGATTAATTCCAACCCTTGGAGGAGGATATCTAGGATATCCTGGAATAGCTTGAGCAGTTGGAATTTGCATTCCCCCAGGGTAACCAGGGTAAGCCATACCAGGTTGTGGTTGAAGTGGAATTTGAAAAGTATGACTAGGGTATGGTTGACTTTGAAAAGGTTGATTCTGATATGATTGACCCTATACCATTTGACCCAAGTAAATTTTTCCTTGCAAAGGTTGACCTTGATAAGGTTGACTCTGAAAAGGTTGTCCTTGGAAAGTTTGACTTTGAAAAGGTTGACCTTGATATGGTGTTTGAATCGTCCCTACACTAGGTTTTCCAATAGGTATCTGTGTTGTAGACTGAAAATTGGACCAGTTTGATAAGAAAATGCTTGAGGCATAGTCCGTGTAGGTTGTTGGAATGATATTTGAGGCGTAGCTTGGATAGTCATTTGTGGCATAGATTGGATGGGTGTTTGAGGTATACTTGGAATTGGTTGTTGAACAATTATTTTCATAGTAGGCTGAACATATGTTTGAGGAATACCCTAGACAGGTTGTTGGACAGACACTTATGGGGTGCGCTAGATAGGTTGTTGAATAGGTGTGTGTAGAATACTTTGGACAGGTTATTGGACGAACACTTGTGGGGTTCCTTGATAGGTGTTTGTGGTATATATTGTTTAGTAGCATGAATTGGTTGATAAATAGGAACTTGTGGAGCAGCTTGAACAAGATGTTAAACATAAGAGGGGTTCCAAATAGTACTTCCCTTTCCTGGAAAAGGAGCACCAATCAAGGGTTGAGACACAACAGGTTGACTTGGACTGACCTATCTGACTACAATTTGTATAAATTCTAACAAGAGGTTGTCCTACAACTAGAGGATACATTCCACTAGGGGGTTTTCCTCTAGGTGGAATATAGGATGGTTTCCCCCAACTGGATAGTAAATGCCAGTTGGAGTTGGTTGAGGGTTACTTGTATTACCAGATATGATATTAACATATTGGTTTGATGCTAAAGGTATTTCAGGCATAGAAGCCATGTTCTGAGCAATAGTTTCTAGATTAGAGGTAGATAAACCAGATGAGCTTCCAGAAAGCCAAGTGGAAACTTGAGAAGGAATGGCTCTTGAGAAATTTCGAGTAAGTGATTGATACCCAACGAGAACCGAAGTCCCACCATATAGGAATCACTCTAGAGATTTTTTAAATATGGAAATTACAGCAAGTTTCCTTACAGCAGGAGTTTCTGACATGATTTCCCTGGGTGTGAAATCAAAAGGAGTATGTAAATGAGGAATACCTCGACCTAAATAATTCAAAGGGGTAAAATACCAAAGATCTAGTCGAAAAGGATCAAAAGGAAGGTTTGGAAAAACTAATGGATCACCAGTAGTAAGAGTATGCGGTGATTCTCCCTCCTCTTCTTCATAATATCTTTAATACTTATAAGACTAGGAGGACTAGTTGTAATTATAGTTCTTGTTCTTCAAGATGAAGTTGGTAAAGGAGTAGGGGCTATAGGAGATGAAAGTGATTCAGGTTCAGAAATGTCAAATTTAATTTCTTTAATGTCAGGTTCAGTTAAATATGTCTCTAAACTTTCATCAATCTTAGATTCACCTTGAATAATCTTAGTAAATTCAGAGTTAGATTGAACTATGCCTGATTATGTTTTGTGCAAGTGAGCTACTTCAGTTTCTATTATTTCCAATTCTGCAATTTCGAATGTTTCAGGTTGATCCAAGGCTCCAGATCCTACCGATTTCGATCTCTCCACTTTGATTTTCTATAATTGACTAGGTGTGTACTCAAGGGGTAAATCCTACATTCTACGTGAATATCACGATAACTCGGCCACAATGAATTTTATTAAAGGTTTCTTCCAATTTAATTTAATAAAATAAATAACCAAACTAACGGGTAACTAGGTATAGAGGATTACTAAGTCGATGTGAAATGCATAATACTATTCCCAGTACGTGTAGGTAATCTCCTTGAATGTTGTGTTTGATGTATCACAAATGAAAAAGTGACCAACTTGGTTACTTATGGATGGTATGCAACCTAGAAGGGGGCATCCAAAATATACTCGAGGTATGTGGAGGTACAATCTATGTTAGCATTTTCTAATGCGAGCTTGTACGATAGGAAGCATACTCATATACTTTTGATGCATGGAGCGCCATCTGATATACCTGAAGGTACGTCGAGAACAATCCAATATACTTATGTACGTGGGATACTGACTACCCGCAGAATGTGTCGCACACAAAAAATGACAGTTGTTATGTTTATAGACATTGGAACACATCTTCTAACCTAGAACCACTAATGTTTGGTTAATTTAAAATTTTGATTGATTTTATAGTTCCTCTTTCATTAAAGTCGATTTAATAGATGTGGTGTAAATGATATCAATTTTCGACTCCAAACTTAATGCAACAAATATGAAAAAATGAATCTTTTACTTCGATGAATTTCTATCTATGGTAAAGAGAGAGTATTTTTGATATTCAAACAAAATGAAAAACTTCTAATTTCACCATAGTTCTTTTCAATACATGTAAAATTTTCACTTTCAAATTGACTCAATGCAAAAAAAATTTCTTTCTAACTTATTTCTGACACACAACACCCAAAACTTTTCAAAATGCGAAAATAAAACCAACAAATATTTAAGACAAATCTTTCAAATGAATGCTATGAATATGAAATTGTCTAAAATATAATTATGAGTTGCTTCATTTCCAAAAATAACAATAAATATCCATTTCAATTTCACAAAAAATAAGCAATTTTATGAGTGGAAAAATATTTAGTCTTGAAAAACACAATCTTTATTAATGTAATGATCTTTTACAAACAAGTAAACAAAATGCTAAATTTGATCTTCTGAGAGAAGAAAGACAGACATACATTATCTCAACAACTACCAATCCTTCCTTTGATAAATTAACAAATTACCAGATCAAACATTTAACCTTAATTCATAAAGATACGTATTTTTTCAAGAAGACAATCCAAAACACCCAAACAAATAGAAACCGACTTTTCCAAAATGTAAACATATCCAAGATAGCAGACAAAAACCCTAATTTATAAAAAATTTCAGAGACTTGTGTAGGTAACCAGTTAGGTTTAGTGCGCAAACGCAATGTTGCTAAAGTAAAAGGGCACAACTTTGCACACTGTTGCTAAAGAAAAATTGCACAAACTGAGCAAACTTTTGAAAAAGTAAAAAGTAAAACTAAGAAAAACCAGAACTTTAAACTTTCAAGGTTCTGAACATAGCCAAACAAGGCTACAGAAGGAGATCATAGGTCACAGGAGAAAATATTGAAGAACAAAGTGATCCCCAATATGGTTGCCAATTTGTTATGGCGGACAAGAGTGGTCTCCATGTATTCAAAGACAAATCTAGAAACAAACAAATAAGTAACTGCTACATTTCCTTAATCTATAACTAAAATATGATGTATGAAATGTGCAAGAGCCTCTTACCTTTCTACGAAATTCTTGTGGATGTCCTTTCAATGCTTTCAAAATCCTTTCCTCGCTGCTTCAAGAGAATATCTGCATAAACAGAAATGAACAAGGAATAAAAGCATAACATAGATAAAGAGTGAAACACAAAGTGAATGGAAATTGCAACATAGCATAGATCACCATGTTAATCTAGTATTCAGTTATAAACTATGCAAAAGATCAAGGATTTTTGCAAAGAGCATCATAACAAGTGAAAATAGGAAAGAAACAATTACTTGTATTAATCTTGAATAAGAAGGAGCAATACAACCTTAGCCTTGATGATGTAAGCCTCCTCCCAATGGTCTCCAATCCTCCCCTTAGGTGACAAGATTCCAACCCTAATCCAATAGCATAAGTTTACATTCCAAAGTATTCCATTACCCTATGGTCTGTGTTGAATTTATAGGCCAAGAGGAGGAGGTTTGAGATCCTCTTCTCAAGGGATGATATCCATAAATAGAGGGACTAGGGTTCCATAAAGAGAGGGAATTTGATTCATGAACCAAGGGATGACACTGAAATATGTAGGGGCTTGAGGCCTTCAGTTGGGAAATATTCCTCCAACAAGGTTTCTAGAAATCACTTTTCATTTTTACCTCATTTAGATATTTGCATAGTTTTTAGTGGAAGACAAAGCACAAGATTACACATTCCACAATGATGAAAACTGCACTTGCACTGGAAATGGCTAGGGAAATTGCACAAGTGTTTAAAAATAATTTTTTTAGCAATGTAATCTAGGATTTGTTTTTTCTTTGGGATTGTTTTGCTTCCAACATTGTAGGGGAATGCTTGGAACACCTCATCAGATAATGAGAGATTCAGATTGGTGGTAATTTTCCTAATGGTGACAAAATGATGTGTAAGACGAATCCTGATAAGGAATTTGTTGTCTGTATAGATGCTTGCAAGAAAACAATTGGTGGAGTCTTGATGCACAAAGGAAAGGTGGTATGTTATGAATTGAGGAAGTTAAATGTGCACGAGAAGAACTATGTGACTCATTATCTTGAGTTGGAAGCTATCATTAATTCCTTGAAAATGTGGAGGCATTGTCTTCTTGGCAGGAGGTTTATTCTGATGAGTGATCACAATGGACTGAGTTATATATTTGACCAACCCAATATGAATTCTAGGAAATCTAGATGGTTGGCTACCCTTAGTGAGTTTCACTTCAAGATAAAATACATTAAGGGAAAGGATAACAGGGTTGCAGATGCTCTCAGTAGGAGAGTGTAGATGAATCATATTTCAGTTGTGAGCTCTTATGGGACAGATTTACAGGAGTGGATCTTGCAGGCAGGGTAGCATGGTGATAGGTACCAACAACTGAAGCAGATATTACAACAACAAGGTAAAGGTGATAAGGAAGAAAAATATCACCTCATGGAAGATGGCTTGGTTAGATTCAGGAATATGATTTATGTTCTGGATAATAGTGATCTCAAGAAGCTTATCTTGAGAGATTTTCATGTCAGGTCATATTTAGGTCACCTATAATATCAAAATACTTTGACAGTAGACAAGAAGCTCTATCATTGGCTGAATTTGAGGAAATAAGTGTATGAGTTTTCTGCTAGATGCTTGGACTGTCAGCAGGTGCAAGCTGAATGTAAGCACACAATTGGTCTATTACAACCTATTCTAATTCCAGAATGGAAATGGGATGTCATTTCCATGAAATTCATTACAGGTTTTTCGAGGACATTGAGACAACATGATTCCATCATGGTTGTGGTTGACAGGTTGAATAAGGTAGCTCACTTCATTGCAATGAAGTCTATTAATTCATCTAGTGAGGTAGCTCAGATCTTCATTAGGGAGATAGTGAGATTGCATGGTGTTCTGAAGAAGATTATATTAGATAGAGATTCCAATTTCACTTCCAAGTTTTGGAAGGAGTTGTTTGCATGTTTGGAGATAGAGTTAGCCTTCAATACAATTTATCATTTGTAGACAAATGGACAGATAGAGAGGGTCAACAACATTCTTGAGGACATGTTGAGGATGCATGGCATGCATCAACAAAGCAAGTGGGAGGAGTATCTTCCACTATAGAGTTTGCATATAATAATGGGTATCAGGAATCCTTAAGGATGAGTCCTTTTGAGGCTCTCTATGGGTGGATTTGTAATACTCCTATCAGTTGGAATGATCTAGTGACTAAGGTGTTGATTGGACCAGATATGTTGGCTAAGATGGACTAGGAGATACAGGTTATTAAGAGGAATTTACAAACATTACAAGATAGGAAGAAGAGCTACACATATAAGCACAACGCATTCAAGGCGTTTTAAGTTGGGGAGAATGTGTACTTGTGCATCAAGCCTGAGAGGAGCTCCTTGAGGATTGGATCATGTGTCAAGTTGACACCTCAGTATTGTAGGTCTTTTGAGATCTTTGAGAGGATTGGACCAATGGCCTACAGACTTGCACTGCTACCAACAATGAAATTCGATGATGCTTTCCACGTTTCATTACTTAACAAATATGTGTAGGATGTTGATCACGTGATTGATTGATCTGTATTGCAGGTGGAACCAGAGGGGAGTTCCAACAAGAGTGACGCATATTGCAGCGGAAATAGTACATGTTATGGAATCGAGCAATAGAGAAAGTTAAAGTGCAATGGAAGCACTTTGGGCCTGATGAAACTACATGGGATATGGTTGATCAGATGAAGGCTTTGTATCCTTCATTATTTGTTGGTTCAAGCAAATGAGTTGTAAGTATTGCAATGAGCTATGTTTGAAAGCTCCAATAAGCGGTATGTTTGTTTTTATTTTAGTAGGATGTCATTGTAAATACTACATTGAGCTATGTTATAAAGCTCCATAGGTAGTATGTTTTGCTTTTAGTGGTTTTTTGGTCATAGGTGGCATAGAACACCGAGGACAATTTTCCCAAAAGGGGGAGGGGTTTGTAATAGCCTTGAGTTAAAGTTTCATGTAATAAAGGATAATAAAAGAAAAATAAAAGAAAAATAAGACCAAGGTCATGGGACATGTATTCCAAGTTGAATGTTGGGCAAACATCATAGTGGGCATCACTTTTGGTTTATTAATGGCTATGAAAATTGGCAAAAGAAAAGATGCAATAAATGATATTTAATTATGAAAATAAAGGAAAATAGAAGAAAAGGAAGGTGAAAAAACATAAATTTGCATGCAAGGGGAATTAAAATAAAATGAAGGAAAATGGGACATCAATGATAAAAACACATCAGATAAACAGTTCACATCCTTTGCTAGTTTAGTTTTGGTTCACTCCTTTCATTCTCTCTCTCATACACTCTTGCACACTTAGAGCATTCTTGGAGCACTTTAGGATTCACTTGGATTTGGAGAAAGGAAAGCAAGCAAGCAAGCAAGAACATAGTTACTAATCAAAGGAGTACTTTACCGATTACCCGTTTTTTTGAAGTAGCAAAAATATAATCCAATTTTAAAAATTGTTGATTTAGAATACACCTTTTTTTGGAGCAAGTTTTTTGACACTTTAAATTTTCTTATGTATCAAGTATGAACATTTTTTTTAAAATATTAGTGATTTTTACGCTTATTTTGAAAAGTATTGATACAACATCAACCCCTTTTTTTAGAGACCTTATTTTTAACACTTCAAATTTTGATATCCTGATTACACAATTTTTTTTAAATGTTGATTATTTAACTATTTTTTCAAGTTGTCTTATTCCTCTTCTTGTTTTTGTCCTATGATGTTTGTCTTGTAAGAGTTTTCCAAACATGTGTTTTTTGTTTTTGTTTGCAATGTTTTTTTATAATGAAAATTTTAATTTGTTTTGCAAAGTTAAAAAAAATAATAATAACAATAATATTTTGAGGTTAGGATTTTTTATAAATTTATATATTGTTAATTAATATTTCAATACACGCAAAATAATTGTCACTAAAAAATAATAATTTTAAACACTTGAAAAAAATATACATTTTGCATATAGATATAATTAAAAAAATACGATTTTCAAAACCTTTTCGCTAAAAGCGACATATTAAATAAAAGATTTTTATAAAAAAAAATTGAATAAAATAAGTTGGAAAAAAAAAACAAATTTTATGATTCTTTTATGAATTTTATATGACATTCGAAGTTTCATTTCCAAAAAAAATGATTAAGATAATATTTTAAATAAAAATAACAAAAAAAATTAAAACATATAGTTAAAAAAAAAAAAAAAAAAAAAAAAAAAAAATCCATAAAAATTAAAAACATAGAAAAATAAAAAATAAAGAATACAACTGCAAATAATAATAATAATAATAATAATAATAAATAAATAAATAAAAAAAAAAAAATTATTCTTACAAAAAAATTTAAAATAAACTAAAAAAAATATTAAACAAAATACGCATTAAAAACGATCTTAAAACATTAAAAATTAAAAACTCAATAAAATAAAAAATAAAATAAAATATTATAAAAATTTATTAATTAATTTATTTATTTTTTAAATTAATTAAAATTTAAAAAAGTTGCCTTCCCTCAGCCCCCACCTAGCTAAGGTCGATTCCGGGAATCGACCTTGGCCAGACGGGGGCGTGAGGGTCGCCGCAGGGCCTGGGGAGGAGTCAAGGTCATGGCCAAGCCCCTCTGCCAGCTCTACGGCTACACTATGACCCCAGCCTAGTCGGGGTCGATTCTTGGAATTAGCGCTTGGCCAAGCGGGGGTCAAGGGTCGCAAATTATTTTTAATTTTAATTTGAATTTTTTAATTATAATTTTTTTATAATATTTTTTATTAATTTTTAATTTTATAATATTTAATTTTTTTTCAATGTTACCTTTTTTAATGTGTTTTTAAAAAATATATATTTTTGATTTTTTCCTTAATTCTTTTTTAGAAGTTATTTTTTTCCCTGTTTTTTATCTTTAACATTTTTCTTTAATTGAGTAGTATTCTTTTTTTTTATCCTTTAAATTATATATATATATATATATATATATATATATATATTTTTTTTTTTATATCTTTTTTTAAACAATTTTTATGTTTGATTATTTTTTGTTTGTTTATATATATTGTTTTTGTGTTTTTTGTCTCAATCGTGACCATGAACCATAGCATGTGGTTCGAAACACATCGGTCCTAAAAACAACTTTGTGATTTCTTTAGGAGATATTTTTTGTATATTTTTTTATGTTTGACTTTTTTTTTTGTCATTTTTTATCCTTTTAATTTATGTATGTTTTAATGTATTTTTTTATTTTTATTTTTGTTTTACTTTTAATTTTTTTAATTTTTATTTATTTTATGTTTTTTTCAGGCTCCATGTCAATCCTCGAGTAGCAATCCGGCCCCATTATGTGTCAATTTGATAGTTGATTTTAAAGTTTTCATTATAATGGGTCAAGTCTTCCCCCACACGTGGCAATGTCGTGGTTGACTATTAAGATTTCATTGCAATAGGTCAAGATCGCCCACATCGCATGTCAATTTGATGGTTGAGTGTAAATTTTCGTTACAATGTGTCAAGTTGCCTTAGGCTAATATTTTAAAATAACTATACTTTTAGCATTTAAAAAAGAAATTACTTCCCGGATGCGGGTGCATAGGGGATATGGTAATGGTACGCGTCATCACGTGGGCAGGTGGCATGCCTACGATGTCCGATGGTACCACGAGCAGCAGGGTATTAACCCGCTTGAATGCAGACGACCGACGGCATTAATGCCTGTCTACTCGGCTCGAGGGAGAAAGATGGTTTTCGATGCAGAGAAAAGTTTAAAACAGAGCAAGCTGGATCGGCAGAAGAATATGTGCGCACATTGCAGTGAGACCCTGCTCCGCTCAGACGGAAATGGGAGTGAGAATCTGAGGGGTATTCCGCCGGTTTATGAGCCTGGTAAGCACACCACCTGCAACGGTGTGGAGCTGAGGGCGCTGGTGTTGGTTCTTGCAGCTGTAGGAGCTCAGAGTGCTTGTGTTGGTTTCCAGAGAGGAAGGAGTGCTGTAATGCCGAGGGAAAGGCCGCGAATGGGTAGCCGAAGAGGGGGAATTAGAGGCAGGGCCCTCCCGCAGCAGAACGATTATAATTCACCCTCTTCCTCCATTGAGGTAACGTCGCTGCCTCAGAGATTTCAGGGCAGCAATGAGGAGGAGGGAGGGCATAATGGCAGAAGCCCAAATTCTGAAGAAGGGCAGATGGAGCTCCCAATGCTCAGGTATCGGCTCCCCTGCCCTCAAGTTAATTCCACTTTGGTTGTTTCTATAATGATAGAGCCTGGCGTCACTCAGAACATGGAGGCCGAGCCTCGGCCGGATGGGCAGCGCTCCAGCAGAGAAGAATCTCCAATTGCGTGCCTTCCGGTTGGAGCTGGAACGGGTTGGTTGGCACCTAGACGTGAACATGGGCCGGATCTTGAGCGCCCAGCAACCAATTTTGACCCGGACGCTGGCCCTTCTACGCATGCTGGTTATTCACTTGCTGGTCCGAGCAGGCCAGTGCAAGAGGGAAGCCCAGACGCGGTCATCCAGCTTTCTGACTCCGAGGACACGCTCCGTTTCGGGTGCCGAATTGAAGAGGCGCCCCAGACTACTGAAGATGATTGAACTCGCCCCGGTAATCTCTGCTATTTTTGTTGGGATTTCGTTGTATAACTCGGCTAAGTGGCGGCATTATCTCTGTCAATGGGTCGGCTGTAATGTTCAGGTGTCAATTGTAATTGTTCAGGTGTCGATTGTCTTTGTTCAGCTGTATGTTTGTCTTTGTCCGGGTCAGTCCAAGGCCCTGGTGTCTGTTCAGTTAATACATGTTATGTAATTGTGTCGGCAATGGTCAAGCAACAACTCCAATTTTGAACTTTTCAATTTTGGAACTGATAGCAGGGCAAGGCAAGGGCTGACAGGCAAAATTTCTTAGCCTTGCCCAATGTACTCTATTTTGTATCTTTGTTTTATACGATAATAGAATTAGTCATATTCAGAAAAAAAAATAAAAAATAAAAATAAAAATAAAATAAATAAATAAATAAAAATAAAAATAAAAAAAATAAAAAATAAAAAAATTACTCTTGGTATAATGACTCTTTCATTCTGGTTTTCATTGTTAGAGTTTATTTTAGTCATATAATTTTTCTATAATGCCATGGTTGAAATATATTGAAAACTTAAGGTTTTTTGTAGTCGTGATGGTTGGTTTTAATTCCATGGTTGGAAAATTGTAAAAATTTTAAGGCTTTTCTAGGTCACGATATTTTATCTTTAATGTTATGGTTGAAAACAATTATAAATATTTTATCTTTAACTTCATGGTTGAAAATTGTTGGATTTTTAAGGTTTTTCAAAGACATGATATTTTATCTTTAATTCCATGCTTGAAAATTGTTGGAATTTTAAGGTTTTTCAGAGTCTTGATATTTTATCTTTAATGTCATTGCCAAAAAATGTTGAAAATTTACCCCATAAAAAAGATGTTATTCCAACATCAACACTTTTCGTTTTCAGGTTGTTTTTGTACCAAAAAATTTGGCTTTTATTGGTTTTTACTGTCATTTTTAAAAAAAATTGAAAATTTACCCCCCAAAAAAGGTGGTGATGCAAAATTAACACTTTTCATTTTCCGGTTGTTTTTTCATGTTTTTTGGCTAGAGTTATCGTATTGAGGTAATAGTTCTCATTTCATCAGTAACTTTGTTGAAGAAAAATGACAAGCAAAGGAAAGCAAGGAGAAAGTTGGAACAATAGCTTTAGCAGGAAGATCTTGTAGTAACAAGCTTCATGTGTGATTTCCTTGTTGGGATGTGAATGCATTGTACATGCCTTTGTTTATTTGGTTCATTTGTTGTCATTAGCATGGGTTTCTCCTGGTTTGACAATGGTTTTAGTCTTTCCTTGCCATTTCCTAGATAACCATGGTCTAATGAGATTCATTTTTGGTTGAGCTTTGGATTGTCAAAAGGTTTTGGAACCGGGTGAGGTGGTCTCAGGAAAATACTGAGGGTTGGGGGTGGAGATGGTTTTCTTCGATAGGTGGGTGGAGATACGAAAATTCATCAAGGTATGGTGAAGGAATTCTAAGGCATCCATGCTTGGCTTGGTTTTGTGATCTCGGGACCAGTTTAGCTGAGATCGTTTGGTTTTCATTTTTAGATTTTATTTTAGTCATATAATTTTTCTATAATGCCATGGTTGAAATATATTGAAAACTTAAGGTTTTTTGTAGTCATGATATTTTGTTTTAATTCCATGGTTGGAAAATTGTCAAAATTTTAAGGATTTTTTAAGTCACGATATTTTATCTTTAATGTTATGGTTGAAAACAATTATAAATATTTTATATTTAATGTCATGGCTGAAAATTGTTGGAATTATAAGGTTTTTTAGAGACATGATATTTTATCTTTAATTCCATGCTTGAAAATTGTTGGAATTTTAAGGTTTTTCAGAGTCTTGATATTTTTTCTTTAATGTCATTGCCAAAAAATGTTGAAAATTTACCAAAAAAAAAAGATGTTATTCCAACATCAACACTTTTCTTTTTCAGGTTGTTTTTTGTACCAAAAAATTTGGCTTTTATTGGTTTTTACTGTCATTTTTAAAAAATATTGAAAATTTACCCCGAAAAAAAAGTGGTGATGCAGAATCAACACTTTTCATTTTTGGGTTGTTTTTTCATGTTTTTTGGCTAGAGTTCTCATATTGAGGTAATAGTTCTCGTTTGATCAGTAACTTTGTTGAAGAAAAAGTACAAGCAAAGGAAAGTGAAGGAAAGCAAGGAGAAAGTTGGATCAGTAGCTTCAGCAGGAAGATCTTCCAGGTAACAAGTTTCATGTGTGATTTCCTTGCTGGGATGAGAATGCATTATACAGGCATTTGTTTATTTGGTTCATTTGTTGTCATTAGCATGGGTTTTTCCTGGTTTGACAATGGTTTTAGTCTTTCCTTGCCATTCCTTAGATAACCATGCTGTAATGAGATTCATTCTTGGTTGAGCTTTGAATTGTCAGAAGGTTTTGGAACCAGGTGAGATGGTCTCAGGAAAATACTAAGGGTTGGGAGTGGAAATGGTTTTCTCCGAGAATCCTTCAACAAGTGGGTGGAGATACGAAAATTCATCAAGGTATGGTGAAGGAATTCTAAGGTATCCATGCTTGGCTTGGTTTTGTGATCTCGGGACTAGTTTAGGTCAGATCATGGTAGCTTGTGGGTGGAGGTGGTTTAACTTCTGGAGTCCCTGTTTAGTTATGTCTTGGTTTATCCCATGAGATCCCACATTCATGCTTGGAATATGGCACAGGGGTGAATGGATGAAAGAAATATTTGGTTCAAACCAATATATGATTGGGAGGTACATGGAAGTCTCTGACTTGGTTGGATTTTTCATAAGTTAATATAAGTTATTTTCCCTATTGTGATTTATGAGCACATGTACTAGTTATTATGTGGATTTTATGGTTGATTTTTCATGGTTTCTATTCTGGTTATATGTTGGTTATATACTTAGTTATATGATGTGCTCTAGCTATGTATCTCTTTCATTATTTGATAAGTTATTGAACGGTTGAATGCATGGGATAACAAGTGTTGTTGATGTTATCTTAAGAGGGAATTGAGCCTTCTTGGTGATTCTTAGATGAAGTTCAAAAGTTTATGATCATATATGCATTCATTACTTGTAGGTTTCATGTTTACCTTATGTTTGAGGAAATGTCTATCTTGCAGTAAGCATGTCTTGATTAAGATCTTGTTCAATTTTTGAATGGTTCGCCTTGTTATCATGTTATTTATGATTCTGGAAAGTTATAGACAATTATGGGCAGTGATCTAGAGTCTTGCTTGAAAATTGGCATAGATTTTTCCACCGCATGCACAAAACAAGTAATTTTGGGCTATAATTGTTGGCAGGCAAGTTTGTGCATGTGGTTTGAGCCTCATAACTGCATGCACAATGTGTCAAGGGTGTGATTGGGGTGTTAAGTTAGTGAAAAAGAGTTCCAGTGATGCCAAACTAAGCCGACAATACTCACATTATGCAAACAAAATTGCATGTCACTGGTCCCAAGCCTTAATCACCTGATCCATGGTGAAAACCTTCACAAATAAAGGTCCAAGGCTTCTTAATTAAATCTCATGTGGAAACATTTTAATTGACTATTCAATAGTCTAAACCTTCATTAACCTTTGCAGCAGAATTTTATTCAACCTTATAAACTTTGGTTAATTCTATACCTCGTGCATATTAACCAAACCCCTCTCTTTAACTTTGGTTATATTCGAACTTAAATTGTAAAACCTTTAACTCCGTTATTTCTATTATAACTCTCGTATAATAGAAATATTACATAAACCGCATTTTAACTTTACCTTTTCACCTTTCCTCGGCCTTTGCACATTTACTGATGCTCTCTCATCGCATTCAGCCTCCACTGTTGATTTTACTCCATCAGATCAACGGTTGTTGTTTCACCCGATCAACAAAACTAATCGGTGATCCTCCACCGTTGATCAAAACCCATTTGATCCAATGGTTAACAACGATATCGGACAAGCCACTTGCATGAGGATTACCCACCTGATAAAGTGGTTTTCTCTCTCCATCCAAGTGCTACGTGTCGGTCGATAGATGGAATCAGATGACCAACCCAAATTACCAATTACCACTTTTTCTCCATTCGATAAACAACTACAGTGATAAAACCACTTTTCTTTTTTGACTAATGCACGAGCTTATTTGCGCGTGATGACCGTAGATCTTCATCCATCAAATGGTTGTGACAGCTCCTCCAGATTCCTCTTCCTCCATTAATATCTGTCGATCTAAATGATCCGACAATTCCCATTATTTTCTGCCTCCGCCGTTCATTTATTTTACTTTATGCTGCGTGACTTAATCTTGATCGCCCATCGCCTTCGACCTTGTTCGTTGATCTCATAGATCCAACAACTCCTGTGCATCGTCACCTCATTTCTTCAGTGTTCTTCTGTGGTTTCAGGTTTTACTTCAGGCTTTCAATATTTAGTTGTCCTGCAATACAACTCCCTCTTAATTTAACTCCGCACGCTCTTAACACAGTTACTCCTAAACCTCGATTGTGATCCTTCGAATGGATTCAAGCGATCCAATACGATCCTTCATACTTCCCTTCTTCTCTATGTTCTGCTCGAACTTCACCTGCATACATATACTATGAAGAATTACACTAATTACATAAAATTCATAACTCCATACACACCACACAAATCAAAAATCGAATTCTCTGTATTGATAAATAAATATTTACACAGTTTCTTCTCTCATGCCTGATTTCCAATATCAATGGCGTCTGTTTCACAATCTACCCGTAGACTTACAGTCAAACCCTCTAAGTAACTAGCTAACCCCTAACTAGATAACTCTTTCTATGCCTTTTAGGCTTACATTTATACAAAAGGCCCTGTGAACCAATTCTGGTTCAGATCCTTAATAATTTCAACTAAAACCTAAAAATCCTCTCAATCCTATAAATCATGAACTAATTCCTAATTCAAGATCTACAATTAATTTCCAAAGCTATCAATCCCTATGAACTCTTAACTATCATGATTCTCTCATGTTCCCCTTCATTCAAGAACATTTACAATATGCCTCCCAATACTTAATTAATTCCTATTTTCATTAAAATCACTCAAAAGCCTAAGTAATTACATTAATTTTAACACTTAGGAAACCAACTTCCTTAAAACAAAAGACCTCCAAAGTAGAAAACATTCATGATCTCCTGATCATGTGTCTTCATATGTTGATAGAAAACCTCCAGGGTCCCAAACTTTATTTTTCAACTGCCCAAATGCCTTGCACCTTTGCTGCTGCTGTATATTTATCGTCTTCTGATTCTTTTTCCTCTCATCAATTAGTTTCAAATTCTGATTGATCACACTTCCTGCAGTCATTTTCCTCAGTCTGGATTGTTTCATCATCAACTACCATAGTTCTTCAATCTCCCTTTCCAGCACATCCTTGGGCTGGTCTTTACTCTGCCATTTTATGCTATCTCTTTCTCTCTGCTTCAGGTTGTTGTTGCTGTCCGCTAACTTCGACACCTTCACATTCTGCATTTCACTGCACATTGTCCATTCATATTCAAACTGTTGATTACTTTCCTCAACCTTTTCCACTTCATATTCTGCTATTACTCTTGATATTGCTCCAGGTATTGTTGTAGATATTGTTTCCACCTAAGCTTCCTGAATATCCTTGAATATATATTTCTATGCAACATCTAATTTCTGCTCCTTGTTTGCAACAAACCCTATAATTATGAAACAATTGTTAAAATAAAAATCATAAGGCTTATGTGCCTTTTCTTCCTTTGGAAACAATTCATCTTGTTGCTCTAATGCTTCCTCCACTATCAGCACATCAATACGCTGATTTGAATTCTCAACAGAATTCACAAGACTCTCAGCTAGTCTCTCCTCCACACCATTTGTTTCAATGATGTCTTCATGTCCTTGTCCACTGTAGTGAATTTCTTCATTCTCATTCAGTTCTGATTTTACAACCTGAACACTTACTTTTTGCTTTTCTAGCCTTTTCTCCAAAAGACTTAACTTATGCCATAAATTTTCCATCTCACTCAGAATTTCTCCCAAAAGCTTTGTACAATCCTCACTATCTTCTTCTTTGTCACAAGTATAAATTCTTGTTGACACTACATCTTCATTCTTGATTAGAATAAAATTCTGATCCTCCATCTCTGTGATAGTTTTAGATGTTTGTCCATCACTCTCCCTTTGGCCATTTAAGAAAATCAATTTCTCATTGTTCTTACCAATAGAAAATTTCTTATCATAAGACATAACTGTCTCATCTCTACTGAAGATATTTCCTCCACTAAGCAAGGAATTTATGAACTCCTTCTGTTTTAATAACTCAACTTGATCTTCATTTGAAAGAAAATCATCATCATACTTTGCTTGGAAACTTTCAGCTTCATTCAAGGCAGTTCCATAAGATGGTTTGTCTTCTGCAATACTTGCATTCACACACAACTTGTCAGTTGTAAAACCACAAGACCTCATGATCTCATTTGATGATTCAATCATCAAGTCCTCCTACTATTCCAAGTCCTTTACATGACTCATAAATATTTCAATGGTCTTCTCTTCAATCTCATCAAGTCCTTCACTTGATTTCTTGATATCCTTCTCTACTTCTTCTTGCTTTTGGCCATCCTCATGAGTCCAACTTCCTCTACTTTCAGTCCTTGCAATATGCTGAAAATTAAAACCTTTTCCCAACTGTGTACAGGTATTTACATGAGACCTATCTATCTCATCTTCTTTCAGAACAAAATTTAGATTCTGCCTTTCTTCTTCCTCCTTTATGTCAATATCAGCAAATTGTCCTTCTTCACATGTTTCACCTGCAAACATACAAAAATTATCAGATTTAAAATCATGTGACCCTTTGGTCTCACTTGAAGTTTCAGTCTTCAAGTCTTCATCTTCACCCAAAACTTCACCCTGTTCTGCTTCACAAATGGAAACTTCCATTTCCAACTCAGCTTCTCTGAGTTCTTCCACTAGCCACTTCACTTGCCTCTGTTGTAGCCTTCTCTGTAACTTAGACCACTCCACTGGATTTTTCTTCAAGACCCAACCTATTCTTCGGTTTTCCTCAAGTATTATCCTAAATACATTGAGTTTTTCTTTTAACTCAACAATCTCTTTGTAAATTTCCTCGACTCATCCTCTTGCCATTTACCTTGGTATTCTCTTTCTTCACTTTTCTTCTGTTGTGGTCTTCCTCAGAACCTCCACTATAACTATCAGTAGTCATTTTATTCTACATCTCTATGAGTTCTTTACTCACTCACTATGAGCTTCATTAAAGCCTCTGCAACAACAAGTCCTCCCTGCTGCCACTTACCTCACCAAGCTCCCCTCTGTACTTGGTCTTTTGGCAAGCACTTGGTTCTCTGTCTCTAGAACCTCTTTGAGCACTTCTCTCTGCTCCTTCTAGGCTTCAACTCATCTGCACCTTTCAAGAACACAATTGTCCTCTTTATCCAACCTTTGTTGGAATTCCTCAAGGTTCTACCACATTCTGCTTTCATTCAGAAACTTTTACCAACTTCTTTTATCCCTTAGCAATTCTACCCACATCCTTTGTGGAATTGCCTTTGTGAACTGCAACAATACCTCTGCAGTAACAAGTCTCCTTCTTGCTACATATGCCTCACTAAGCTTCTCTCCTCTGAGCTTAGTCTTTTGACATCTCTCTAGTTCTTTCCTCTGGAACCAATTGAGCACTCCTTGCTCTAGGTTGCTACAATCTTCTCACCTTCTTATGTTGTTACCTTCAAGATCTCTACATGATCTTGTTCTACCATTCTCCTACACTTTGAATGGATTGTTCTAGGTTTCTTGCATCTGTAAATTCTGTTGCACTTTATCCCTGTGTGTCTACTGCTTGTCAGATTAAAATATGATCTCTTCTTGCCTGCTTTCGTCACCATTCACCTGTATACCATCTTCAAAACATAATTTTGTTCTAAATTTCCTCAAAGACCTTTTACACAGAATTTCCTTATTCTTCTCTGATATCAATTGTTTCAACCAAAATTCTGCTCTGATACCAAATGATGCCATACTAAGCCGACAATACCCACATTATGCAAACAAAATTGCATGTCACTAGTCCCAAGCCTTAATCACATGATCCATGGTGAAAACCTTCACAAATAAAGGTTTAAGGCTTCTTAATTAAATCTCATGCAGAAATGTTTTAATTGACTATTCAATAGTCTAAACCTTCATTAACCTTTCTAGCGGAATTTTATTCAACCTATAAACTTTGGTTAATTATATACCCTGCGCATATCAACCAAACCCCTCTCTTTTGTTGAAAAGTGTGCAACAAGAAATGCTTGTTGAGAATGCAACAAGATGATGGAGCTTAGTGAAAAGAGTCGCCTTCACTAAGTGGGCCCGCAGGCAAATTATGGCGCAAGTTCTAGTTTTGATCAAAGTGTGAGTGATCAAAGTCTATTTTTAGACTGGCTGTCAAAAATAGAAAAGTCAAATATTATTGTCTCATAATAATATTTAGACTATAAACTTGATCTTATTCTCTTGGAGCACTTCAGGATGAGCTACGGATGTCGTACATGCAGATCCCAGAAGGAAATACGTGGTTACCTATGGGATGACTAATATTTGCATGCAGGACTTTAGTTAGAACTCAAGTGAGTTGAGTTTAGTGGATTGGAGGTGCAGTTGATGGAGTTGTGTTCAGTTTAGCCTTGTTAAACTAGTTGTATTTAGTCTAATTGATCAATAGACTAGAGATGAGTTGGGTGAATTAGTTATTAATTAATTCACAAGTTATTAACTCATAATGCAACTATAGAATACATCAATTAACTCAATTGCATGTCAGTGCATGTTCAGTTCAGCAGGGACAGGTGTTAGAGGATCAGATTGCTATTAGTTATGACTATAGCTGTGCATGATGATTTTCACAATCAAAGGGATTGAATATGCCAATGAATTGGCCAATATCAAGAATTGTAGCCTGTGCTCACATCCAACAGAGTGTGAGTGATTATTTGCAGGTCAAATACGAGTTTGGTAAACCATTCTCATTAATTCTTGAGCAGGTATTGAGTTGTGGAGGCAGGCAAGTAGTGGAATAGATTTGGAGATCAGATCTGAGCTGTATTGTGTGTAACAGGTGGAGCTAGTACTGGATTGCTTATGATAAGCATTGTACTTTGTAATGTTACATGATTCAATCAATATAATATACAGATAGTTGGGGTTTTTAGCGAGATGCTTTCCTCGGGATACATATTGTGTTAATGAGTTTGATTGATGCTTCTATGTATGCCTGTGAATGTTTCTGCTTCTGTAAATTGATGATCAACGTAGAGGAGGTTATGTATTATGCATGTTCTGCTTATAAGTGTATAATCAGGATAATCTATGTGAATATGTGTCATATTATTCAAAATTTCTACATGGTATCAGAGCTGCTTGATTTGTAGAAGAGATTTTTACAGGATATCAAGCGAGGATTGATCATCGGATCTATTATTCAGGAAGTGTTTACATTCTATTTCTTTAGGCAGAGTCTGTAATCGGGCCAGGTAGCCTCTGGATTCATCCTTCCTTTGGAAGGTGAGATATCCGGTGAATGCCCATACAGTCGATCTCTGTACAAGAAATATTGTGTTCTCACGAATCTTAGATCCGAGGCAGTTGAGTTGGTTGCTGGTGGAATTCAAATTTGCAGCAGTGTTTTCTTGGTGACAATGCAGCAATGTCTTTCAACGGATTGCGATTGGAGTATGCTCTTGAGGGCAGATCAAACTATATTGCATGGAAGGACAGGATGGAGGCAGTATTGGATGATAACGGGCTGAAGGAGTTCATAGATACGGATGTCCCGAAGCCTATTGATGCTACTCAAGCTGATGCTTGGAAAAAGAAGACCGAAAAATGTCGAAAGATTCTGTTGGAGGGCATGAAGGATCACATTGTGTCCAGCTTGCATGGAAAGACTTCTCCATATCTGATGTGGAAGGCTTTAACAGATCTATTCCAAAGCAAGAGCGATCAGAGGAAGTTGGTGCTCAAAGATAAACTAAGAAATATCAAATGCGAGAATGGTGACAATATTCCCAAGTATCTCACGAAGTTCACTCACTGTCAAGATGAGCTGGGAAGTGTGGGGGTTATTGGTGAGCTTGGCTCTCCTTGGTCTTCCGAAGAGTTGGCATTCCTATAAGGACTCTATCAATGGTCGGGAGAAATTTCTAGGATGGGAAAGACTATGGTCAAATCTTGTGTAGGAGGAGATCAGGCGGCGCACCAGAGACGGTTCTTCATCAATGCAGGATGAGGAGAACTGTGCCTTAGCAAGTAAGGCGAAGAAGGGGAAGGGGAAGGTTTCTCTTTCTGAATCCAATTCTTCCAATGATGGGAAGAAGGTTGACAAGGTGAAGGTGAGATGCTTTCGTTGTCATGAGTTGGGTCATTATGCTACTAATTGCCCAAAGAAGAAGTCCAAGAAGGGATCCGGGGAAGGATCTGAAGGTGAGGCAACCTCACTTGCTTCACAGTTTGAGTTGGATTTCACACTCTTCGCATGCATGGTTTCATCCATGGTGGGAAGTGGTTGGTTTCTTGACAGTGGAGCTTCTTTCCACATGACCGGTGACAAGAGTTTGTTCAGTACTTTGGAGGAGAAAGATCTCCAGATACTCATAGGGATGGGTAATGATGAGAAGTATAGTGTCTTAGGTGTAGGCACGGTTATTTTTTAGAGGGAGCATGGAGCTTGCCTTACCTTGACCGATGTCAAGTATGTACCAAGACTGAAGAGAAACTTGGTGTCGATCGCGATGCTGGAAGACAGAGGCTATGATGTAGTCTTCAGTAAGGGAAAGGTTTTCCTTAGACACATCATCACCCGATAGGTGAAGCAGATTCGTTCTCGGGTCAAGAACCTGTATGCTCTTGAGGTTCAAGATGCATGCAAAGCCTTGAGAAGCGAGGCAACTGATGGAGACTTGGTGGTTGAGAGGGAGCGTATATTACCTCTCAACATGCAGAGCCAGAAGAAGTCTCAGACGATTGTGGAGGAGCCACGATTGGTGCTTCAGGAGATTGTGGAGAAGCCACAACAAGGGAAGATGAGAGGAGATCGAGTAGAGACATCTACTCATCTAGAGACCTCCAGTAGCGGGAAACTTCGAGCCAGGTGGGCTGAGGGATCGCATGCAGCCATACCTTCAGGTAGGAGGTGGGGTGATGTGGATTGATTGTCCAAAGGAGGAGGGACAGGATCCTTGAGGTACCCAACCTCTTGGATGAGACCTTGCTACGGGAGCCCCAGATGTGTAGTAGCAGGAACTGACTGATTGGTAGAGATAGATGCGGATGGAGCGGCAGAGAGAGCGACAGTGTTGGGAATCCCAGGACAACACATAGCTAGCAGGATGCAGCAATGCGAGAGGCACAAGTGTTTTGCACAGTGCTAGGTGGCATAGAGAGGTGTGCAATGGTGCAAGATGCAAGGAGATGTTGCAGTAGCGCAGATGTCAGAGAGGGAGCACTTGTCAGCAGCATGTAGAGCTTTAGCATCAGAGGGTGTTTCTAGCCCAACAGGGAGGTCAGTTGGGAGGTGCAGTGCGGATGCAATGCTAGGAGATAGAACCAGCAGCAGCACAGATGCAGTCAGAGATCAAAGTGACTAGCTAGAGCAGTCAGATACTGAAGAGCACAGAGATGCAGAGTTTTCAGTCGACAGAGGCAATAGTAGTCAGAGACTTTGATGACAGAGCAAGTGGACCGGCCAGATGTGTTGCATGGAGAACATTCCAGAGTTACAGGATCGGGTTTGAGAGGAAGCCTTTCTTGTTGAGAGGGAGTGTTGAAAAGTGTGCAACAAGAAATTCTTGTTGAGAATGCAACAAGATGATGGAGCTTAGTGAAAAGAGTTGCCTTCACTAAGTGGGCCCGCAGGAAAATTATGGTGCAAGTTCTATTTTTTATCACAGTGTGAGTGATCAAAGTCTATTTTTAGACTGGCTTTCAAAAATAGAAAAGTCAAATATTATTGTCTCATAATAATATTTAGACTATAAACTTGATCTTATTCTCTTGGAGCACTTCAAGATGAGCTACGGATGTCGTACATGCAGATCCCATAAGGAAATACGTGGTTACCTATGGGATGACTAATATTTGCATGTAGGACTTCAGTTAGAACTCAAGTGAGTTGAGTTTAGTGGACTGGAGGTGCAGTTGATGGAGTTGTGTTCAGTTTAGCCTTGTTAAACTAGTTATATTTAGTCTAACTGATCAATAGACTAGAGATGAGATGGGTGAATTAGTTATTAATTAATTCACAAGTTATTAACTCATAATGCAACTATAGAATACATCAGTTAACTCAGTTGCATGTCAGTGCATGTTCAGTTCAGCAGGGACAGGTGTTAGAGGATCAGATTACTATCAGTTGTGACTATAGCTGTGCATGATGATTTGCACAATCAAAGGGATTGAGTATGCCAATGAATTGGCCAATATTAAGAATTTTAGCCTATGCTCACGTCCAAGAGAGTGTGAGTGATTATTTGCAGGTCAAATACGAGTTTGGTAAACCATTCTCATCAATTCTTGAGCAGGTATTGAGCTGTGGACGCAAGCAAGCAGTGGAATAGATTTGGAGATCAGATCTGAGCTGTATTGTGTGTAACAGGTGGAGCTAGTACTGGATTGCTTGTGATAAGCATTGTACTTTGTAATGTTACATGATTCAATCAATATAATATACAGATAGTTGGGGTTTTTAGCGAGATGCTTTCCCCGGGATACATACTGTGTTAATGAGTTTGATTGATGCTTCTATGTACGCCTGTGAATGATTCTGCTTCTGTAAATTGATGATCAACGTAGAGGAGGTTATGTATTATGCATGTTCTTCTTATAAGTGTATAATCAGGATAATCTCTATGAATATGTGTCATATTATTCAAAATTTCTACATCTTTAACTTTGGTTATATTCGAACTTAACCCATAAAACCTTTAACTCTGTTATTTCTATTATAACTTTCGTATAATGGAAGTATTACATAAACCGCACTTAACCTTACCTTTTCACGTTTCCTCGGACTTTTCACATTTACTGATGCTCTCTCATAATGTTCAGCCTCCACCATTGATTTCACTCCATCATATCAACAGTTGTTGGTTCATCCAATCAACAAAACTAATCGGTGATCCTCTACCATTGATCAAAACCCATTTGATCCAACGGTTAACAACGATATCGGACGAGCCACTTGCACGAGGATTACCTGCTCAATAAAGTGGTTTTCTCTCTCCGCCTGAGTGCTACGTGTCGGTTGATAGATGGAATCGGGTGACCAACCCGAATTACCACTTACCACTTTTTCTCCATCCGATAAACAACTACACTGATAAAACCACTTTTCTTCCTTGACTAACGCACGAACTTATTTGCGTGCAATGACCGTAGATCTTCATCCATCAGACGGCTACAACAACTCCTCCCGATTCCTCTTCCTCCATTAATATCCTTCGATCTAAATGATCCGACGGTTCCCATTCTTTTTTGCCTACGCCGTTCATTTCTTTTAATTTAGGCTGCACAACTTATTCTTGATCACCCATCGCCTTCAACCTTGTTCGTTGATCTCATAGATCCAATGACTCGTGTACATCGTCACCTCATTTCTTTAGTGTTCTTCTGTGGCTTCGGGTTTTACTTCAGGGTTTCAATATTTAGTTGTCCTGCAATACAACTCCCTCTTGATTTAACTCTGCATGCTCTTAATGCAGTCACTCCTGAACCTTAACTGTGATCCTTCGAATGGATTCAAGTGATCCAATACGATCCTTCATACTCCCCTTCTTCTCTGTGTTCTGCTCGAACCTCACCTACATACATATACTATGCAAAATTACACTAATTACATAAAATTCATAACTCCATACACACCACACAAATCAGAAATCAAATTCTCTGTATTGATAAATAAATATTTACACAGTTTCTTCTCTCAAGCCTGATTTCTAATATCAGTGGCCTCTGTTTCACAATCTGCCCGTAGGCTTACAGTCAAACCCTCTAACTAAGTAACTAGCTAACCCCTAACTAGCTAACTCTTTCTATGCCTTTTAGGCTTACATTTATACAAAAGGATCTGTGAACCAATTCTGGTTCAGAGCCTTAATAATTTCAACTAAAACCTAAGAATCCTCTCAATCCTATAAATCATGAACTAATTCCTAATTCAAGATCTACAATTAATTTCCAAAGCTATCAATCCCTTTGAACTCTTAACGATCATGATTCTCTCATGTCCCCCTTCATTTAGAACATTTACAACATGCCTTGTAATACTTAATTAATTCCTATTTTCATTAAAATCACTCAAAAGCCTAAGCAATTAAATTAATTTTAACACTTAGGAAACCAACTTCCTTAAAACACAAGACCCCCCTATGTCTACTAAAATACAATGATTCTTCTAAGCTGAATTCTCCTGCATCATCCAGCTTAGGGATTGATCACCTGGAGTGGTTGGTAAGCTCTTGAGTGATCTATAGTCTTTGAGGGATGTTAGTAAGCTTTCAGTTTGTGGACCCCACTTTCATAACTGGAATTTGGAGGCCAGTTCATATCATAGTGACACTCAACTCATGTTTAACTGGGAAAGCTTGTATAAGTGGGTAAAATTTGGAGGAGGCCATTATAAAGAATTCTTGTATATGGTGGATCAAACACCTTCTGAGCTAATGCAGGTAGCTGTGGTCCCAATAGTGGCTCACTTAGATGAGCACAAGTTACTGAGACATGAGGATAAGGAGGTAAGGCCTATTATTGCACATTGTTTAAGTGATCTTATAAGGCTTACATCTCAAAACATTCCATGTAAGGAAGATGCCATGCAAGAGGTTTTGAAATTGATCGTTGAAAGTTTTGGCAGGTTAGGTGAATAATAAGTCAGAAAAAGGGCTAAGACCCTAAACTTAATGTCAAAGGTGAGATCATGTATTATCATGCTTGATTTATATTGCAATGATATTTTCCTCCAAATGTTTCACCATTTCCTCAATTCCATCAGTAAGGATCATGACACAATTATCCATGATCACATGAGAGCCATTGCTTGATGTTATTTTCTAGCCTATCGCATCTTTGTTATTAGTTTTTCTGAAACAACAAAATGTTACTTCAATAGATGCTTACAAATTGGTACATAGTGCGGTCAAACAGTGTCAAGGGAAGGTAATACCTCACTTGTTTGGGGAGGATATGGTGAAATAAGAAGATAAGGTTGAGAATATTTGTGTAGATTCTACATAGGAGGATGAAAATAGTAGCATGGACTAGATTATTTCTTCCCAAGGACCTTCAAATGGTAGTCACCGAGAACATACTCTAGAAGAGTTTAAAAGGGGCCTTTTAGCAATAAAGGAGAGAACTATGGCACTAAAGGAAAGAATATTACAAAAATACAATGTACTTAAGGAATTGGGAGCTAGAGGAATGCAAAGACAATTGCTAACCTCACCGATATCAAGAGATAGTTGGGAGTGCTAAGGAGGAAGCCACATAAATCCACTCTTGAGTTGTGGAGTAGCCCTCTTTAGAGATACATAGACCAGGTTTGCAACACCATGAGTTCACATGAGCTAAATTTTAAGCCACACATAGATGATTTGAGGAATCATAGGAGTGGGATGGATGGATGGTATCAAATTTGAAAGTTTCTCTTACATGATTGCAAGTATATTAGGATGAAAGATCAGGAGATAGGAATTTTTTATATTGGTATCTGATCTATAATAAGAGTAACGAAATGTCAGCATGGTGGTATTTTTCAAGTCTTGTTGATGCTTAGTGGGAGATACCTTCTCTTGGAGGTCATTGACTCTAGAGGTGTTATGGTTATGTTTGAAATACACTATTATAGAATCCTATTTTAAATGGATTAGAGAGAGGTTATCAGTTGGTATCCTATTAAGAGGGTGACATGTCTATCTAGGGTTATGGCACAATATGAACCCTAGTATGTTAGGAATGATAGACTCCCTATTTGGAAATGGGATCTAGGCATATCATCTCATGATATGCTAAATTTTGACTACCCTATTTGGAAGTGGGATCTAGGTGGATCATCTCATCACATAATAGGGATGGACCAAGTAGAGGAGCATAATTAGGAGGAAGAAGTAGGTGAAATGGGAGAGACCCTTACTAGGGAACTAGCAACATATATGTTGGGGGGGGACTCCAACAACAGGATTTGATGGTGAGAATCAGAGATCAAAGATATTGCAAGCAAAAACTAGTTTGGGATATGAATGCAATAGCATGAGAGTTCAAATCCCTCATAGAATATTCCCATACTACACTCATGTCAAATTTGAGTGGAAAATGATTTAAGGAAGTACAACCAGGATTTTGTTAGCAGGTCTACTAGCGGTGCATGGTAGTAATTATCATCACATAATGATTGGTTGGTTGACTAAGCTTATGAATTTTCTTATGATTCCATGGGAGTACTAGGCTACATCAAATGAAAACCGTCCATGTATAATTCTTCTTCAAGTATGCATGGAGTACACTAGAGAAGGCAATCATGAGGAGATATGTCTTCAATTTTACCAGATATTTTTATGGAAGTACATGACCTACATCTTTGTGATACAAAAAAGGATGGTAATGTTGTGGATTTTAGCAGCATCAAGATGATATAAAAGATATGTGATGAAGCGTTCCACATACTTGATTGGGATCCTTGTATTGATGTTTCATTTCTTTAGGGAAAAATAATTTCGGGAAGGGAGGATTGTTATGTTCCTTTTTCTGGACATGGACAATAGAGACCATCTATATGGCCTAACTATTCCCATAGACTAAACATTGAAATAAATTTGGGAATATCAACGGAGGAATTAATTAATTAAGTTGACTAAAGAAAAAAATATTAAAAGGTCAATTTATTTAATAAAGGAAAAGGTGACCCATGTTATTCAAATTACCTATGGTATTAACCAAGGTATTCCAATAAGCCATCATAAGAAAAAGAGAAGCAAGAGATCGTTCATGGATATAATTGGATGATTTGGTTTATTGATTTATGGGCTCATTGAGATTTGTATGGGGGTTTGTAACCCTATTTTGGATCTTATTTATGGGGGAAACTATCCTCCCTAGGGATCAACACTACTTTTGGTGTTGCAAGATCAACCCTAGCTAGTCATTGGAGGGATCAACCAGATTTCTCATTGGCGCTTAGCAAGGAAGGATGAGATTTTGAAGATATTTTCAGAAGGCTAAAGCAACACGCATTGTATACATGGGAGTCCAGGTAGAGGGGTTTTGAAATAGACCAAATTACTCCATGCTTGTCTATTATCAGGTTCCTTTTCAAAATGAATTTGATGTAATTTCCATCTCAATAATTAATAAATAAATAGGTCGGGTTTGCAATGGAATTTGTATACACACTTTGTGATTGTTGGTTTGAATATGCTTAATTCCCGACAATAATTATTATGTAGTATTCTGAAGAAAATTCATAGAATAATTTATGGTAAATTGAATAAAATTTTAAAAGGGAATATTACACTGAGACAATGGGCTAGAAAGATTAGCAGGCAAGAAAGATTGATATTAGAGGCCTTCAACCACCAAGGTGTTTAATAATATATATCAACATGATGATATTAGTAGATTTAAAGCTCATGGAAAATATCCTCAGCATGATCCTGGCCTTCATGCTCCGTAAACTGCCATGGATGTTTCACTGGGCAGTTCATCATAACAAATATGATAAAATTATATTTAAAATATGAAATTCTACACTATTATAGTTTTTTTTCTTTGTAGATTTATGGATCTGTAGATTGTTGTTAATAATGTATGCATTTGAATTAAAATTATGTAGAAAATAGATAACAGTGAAATAAAAGCTCACACACACATTTGACACAAGATATGACCTGGTAACCCTTTCGGTAGAAAAAACCCAGATATAAGGTGAGGTCACTCTGCTCTCTTTCACTGAATAGAAAATGTTTGAGTACAAAGAAATATGGCTTGTGGCTTATGGGCCACTATAGTGCACAAATCATCTATGTGTGCTCTATATCCTATCCCTCTCGGTTTTTTGTCTCAGCTATGGAACAAATGTACTCAAAAGAATGGAACCCCTTTTCCTCCTAGTGGATCGGTTATAACACATTGCAATAGCCTACTAGTGGTTAGGTTTGACTACAAAAAATATTAACCATACTTACAATACAGAATATTCTATATTTGTATTCATCATAATCATGTGGCTAATCCCTTTTCCATGAATTATGGGGGCTGATGTGGCATCCTCTCGAATTATGATGATGAAAACTAGAAGGTCAACTTTTGAGTGGCATAACTTTCACATACATAATCCAATTGACATGATTCTTGAGCCATTGGAAAGTTATTTGTTTGTAGAATAGGATAAAAAGGTGTGGCACCAAAGTGGAAAAATTTTACTCCCAAAAAAATTCATTTGATGCCTCAAAATTCTCTTGGAAGGTTTCAAAGCCCAATTTTCCAAATTGGGTCTCACCAGTAAAAGGGTCATGTGAGCTTATTCCTCCACTTTTTCCACTCTGAAAGAATCGAGATGGATGAAAAATAATATGATGATCCAATCTAGATCATGTTGAATTTTCATGACCTTGGGTCTAGGTTAGAGTCTTAAAATCACTAACGCTACCAAACCAAGAATATCAACGATACTACTTGGCATAGCGGAATATAAACAATAGTAAATCACACATGCACAAAATTTAGAAAACTTTTTACAATTTGCAACCCAAATTCGTTATATTAAACAACATATAATACAATAGTCTAGGGCTCTCGTACTAGGGATGATGGCCCTCATACATCCACTAGTACAATATACAAAACTAGGGTTTGGTGTCTATCCATTGACAACCAATCTACCCTCAACAAGATACTTTGACCATCTATATATCGCATGCTTTCTCAGCTCCTCTTGGTCGTACCCTATACCTACCGGGTCCTGCAACTCCCAATTTGCAGCTCCTGCCTCTATCAATGCTCCAAGTCCATCTCACCACTGAATCTCGGTTATCCAATCTGCTCTCTAGTTGTGCCTTTGTCCATGAAGTCCAAAACACATCGAGACTCCTGTTGATTTGTTCACACCTTCACTTGTGAACAACTCTCAATCTGCCCATTGCTTCTCCTCAGCTACACAGGGAATTCCTCCCACTATGTTCTTCTTGCGCTACACCGATGAAGACCAACATAGGGCATGGAAGGCTACCACCTATCACTACAAGATGTCCATCTCCTACAATGAACATGGGCTAGGAGGATTTCCCATCTTCTGCTGTAGATGTACTTCTCCATAGAAAAGTCTCAGGCTCCATAACTGCTCCTCTGGTTCGTCAACCCTTGAGCTCAATAACTGCATCTCTCACAACTAACTTTGTCCATCAAGGTGTTTCTCATGGGGATCCAAATTGGACACTATCACGTTGTCCTCCAATAGACCACAAGTGCCCAATATTTTCCACACTTGGTCTTCTCTCACACTGCCCTCCAACAATCCACGAGATACCAAGTCCATGTTGTGGCATCTACACCTAGTTAGGGAATTCCCACATGTAGGAGACCCTTACACATGGATACCCACAAACTCCACCAATCTTCCTTTTGTTCTACAGTAGAGGAGCTATTGCACAAATCTGGGCATCAACAACTTGTCCTCTCCTAGGACACCATCAACTCATCAACCAAGGGAACATCTGCAACACTTGTTGTTGTTGTCCTTTTTCCTTCCAATCTAATACCTTGGCTTCTTGGTAGGCCTCCCAACAATCCATGTGGGTTCCTCTAAACAAATCCTAAGGCCTCCTACAATATGCCCATAAAACTGATCCAAGTCCGGTCTAACTCTTTGACCCAACACAAGACAAACTCAATTCCAAGTCTGATACAATTGTTGTTCATGGAATGAGTTGTGGATCAATGGTTAGGGATTCTCCTATAGCCCATAGCTGCCCACTAAACCAACCAAAACTCACCTTGTTTGTTTCGGATTCTCTCCCTTCACAATGTTGGACACCTTGTTTCTTGAGAAGACTTGTACAGCTCCTTGTTTAGGGTTGTTTTTCCCTCAAACAAGCCACTACGCGCTTGCAATCTATTCAACATAGTAAGGTTATCATTTCGACCTACTTTTGGGAGGATTATCCTTATTTTACTAGCCCAAAGAAACCTTCTTCTATGTGGCTTTATTTATTCAACTTCCATGCTTTGATCTAGACACTACTTGCCCTCAAACAAACCCATGCAAACTTGCAATAAAGTGTGTAAGGCCCGCGGCCTACCCACACCTCCTCTCTATGATTACAGATTGCCTGAACTAGAGATTATCACACTTCTATTTAGCCACAATTAGCCCAAAACATGTCTCTCCTAGTTTGTCCCTCCTGAAAGATAGATTAGGTCCCCAAATAGTCATGAAAAGAGCCTCTCCAACCCTTTCTCCCTTCCCTAGTTCTCCTCCTCCCATGCGCATCCAAACAAAGATGCCTCTTCTCCTCCTACAAGTTCTTATCTCTCCTTCTACGTTGTCGTTGTGTTACAAAATATTGGATACTTATAATGAATCCTCTCCACCTCTATATATGCACATAAAGAGGGATCCACTAATTCATCTGAAGAGACATGTCTCTTGGAAAAATTCACCAAGCCTACATGGCTTTGGTTGTGCATAATTAATTGTTGACTTCAAAAATTCATAACTTCGTTTCTAGAGCTCTGATTTGAGTGATATTTACAGCATTGGAATTGGCTTGCCAAGATCTATCACCTCAAATTTTCTCAAGATCAAATTCGTCATGGTTTTGACCCAAATCCCAGTGGGTGAAAAGCCCCCATGCTTGGGTTCCAATCCCAGAAGCCTACTTGTGGTGCTTTGACCTCCAACCCTTGAACACTAGGGCTTGGATTACCTCCCAAGCTACACAAAAATCAACACTCCCTCTTAGCAAGGGAGGTACTTCCAAGGCTAGGATGTAACCATCATAATCTCCGATGATGACACTAGCCCATCTGGCATCCATCACTGCAACATACCTTTTAGAATGAATCTGGAAATCTTAGTAGTGCCTTTGCCTCATCCATCTAAACCTGAAGATCCCAAAAAAACATAGGGCTGCTCCCTCTGAGCCTACATGATCTCCACTAGCTTCGTCCTGCAAGAACTCAACCTCTTGGATCAAATACCACTCATGTAAATCCCTCCAATCTAAGATATGCAACATCACTATCTGATGAAGACTTTATCTTGCCAACATGTAGTTCATCACATGAAGCCATATCGATCAAGCTGATCTCATCCATGCCAAATAAACCATAAAGTTGTCCCAAGCATCCATGATAAGGCATAGGAATTCCATGATCTACAAACCGCCACACAACATACTAAAGTGCACTAGGTTCCCCACCGATCCACCAAAACTCCCAGCCCATCTCATCATGTAGTCTATCGAGACCACATATCCATGTCTCCAACTGAACCCTCTTCTCCATGATATAGATAGTGACAACTCCCTCTTATTTGCTTCACTGTGCACACTCTAATTCATTGTCCCTCAAAGTAGATCAGATACCCTCCAATACCATGATGCATTTCCATGACCTTGGGTCTAGGTTAGAGTCTTAAAATCACTGATGCTACCAAACCAAGAATCTCAATGATACTACTCTGCACAACAGAATATAAACAACAGTAAATCACACAAGCACAAAATATAGACAACTTTTTACAATTTTCAACATAACTTCGTTATATTAAAAAGCATATAATACAACAGTACAATGCTCACGTACCAGGGATAATGGCCCTCATACATCCACTAGTACAAGATACAAAATTGGGGCTTGGTGTTAGTCCATTTACAACCAATCTTCCCTCAATAAGATACTCTAACCATTTGGCTACACATACTCTCTCAGCTCCTCTCGATTGTACCCTATATCTACCCGGTCCTACGGATCCTGATCTGTAGCTCCTACCTCTATCAATGCTCTAAGTCCATCTAGCCATTGAATCTCATCTATCCAATCTTCTCTCTAGTTGTGCCTTCATCCATCGAGGCCACAACACATCGAGACTCCTATTGAGTTGTTCACAGCTTCACTTGTGAACAACTCTCGATCTTCCCACTGCTACTCCTCAGCGACTCAGGGACTTCCGCCCACTATGGTCTTCCTGCACTGAACCAATGAAGACCAACATAGGGCATGGAGGGCTACCACCTATCATTGCAAGATTTCCATCCCCCACAATGAACACAAGCTAGGAGGACTTCCCATCTTCTGTTGTAGATGTCCTTCTCCACACACAAGTCTCGGGATCCATAACTTCTCCTTTGGTTCATCAACCCTTGAGATCAAGAACTTCCTTTCTTACAACTACCTTTGTCCATCAAGGTGTTGCTCACAGGGCTCTAACTTGGACACTATCACGATGTCCTCTAGAAAACCATAAGTGCCCAATATCGTCCACACTTGGTCTTCTCTCACACTGCCCTCTAACAGTCCATGAGAGACCAAGTCCATGTTGTAGCGTATGCACCTAGTTAGGGAATCCCCACACTAGGTGGCCCTTAAACATAGTTGCCCACAAACTACACCAATCTGCCCTTTTCTCTACAATAGAGGAGTTATTGCATAAATCTAGGCATCAACAACTTGTCCTCTCCTAGGACACTATCAACTCATCAACTAAGGGAACATACGAAACACTTCTTGTTTTTTTCCTCTTGCCTTCCAATATGATGTTCCTACTATCAACTTGGCTGCTTGGTAGGCCTCCCAACAATCCACGTGGGCTCCTCCAAAAAAATGCTAAGGCCTCCTACAAGATGCCCATCAAATTGATCCAAGTCTGGTCAAACTCTTTGACCTAACACAAGGAAAACTCAATTCGAAGTCCGATACGACTCTTGTTCATGGACTGAGTTTTGGATCACTGGTTATGGCTTCTCCTGTAGCCCACATATGCCCACTAAATTGACAAAAAATCACCTTGCTTGTTGTGGATTCTCTCCCTCCACAATGTTGGACACCTTGCTGCTTGAGAGGACTCCTATAGCTCCCTGTTTAGGGTTGTTTTTCCCACAAACAAGTCACTACAAGCCTGTGATCTAATAAATACAACAAGGTTATCATTTTGGCCTGCTTTGTGGAGGATTCTCCTTATTTTACTAGCCCAGAAAAACCTTTTGCTATGCAGATTTCTTCATTCAACCTCCATGTTGTGATCTGGCACTTCTTTCCCTCAAAAAAACCCACGCAGCCCTGCAACGAAGTGTGTAAGGCCTGCAGTGTACCTAGACCTCCTCTCTGTGCTTACAGGCTACCTAAACCAAATATTATCACACTTATATTCAACCACAATTAGCCCAGAACATGGCTCTCCTAGCTCGACTCTCCTACAATATAGATTAGGTCCCCAAATAGTCATGAAAATAGCCTCTCCAACCCTTTCTCCCTTCGTTAGATCTCCTCCTCCTATTTGCAGCTAAACAGATATGCCTCTTCTCCTCCTACAAGTTCTTATCTCTCCTTCTACTTTGCCTTGTGTTGCAAAAGATTGGATACTTAGAATGACTCCTTTCCACCTCTATATATACACATAAAGGGGGCTCCGTGAATTCATTTGAAGAGACATGTCTCTTGGACAAATTCACCAAGCCTACATGACTTCGGTTGTCCATAATTAATTACCGACTTAAAAAATTCATAGCTTCATTTTTAGAGCTTTGATTTGAGTGATATTTATAGTGTTGAAATTAGCTCGCCAAGCTCTATCACCTCAAATTTTCTCAATCTCAAATTCATCATGGTTTTGACCCAAATCTCAATGGGTGAAAAACCCCTATGTTTGGGTTCCAAGCCCACAAGCCTACTTGTGGTGCTTTGACCTCTAACCCTCAAACACCAGGGCTTGGAGTACCTCCCAAGATACACAAAAATCAACAGATCACACCTCCCCATTTTGGAAGGATTTTGGCCCCCAAAATATTCTACTCAATGAGGTAAGCAAATTTTTCCTCCACGATCTCTCGAGCATACCATTTAGATTTCCCCATAAGTTTTCCTTTTAACCCAATCTACCAAATTTAATGTTGCTCTTGTATTGTAATTTTGGACCTCTTCTGCAAAATTGTATCTTCTATCAACTTTTCTTGAGAATTTGGTGCCAAATCCTCCATATAAGGTAGGACTTGTTTCTCTTCTTCTTCTAGCATGGAAGTCTCATAGAGTTTCATATTCTCTACATTCAAAACTAAGTAAATGCGCATATATGGTGGTAAATTGAGGTGATATGCATTATCACCCAATGTTTCTAGTTTGTCGAAGGGACCATACCATAAAGCTTGTATTTTCTTACCAGGGGGGTTGTAGACTCTCCTTGTTCAACTGTAGCCATACTCTATCTCCCACCTTGAATGATTTATCTATTCTATGTTGATCATGCCTAGCATTATATTTCTCCTGTGAATTCTACAATGTATCTTATACCTATATATGGATCCTCTTGATCTTCTCTATAAATTTTTCAGCCCTCAAGGCGTCTCCTATAATATCTCCCCTCACTCCTCCTTGCTACCCATATGCAATGTCCAAAGGGGAAGGTGGCGAATATCCGAAACAAGTTTCAAATGGGGACTTTCTAGTAGAAGTTTCATCTACTCTATTGTAAGAATATTTTTTACATACCATATTTGTATCCAAGGTCTTTGGATGCTTCTAGTTATATCCCCTCAAAATCTACACCAAAGTCCTATTGAATACTCCTATCTTGCCATCTTTCTATGGATGAAATGTTGTAGATTTCTTTAACTTTATGTTCATATTCTCCTAGAATGTAGTCTAGAATTCATTAATAAATATTGTGTCCCTATTTGAGATGATGGTCCTTGGTATCCCAAAGTGTACCTAGACTTGTCCAAAGAATAATTTTGTTTCTTCTTTCCTATTGGTGGTCTTTTTACAGGGCATTAGAACACTCATCTTATTGAACCTATCAACTACCATGAATAGGTCATCATGTCCCTTCCTAGTTGTTGGTAAACCTCCCACAAAGTCCATGGAAATGCTTTCCCATGGACGAGTGAGTACAACGAAGGGATGATATAGACTTTGTTTCTTGTTATAGTCTTGTTCGTACAACAAATCATGCATCCTCTTATGAACCTAGCTATATGCTCTTGCATCTTGGGCCAATACACATACATCTACAAGCTACCAAAGTCTTCCCTATACCAAAGTGCCCTAAAACCTTGGAGATGTGAGACTCTCTAATTAGCTGCAATCGCTCACCTTTACGAACACATAGCTTGTCCAACCTATAGAATAACCCATCCTATAGATGGTAGTCAATGGTGTTCTCTCCATCGTGCAAAGGAATTTGACTTTGCAACTGTTGAAACACCTCTTTGAAGTCCTCATCCTCTGAATATGCCTCTTTGCAAATGCATCATGGGTGAATGGCTTCACGTGCGTATGAGTCCCTAAAGCTATGATCTTTGATGTGGGTGGCCTTGAGAGCATGTCAGCCAACTTTTGTTTTCTTCCATTCCCGTACTTCATCACCAAATTAAAAATTTTCAGAAACCCCATCAACTTTTAATGTTTGGTATGTTGTAGCTTACTTTGGGCCTGCGGGTACTGTAGCAACTAGTGATATGTGTGGATTAATATCTCCTTTCCCATTAGATAATGCTTCCACTTCTCCACAACTTGCACCGAGGAATATAACTCCTTATCATAGGTGAAATACTTTAGAATGGTAGCATCCATGCCTTCCTCCCTGCATCAAGACTGCTCCCATAACATACACTCACATTTGTCTCCACTTCAAAGGGTTGTTGAAAGTTTGGTAATGCCAGAACTGGTGCTTGACTGGTCTTATTCTTTAGCTCCTCAAAGGCCCTTTGTTGACCCTTTCCCCATTTGAAACTCTTGCCACCTGTTGTTATAACATGGAGTGGTGTTTCTACCGCTAAAAATGAGGTTACGAATTTCCTCAGGTACTATGTTGTCCCAATGAAACTCCTAACCTCATTAACATTTGTAGCCATTGAATATTTCATGATGGCCTCCATGTTGGAAGGATATTTCTTCAGCTCTCCTCCACATATCACATACCCTAGATACACTAAATACATCATTGCAAACTCACACTTCTCGAAATTTGCTAGTAGTTGGTGCTTCTTTAATGTCTCCAACACATGCATCAAATGTGAGATGTGCTCCTCTCAGGTAGCACTATATACTAGTATATCATCCAAATAGACAATAACAAATGAATCTATAAAAGGGCATCATACATCATTCATTAATCTCATAAACATATTCAGTGCATTGCATAGACCAAATGGCATGACAACAACTTGTACAAACCTTCCATAGTTTTGAAGGCAGTCTTCTAGGTATCTTCTTCTTTGAATCGAACCAAGTGATATCCACACTTTAAGCCTGGCTTGGTGAATTATTTTTCTTACTATACCCAGATCCAATAGATCATCTATCATGGGCAGGGGGTACCTATTGTTGAGTGTAATCTTGTTCAATGCCATGTAATCTATACACATCCACCAGGTCCCATCCTTCTTTGGCACAACGATGATGGGTGACCCACATGGTGATGTACTCTATCGAATGATAACCTATTCTAGTAGCTACTACAATTGTTTCTTCACCTCACTTTCTTCTATAATAGACTACTTGTACAACCCAGTGTTTGGCAATGGGGATTCTGACAATAGTTGGATCTTGTGCTCCACTTCCCTCTTAGGTGGTAACCCTTTAGGCTCTTGGAACACATACATGTATGCTTGTAACAACTTTTCTAGTTATTGTTTATGTTTCTTAGTACCCCCCTCCAGGCATTCCTTGCCTCTTACTAGCTCTTCTACATATTTGTTTTCTCTTAAAAACAATAAAACATACTTCTTGTTGAAATCTATCAATTTCTTGGCTTAGTTGGCACTTATCAGAAAAAAAAAATAAAAAAATAAAAAAATAAAAAAATAAAAAATAAAAAATAAAAAATTGACTTGCCTTTGTGCACATTGATGGCAAACACTTTTCCATCCTTGACAAACTAGTACTACTTGGGTATCTACATGAACATTGCATCTTGCATGTACATGTAGGGACTCCCAAACATGACCTTGCATATATCAAGGGGAACCACATCTAGCTCTAGTTCATAAATAAAATCAACCCTAATGGTAAATCTATTTTTCATTGTTGTGTTACCTTCAATTTTGCATCCTTATTTACCCATCCCAGTGGATATGGGATTGGATGATCACAAACTTCCAGTCCAAATTTCTTGACCAGATTTGTTATAATGAGGTTCGTTTGCAATCCTAAATCAAACATAGCATCAACCTTTTTCTTCTTGATATATATCTTTATATGGATGAGTTTGGTCATTTCTTTCTCTTCATGTTGCTAAAGGCTACTCAAATTCACCTCCTTCTACACTGATGTATATATAATATTCTCATCCAAATCCAAGTTTCTCTCAACTTTGGTTGCTCGAATCAGTGATCATGAGATTCTTCTTCTTATTGTCTTTGTTTTCGTTCTTTGGTTTAATCTCAAGATGCAAGTTCCAATATTTCTCCTCTATATGGCCATCAATGTTAGAGTGGTTGTAGTGGTTTCTGGGATCTTTGCACTAGCGTGTTTGGCTGTTGTATTTTTATATTTTCCACCTTTTTTCTTCTTCTTATCCTCTTTAGAAGTGTCTTGTTGCTCCTTCTACTTCGATCCACATGATTTCCATTTCTTCATGCCTATGTTCTCTAGGTGTTTTTCATATACAAAACCTCATCCACTGATATGGGATTGAACAACACTTTCTTATGCAAATGGTTGGGTATAACCCCATATACTTAAGGAGTACATTTGGATTATTTGGATAGATACCCAACATTACATCTATCTTTCTGAACTCTGTGGTGTACTCCTGCACACTTTTCCCCTGCTTTTGCCTGAAGTAGTGCCACTGGATCCATTGGTCCTATACATAGCTAATAGGGTAAAATTGTGACTTTATGAGGGTTTTGAAGTCCTCCCACTTAGTGACTGGAGCCCTTCCCTCTAACCTCAATGTTTCTATGTGGATTTCCCACCAAAATAAGGCATGGCCCTCTAATTTCAGTCACGCAAATGAAATCTTTTGTTCCTCCTTTATATGATGAACATTGAAATACACTTCCAATTGTTGCATCCAATGATTTATCTTCAGAGTTTTGATATCGCCTTTGTAATGCTTGATATCGAACTTCACTTCCATTTTGAAAAAGGACTCTGAATGATTCATGGCCCTCGAAATGGGTTGATATTTTTCAGGTCCTTTCTTCGACTAGTTCACCATTTCTTTTTGATCTCCTAATCTTCCCTCTAATTTTTCCTCTGCATTAGAACCCCCATATTCTCTGAATATCCCAAGCTTATTGTTAATTATGGTTTACATTATGATTTATATCCATGACATGTTGTTCCAATCGCGAAAACATATCCTTTTCAGGATTGTAAGGGCTATTCACAAATTCATTAGTCGTGATTAGGGTTTTATGACTTTTGGCCCAGCCGATCTAGATCCCCTGCAAATATGCACAATATTTCCAAATAAACATGTTATGATACCAATATTATCTAGAAAATGTCATGGATATTCCACTTGATAGTTCGTCACAACAGATATGATAAAATTATATTTAAAATCTAAAGTTCTACACTATTACAGTTTTATTTCTTTGTAGTTTTTTGGATTTGTAGATTATTGTTAATAGTGTATGCATGCGTATTTTATGCAAAAAATAGAGAACAATGAAATAAAATCTCACTCATTTGACACAATATATGACCTACGAAACCCTTTCGAGAGAAAAACCTAGCTGGAAGACGAGGTCGCTCTGCTCTATTTTTCTGAATGGAAAATGTCTACGAGTACAAAGGAGTATGGTCTGTGACCTATGGGCTACTACAATGCACAAATTTTCTCTATGTTCTCTATCTCATATCCCTCTCAGTCATTTTTTCTTAGCTATGGAACAAATTCACTTGAAAGAATCGAACCCCTTTTCCTCCTAGTGGCATAATTATAACACATCATGATAGCCTCTTAGTGGTTAGATTTAACTACCTCAACTCTTAAGTAGAGTTACATTATGGAATCTTCTAGAATCTTCCTCATCATAATCACATGAATAGCCTCTTTTTCATGAATTATGGGGGCTAACATGGCATCCTCTCAAATTATCAGGTGAAAACAAGAAGGTCAACTTTTGAGTGGCTTAACTTTCATATACAGACCTCAGTTGGTGTGATTCTTGCATCGTTGGAAAGGTTTTTGTGTGTAGAATAGGAAAAAAAGGCGTGGTGCTGAAGTGACAAATTTTTACCCCCTAAAAATTTCATTTGATGCCAAAGAAACATCGTTTAATGCCTCAAAATGCTCCTAGAAGGTTTGAAACCACAATTTGCCAAACTGAGCCTTGTCGATAAAAAAGGTCCTGTGAGTTTATTCCTCCACTTTTTCCACTCTAAAAGCATCGAGATTGATGTCAAACAATATAATGATCTAATCCATATCACTCCATTTTCAACATCATATTAGCAACCTTCCACTTTCAAAAAAATTATACCTATCCTAAAATCAATAATGAAATGGGGTTGCAAATAAGACATGAACAAAGGCCTTTAAGTGCTATTATGTGATGTCATGTCTACCCCTAAAGTTATGCCTCATATTAGATACTCATTGAGCTAAACAAACACCTCATTCAAAGAGAGAAAGTGGGAACCCTCAGCTAATATTAATCCTATAATTAATATTCATTAACTATTCATCATTACACTTCACCTTAGAAACATTTTTTTGTAAAGATTAATCATAACACTATGAAGCTCAATAAGGATACTTATTTCTTAAGTTTTTCCATAGATTACCTATAAGAAGAGTGCAAAAGGCTTTTTAAAAACCATTTAAACAATAGGGAAAATTTTCTCTAGTCTCTATAGTTGTTTACAATAACTCAAAGGGTGGAAAGGTGATGGGTTGTAACATGTTGGTTCTTGAACCCAATTTGTCATTTTTCATATTAATTATAAATTTTCTTTTAAAAACCAAGTCAAATAATTGTGTTAAACGTGATTTAATCAGGATAGTTTGTTAATTAAATGGGTCCTTTTAGTTTCTAGATTTGAAAATAAAAACGATTAAATCTTTAATCCATTTTCTATGTACAACTTCATTGAAAAAATGTTTTAAATGAGGTACCACGATCAAACTCCAAAATGATCTTTAATCCATTTTCTATGGACAACTTCATTGGAAAAATATTTTATAAGAGGCACCAAGATCAAACTCCAAAATTTTAAAATCTCGCATTGCTTGCATTTATATCCTTCAATGTCTTAGCTTTTCCATTAGTAAGAGTTATAATGTTAGATTTTATATTTTAAATTGAGAAAGCTTCAGGGTAGTGATAAGTGATTTAATTGCCATTAAAGACTTAAGATGAAACATAAAGATTTTCAAGTAAAACATTCATGCATCTATATTAAAATTATCCAAATATTTAGGTTTTATAAGGATGAGATTTGTTTGAAAAAAATTAGGTTGTTTTTTACATGAATATTGAAGTCTTTTTGGTTTTTGCCAAATAATTACAGCTTTTTTCTTTGATCAAAAACTTATAATATTTTATCATAGTGTTTTTATTAGATTTATAAAAATAGCTTTGGCATAAATGTTGTTTTAATTTCAAATTTAGTACGAGGGTTAAAATATTAATGTTTATTTATCCTATGTAATTTTTAAGGGTTTAGTTTAATTTATAGGTGAAATAGGTTTTTTATTATTGGAATTTGGTTATACAATTCCAAGTAATATTGTGAGATTTTGTTGTTTAAAATACATTTTTAAATGCATAAATGGATTCATCGAGTTCCTGAAACACTTGAATTTTATAGATTAAACAACTTAAACTCAAATTTTTAAAAGTCTATATCATATTTTGATAAAAATTAATTAAAAAAAATAACCTAAAAAACCATTTCATCTATAAATTAAACTACCCCAATTTTAAATATACTTTTTTAATATTAAAAATAATTATATATATTTTTTTCTTTAATTTTATATTATCGTTAATATTATAATTGAAAAATTGATTTAAATTCTTATTTTTGTATATATTTAAAGTTATCAAAGTGAAACATAATAATATTCAAAATCTAATTTATTGTGATTACTTATTTTATTATTACATATTTTATTCAATTTCTATGAATACATGGTAATTTGTTGCAAAAAAAAATATATTTTACTCAATTTCTATGAATACATGGTAACTTGTTAAAAAAATAAATTAACACAAAAAATGATTTAAAAATCTCTCAATGCCACATAAATTTACCACAAATTTATAAATAAATAAAAATAAAAATTAAATTAAAATTAAAATTAAAATAAACACATAAAAATTTCACAATAACATGTAAATTTACTACAAATAAAAATCTCTCAATATCATATAAATTTACTACAAATTTATAAATAAATTAAAATTAAATTAAAAATTAAAATAAATAAATAATTTATAATTTCACGTGAAAAAATCAAATTTGAAAATAATAACACATTGAAAGTTCAAGATTGTTACCCCACAACACTTGAAATAAGATACAATTCTTTGAAGGAAGAAGTGGGAGGGGCACGTTCCAACCAAGGGGGCGTTATATATATAAAATAATAAATAAATAAATAAAAAATAAATCAACTTTTATGTGTCGAGAATCTTAAACAAAATAATAAATAATAAATAAAACAAAATAAATGAACTTTTACGTCTCGAGAATCCTATGCAAAAGAGAAAAGACTTCTAACTTTCATGTTTTGTAATTTGTATTTAATAATGGTCCATATAGTAAAAATAAATAAAAAAATTAGTGGTTGGGAAAAAGGAAATAGCATCTTCAATATGAGAGATTTATTATTAATCTGAGGTATCCAATCGACCACCAAATATAGCATTGGGTTTCTCGTGAGCGGGGAAGAGTCAAGGAAAACCTACCAAGGTGTGAAAACTTTAAGACTTTTAAGTGTTTGGCGAAATTTAATAATAAAATGGAAATATAATATTAAATTTAAAATAATTATGTATTATTTATTTGGAGTAGTTTAATTGGTAATGGTCATGGAAATGAAGTTATCTTATTAAATTTAAAGTTTTGGGTTTAAATCTTGTGTTACCCCCAATTCGGGTAAGAAGATGGACATGATGAAGATGAAGTCCTATCAAGCTTACCAACAAAAAAAAGTAATTATGTATTATAATTATGATGATTAATGTCTACTAAGATCAATATGGTCTATCACACTTTAAGAAGTAAGAAATTAGTGGAAACTTTTTAATATTTTATGTCTTGGTTTCAAATCTTGTGCTACCCCCAATTGGGGTGAGAATATGGACATGATGAAGATGCAGTCCTACCAAGCTTTAAAAAAAACAAGTAATTATGTAGTCTTGGGTTTAAATCTTGTGATACCCCCAATTGGGGTGAGAAGATGGACATGATGAAGATGTAGTCCTACCAAGCTTACAAAAAAGCAAGTAATTATACATTATAATGATGATGATTAATGTCTACTAAGATCAATATGGTCTATCACACTTTAAGAAGTAAAAAATTAGTGGAAACTTTTTAATATTTTATTTCTATGATAAAAAAAAAAGAGAAAGAAGCTTTCTTAGATTACTATAGTTTTGTTGACTTAACAATATCATTTTTAAAATATTATTCATTTTGTTAGTTTTAATTTTATTTTTTCTTAGCAAGCCATGATTAATATTATGTAATTAATTTATCCAATTTCAAATTTTAATTTTATTTATTTATTTAGAGGTAATAATCAATACTATGTAATTTATTTATTTAATTCCAATCTTACTTCATCTTTGGGGATCGTTAATGTAATAAATGTTAAACAAATTATTCAAAATAATGAAAAATTAATTAATTACAACTAATACTCATAAATTTACACAAATATTATATTATCATAAAAATAAAAATATCATATATTATATAACAAAATCTCCATCATGTTACACAACTTAATAATACAAAAAATAATATATTCTTAGATAATGGATAAATATCTTAAAAATATTTAATATCTATTGAATTTTCTTTTAGACCAATATAGATCTATCTTAATTTCGGATCTACCAAGGGCTGAGAGGGATAGCAAATCTTTCAAGATGCAAACTTCTTTCTAAGTGTAAAACTTGAGAAAAGGTTCCATATGAGTAATTTGATGTATCTTAATTGGTGGTAGATATCAAGTTAAGATAGATCTATATTGGTTTTGAGCAACGCTCTAATAAGATATTTCAACTATAAGATTTATTATTATTATTATTTATGATTCACATTTTCCACATTATATATATATATATATATATATGAGAGGATGCATACACTGAATTAATTTACCTATATGAGGGGATGCATACATTAAATTAGTTTTAATATTATTATTATTTAAAAATATTTGTCTCTATACACATACATATTGAATTATTTTTGTTATTAATATTTTTTTAATCCATACATTTAATTATTTTTATTATTAATCTTTTCTAAAATGTTACATCTTAAATTTATATTAAAGATTGGAACAAATTTTCCACATATTAGAAAGCACCTAGTAATAGAAGAAGAATTCTCTCACTTTTTCTCTTTATATATGTTTGATGTTAAAATCTTTTACTCAACATGCATATTGAAATATTGATTTATAACTTGCATCAAATTGTTCTTTGTTACTAATGTTTTTTAAATCTTATATATCAAATACATATTAAGAATGAAATAAATTACACATTTCTCTAGCAATGGAAAGTGAAAATATAAGAATTATTTTAATTTAAATTATTTTATTTTTCTCTCTATAAAGTTGATATAAAATTATGTTATTAGTCCTGCACTACACTGGACTCCAGCAATAGATTTTCTTGTTGACCACTATTAGCATTAACCAATACAACTTATAATGTTTAACTTTGAAAAATAAATATTTATTTTCAATATTATTAAAAAAGAAATCTAAACATTTGATTGAACCATAAGTTGAAGGCCTTATTGTAGCCTTTGCACAATATAATGTCATATGAATAATTTCCTCACATATTTTATGCCATAATTTATGGATATCGTTGTAATACTCGTGCATGATTTTTAGATATTTGTGTAGTGATTTTTTATTCTTAAGCTTTCCACGAAAATAATCCAAACATAATATCCTTACAAATAACCCATACTCAAATAAATAATATATTTACCATCATAAGCAAGTTTTTGAATAAAAAATGGATAGGAATAAGATGTAAATGAATATACTTACTAGCCCATACTCAAATAAATAATATATTTACCATCATTTAAGCAAGTTTTTGCATAAAAAATGGATAGGAATAAGATGTAAATGAATATACTTACTAGTAGTTACTTCCTACCATTATTTATGTTTTTCTTAGCACTTATGTCGAAGTAAAATTGTAAATGTATAGACTAACTAGTGGTAACTACCCACCAAAATTATTGCAAGTCTATGTGCTTGAGTAGGCAATTAATTTTACATCTCAATTTATTAGTTCTTATGAAAGAAAGACTAAAGGAGTCAATTTGCCTATTGACCACTATTAATTTAACATTAAACAATGTAGGTTATAGCTTTTTATGCAAATTTTCCATAGCATAATTTGGAATTTGAGTGGCAAGGACTAAGCTTGCTCTGCATAACTTGTTTTATATGGACATTGAAATATTTTACTTATAACAAAAATAAAATATATTTTATTATTAATATATTTTTGTTTTAAATATTTATACCAATAGACATGTGAATAAATCTTCCAATTAACTTAATTATCGGTAATTAATGTCTTCATCCATCGCTTTAACCCGTATAGTTAATGCAACCATGAGAAATAGAGTAAAAAAATGTGTTATATTAATTATTATTTATTTTATCGCTCATGGTTGAACGAGCTACATGGGCTAAAGTGACAGATGAGGACATTAATATAGTCCCTTGGAACCATCAAGAACCAACCCTAATGTTAATCTAAAGTTAAGGTGAGAATCCCAAAGAAAAAATAACAATGAAGGAAGATAGTATTAGAATGAATTAGATGTTGTATCAATGTGTAGAAGTAAAGGTAAGATAATAATTTAATATAAAGTTAAGGCGAGGATCCCAAAGAAAAAATAACAATGAAGGAAGATTGTATTAGAGTGAATTAGATGTTGTATCAATGCTCCGTAGAAGTAAAGCTAAAATATTAATTTCAATATTGTTTAAAATTGTTTTATGATATTCATTTATTATATATATATATATATATATATATATATATATATATATATATATATATATATAGATATATATATATAATTTTTTATTTATTAATGTAATTATATTTATAGATAAGTTTGTTTTGTAATGGTTAGTTTATGGGAAACATGGAGGGAGAAGATGGCATCAAAGTTCCGTGTTGTAGTGCTTCAGGGTTTAGGGTAATAGTCCTCGCATGACCTCCTGCAGCTGTTATTTTTCTGCATCTGCTACTTACTTGCTGAATCCTTCACTGTTATAATGAGCAGACAAGCGCCTCTTTCTTCGATCGATTGTTACTACACCCCTGACTCCATTCATCGCTGCCAGAATGGACTCGGAAGCTGTCAACTATTCAGCCGACCCGAATCCTTACGAGACAATATGATCGTGCCCACATGTCGTGTTGGGTTCTGGCCCATATTGTTCGCTGCCTTTCTTGTAGCCTGATCAGCTACTTGTCACGAACCTCCCTGTGCCATTTATTCCCTACCCACTGGATTTTGTCGCTATAGACGCCTCTTTTGGTTTGGATTGCCCTCCGCTTTCCCCTACAACACTCAATCTTATTGTGGCCTGCATTCCTCCCTCTCCCTCATTTGATTCCCCTCTACCTAATTTCCCGCATTCCTCCATTCCCTCTGGCATCCCATCGATTATTGGAATCACATAGTCAGGGATTTCCTCCTCCCACTTCACTTCTCCGGCAAGCATTCCAAACCCTAACCCTACATGTCCACCGCTTAGCTTCCCAATCCCTTCGGGTTACTTCAGCGTCCCAGTGCTTACCCCCAAGAGCTCATCCCACTCTCCGCAAGCGACATTTCATGGTAGTAGGGGTCCCTTCCGGGACCACCCGACGGCACCTCAGTCCAACAAAGTAAAAAAAGGGAAGTGTGTCAAAGCGACAGACAAGGACATCAATCTCACGCTGGGGGAAGATCTCACGATGGGAGATGTGGTGGATACAGCTAACAGGGTTTTGGTGGGTCGAGTTAGGGGATGAACCTACACAGCTGAATGACTTCGTCTCTGGACTATGGAAATATGGGGTTCCCTTCTTAAAGAACTGCCTTCGATCACAGTTCTCACCCGTGGGTGGTTTGCACTCAGTTTCCACCAAGAGGAATATACAGATTGGATCCTCTCATGTTATTGGCATATAGAGCTTGCCCCGGTGCTGCTTAAACGATGGAGCCCCCTATTCGACCCAGAAAGGGAGCAGCTAGGTGAAGGACCAATATAGGTTCATCTTCTAGACATGGAAAATTTTAGGGGCTAATGCTCACCCAATGGGCTAATTTTCCATGATTTTTCCACAAAAAAGATTTGCCAAATTCCAATTTTATAAAAGACAATTCGCCCAAATTTTAGAATATAAAATTATTTTACCTAAAAAATCACCAACATTATATAGAGGCTATATATAAAATCATTATAAATTTGAATAATTTTACAAATATATCAATAAACATTTTATATTTTGCATATTAGGGATTAGTGAGATTCGCCAATGTTTTTAAAATTCAAGAAAATTTTCCATCCTTAAAATTTTTCTTACTTACGGGGCTTCCGCTACACTTCTAGTCGGAGGATGTGTTCATTCTCATTGGTAATGCTCTAGGCACTTATCTGGATCATGAAAAGACTTACGAATCTTCAGGAAACAAGTCCATGGCACGCATCCTGGTCCATCTGGATATAAGGGAAGGATTGGAGGAGAAGATCACCCTTCACTGGAGACATTTTTCTCACAAGCAAATCCTTGATTATGAAGGGGTCCCCTTCAGGTGCCGAAGATGTCACAAGGTTGGGCACCTGTATAAGGAATGTCCTCTTGTTTCGACATCATCTTCTCCATTAGCAAAGGGCAAATTTCATCAGCAACCAAATGAACCTTAGGTGGAATATCAACCTTTTCGTCCTGCTAGTCTGTCGGATATGGTTGGGGACACAGCTCAGCCATCTAGCTCTAGCCAAGTTCAGCCTATTTCCCCGCCCATGACGAGATCTTGGACTGCTGTGGCGACTTCTCTTTCCACAGGTACATCTCCTCCTCTTTGTTCTTCTATTTCGTTAATTGGTAATTTACTGCATTCATTGTCTTCTTTTGCATCCATCCCTAGTTTGAACTCCTCCCCTATCACTTGATCGCTTGATCCTCCTTCGGATATTTACTCCACCAACCCCCGTATTGTTTATAGTTCTGGCCCATCCAATCCATCTGAGCCTACCATCTCTTCTCTTTCTCACTCATATAACCTCCGATCCCGGACCCCTGCTTTACCTGATCCGATTGGATTAGGTATCACTTCCCCGATAGTGGAGGCCAAACCCTCTCGAGAGCACCCTTCTAATATTTCAAAATCCATTATACTGGAAGGGTTCGATGTGGCCCTAGGAAAATAGAACACCATTGCTATGGTTCTTAAAGCAAAGAACACCCTAGCTTTGGTTCCCCCATGAAGTGGTTATCTTTTAATTGCAGAGGTTTAGCTAGTCCCTCTAAAAAATTAGCTCTCAAGAAGCTCTTGGACACTGAACCTCGTGACATTATTTTTTTACAAGAGACTCTAGGGACGGTCGAGTAGATTACCGGGATTCTTTGCTCATTGATGCTTGGCTGGTGCTTCCATGCCTTAGATGTCATTGGGAGATCCAGGGGAATTACATTGGGAATAAATTCTCGTACCATTAACCCTATATATATTTGGGGAGGTCATGGGTTCCTTGGAATAGACATTTTCTCCTCAGAGATGGGAAGGAATCCTCGCGTTGTCAATATTTATTCTCCTAATCACAATAGGTTGGAATTCTGGAACAACCTATTAGGGCTCTCCCTAATAAATAACATTACCATTCTGGGTGGAGACCTTAACTTCACCATTGGCCATGAAGAATCATGGGGTCATCATTCACAGATGGATCCACTCTCAGATCAACTGGATCATTTATTGGAGCAGCACCACCTTATTGATATCCCTATGAACAGAAAGATGCCTACATGGCATAATAGGAGGATTGGAGATGCAACATTGGGAAGAAGATTGGACCATTTCCTCATCAAAGAAGATTTGTTAGCTACTTTCACAAATTACAAACAGTGGGTGGGATTCGGTGGGATCTCAGATCATTCCCCCATCTATCTAGAGCTGGCTGGCCCATCACAAAAGCCCAGGTCCCCCTTCAAATTCAACTCGACCTGGTTAAAGGATCCCGATTATCACAGGTTAGTTACTGAGTATTGGAGAGATCACCCCCTATCAAATGATCACTGTATGGAGGAGGGTTTCTGTCAAAACCTCATGAATCTTAAAAGACTCTCCATATCCTGGGCCAAAGCCAAGAAAGCTAGGGATGATCAGACTCTCTGTGATCTTGAACACCAGATTGTTGAGCTGATTAATGACCAAGGCAGGGGGTACAATTCTATTGAAGCAAAGGCCACATTGACTGAGTTGGAGGCACAAAGATCCAAGATTCTACTGGATTGGGAGGAGACTTGGAGACTTAGAAGTACATGTATTTGACTACAAACTGGGGATGACAACACAAAATTCTTTCATAACTTTTCCAAGGGGAGGAGAGCCAACAATACCATTTGGAATATGTCGACTGTACAAGGGCATTCAGCTCATACATTTCATCAGTTGGCACACTTGGGGAATTCACACTTTCAACAGCTCTTCAAAGCTCCCCCCTGGAGCATCACTTGCAGAAATTATTCGAATAGCTGGACACTTCCATAGATTTGTGGATCTTGATTCTGTTGAGGATCTTATCAAGCCTGTTTCTATGGGAGAATTGGGGAGCACTTTCAAATGGTTAAAGAAGGACAAAAGTCCTAGGCTGGATGGTTGGTTGATGGAATTCTACCTATATTTTTTTGAAACTATCAAACCAGACCTTCTTAATGTTATCGAGGAATGCAGATCTACTAGGAGAATGTATGAAGCTATCAACACTACTTTCATAGCCCTCATACCTAGGGTGGACTCCCCTCAATCCTTTAATGACTTTTGACCCATCTCCCTTTGTAACTGTCTATACAAGATTATTGCTAAGATCATAGCAAATCGTATCAAGCCTATCCTCTCTGATAACATATCCTCTAAACAATTTTCCTTTCTCCACAATCAATAGATCCATGAAGCCATTGGCACCGCCCAAGAAGCCCTCCATTCTATTAAGTTGAAGAACATGAAAGGAGCCATACTCAAAATTGATCTCTCAAAGGCATTTGACCGAGTTAGTTGGCTCTATATCAGGATGCTCTTAACACACATTGGATTCCCTATCCCCTTCATTCAATGTATTATGTGGTGTATTACTTCTGCCTCTTTCAGCATACTCATTAATGGCTACGCTTCTAACTTCTTCCATGCAGAGATGGGCCTTAGACAGGGATGCCCACTCTCCCCACTCCTCTTCCTGTTGGTCATGAAGGGATTAAGCAGGCTAATTTCACATGAAAAAAGGGCTGGGAGGCCTCAAAATCACGGATCACTGTATCCTTACACACCTCCTTTTTGTGGATGACGTGCCCATATTTCTCAATGGAGGAATTCATGACTACAACACTCTATCTTATGTAATGTGATTATTTGGTACAACAATGAGGATGGAAATTAACCGACCAAAGTCCACCATTACCTTCTTGGCTTGCTCTCCACAGGCACATTGTCATGCATATCTGAAGTTTCCCTTCCAAAGTCTTGAGCTGGAGGAGGGTTCGAAATATCTGGAATTCCGTATTAAATCACATGGATACAAAATTGCTGACTAGACCTGGTTGGTGGCCAAGGTAGAAAAAAGGATTGATTCTTGTCTAGGGCAGGGTGTCTGGTGCTTATTAAATCCGTTCTTGAAGCCACTCCAGTTTACTGGATGTCGCTTGCTTGGATCTCTCAAGCCATACTATCTAGAATACAGAGGATATGCTGCAATTTCCTCTGGAAGGGGCACAAGCGATGGAAACCATTTGCCTGGGTCAAATGGAGCTATATTAGTCTGCCAAAAAAATGGGAGGGATGGAGCCTCAAAGATCTCACAGCTTTTGCACATGCATTGGCTACCAAATTGGGATGTCTCCTCCTAAAGACTAAAAACCTATGGACAGAAGTGGTCACTTATAAATATATTTGGCCTCAGAATCTCATGGATTGGGTTCGATTACCATCTTGGAACAAACATGGTATATCTGTTATTTGGAAAGCTATCTTGCATACTATCCCCATCATCAGGAGTGGATTAACTTGGCGAATTAACAATGGTACAACAGTTCGTATTGGGGTCGACCAATGGATTGGATGCGACAATCTGTACCAACTCCCTCTAGAACTAATTGCATTTCTAAACAATAGAGGCATTGTCACAATAGCTTATATTGTGGATCATTTGAATTCGACCATATTTCAACAGGCATGGAAGACAACATTAAATCTCAATATCCCTGATCAGTGGTCATAGGAGTGGAGGAAATACACTACTGCATAATCAAAATCACATGTTCGAACAAGGGATGATGTTGATCAATTGATTTGGGCCCCGGCAACACATGGAGTATATTCACCAAAATAGGGATACCCCATCATCCACGCTGCTCATAAGTCCACTGTACTAGAAAATTGGTGGTGTGTGATCTGGAAACTTAAAGCACCCCCCGTACGTGCCTCTTCATGTGGAACATCATCATTAACAAGACACCTACATGAATTAATCTCATGAAAAAATCCTTTCAGGGGCCATCTTGGTGTGCCATATGTATTCGAGAGGAGGAAACAAATGCTAATTTATTCCTGTCCTACAAAACCACTCATCAAGTTTGGGAGCAGGTATTGTTCACGTTAAATACCATTCATAGATGGGAAGGAAACAACATCAAGGAGGCATGGAATGACTGGAGGAATGCTTCCCCCACTATGAAAATCCACAATCTTCCATTGGTCATTTGTTGGAATATTTGGTTAAGTAGGAACAAAATCATTTTCAACAACACGCATATCAGATGGTCACTGATTATTTCTAGGATTTGCAATAGATTCAATGAAATTATAGAGGATGAACAACCTACCCCTGCCCAATCTATCATCCCTGGAGTCATTGACCATGAGCACCCATGGGCGTTCTTTAATGGTTCTTCCCAAGACGAGGGGTGTGGGGAGGGAATCCTACTTCACCTATCCGACACTCATTCATTTCACATTCATATGGGCCTAGGTGCTGGCACAAACAACTTTGCTGAGCTCATCTTGCTTCGTCATCTTTTATATTTTGCACTGAATCATAACTGTAGACACATTCAGATCTTTGGGGACTCTAAGATTATTATCAATTGGTTCAATTGCACATTTGCATGCCATGTTCATTCACTTAGGAACATTTTGGATGATGCATTTTTTTTAAAATCACAATTTGATCAGATTACATATATTCATATTTACAAGGAGCACAACAAAATTGCGGAACAACTTTTAAAAGAGGCAGTGCCTCAACCTAGGGGTGAATGGCTGATTTAGGAACAAAGACAGGAAGAGGCCTATCAGTACTATCACAAGACCTATATAGATCAGATGCAGTAGTGGGCCGAAAGACCCTAGTTTATCATAGATTATCCGATGCATAAACTAGCAGAAAATCTACAGCGAAGCCATTTTTAAATTTTGTAAATTTTTGTATAACTTTTACTGAACCTTGAAGGTCCACCCTAAATGGGTAATCATGTATAGACTTGTATATTTTTTGGATGACTACGATCACACATATAGCATATGCCACATGCATCTACATCATGTAATTTTCCATAGATAATAGAAAATTATGATTTTTCCGTGGGGAAAAAAGTTTATTTTGTAATAAGGTATTTTTTTGGCTAATTAAGGTAATTTTGAAAGGTTAGGTAAATTATTTTCCCTACCCAGTTTCATTTTTTTGCGGCTGACATGATGATGACAAATATTGTTGTAATGACTAAGTGCCTATGAATATTGGTGTATTGATCCTCAATATAGAGAGGATGATTTCCCTTAAAAAAAGTTTCCAAAATTTTAATTTATTTATCAATAATTAGTATATGAAGTATAAGAATTTAACCCCAATGGAATATTTTCAAATATTTTTAATAATAACCACAAATCAAAACTTAAGATTTATATCCAAAAAAAGTTACATTATTTTTTCCTTTTTAATTAAATTGATTAATTAAAAAAAATCAAGTTATGGTTTTTTGGACATCCAGTATTGATAAGTCATAGTATTGACCTACGATATTGTAAAAATGCCTATTTACAAATTAAGAATCTCCATAGTTAAGATTTGTATTACATGTTTATATATATGTTTAACTCATATTCATTTTTTTTTATTCCGAGGAAATATCCGGGAAGATCCACTTGAAGGGATCACATCTGTTGACTTATTAGCAAATCCTTACCCCAAGGGCATCAAGGACAATTGACCCTGTGACCCTCCATTAGTGTGGTTCTTTAGCGACAGGAGCTCGACCAATTGAGCTAACCCTCAAGGCTCATATTAATTAATTTTCTTAATTTTCTTTTATAATTAATAATAATAATAATAATAATAATAATTTTTGTGAATCAATAATTTCTATTAATCCAATTAAAAGATACTTGGTGAGGAGGTACATATCACAAAACTATGGGCCCCATTCTAACCAAATTTTTTGGCCCATATATAGAAGCAAACCCAGATTACAAACAAACCAAGGGAACTAGATAATCAAACGTTGATCATCCAGAAAGACCAAAAAATCCCCAGAACATGGAAATAATCAATTTTCATCACCGATCAGGAGGGAGGGTCACAGTTCGACCATATTTCCCATTTCTAGGAAGCAGAGGTGGGTAGAAAGCATTGTGAACACGAGCTTCCATATGCTCCATTCATCCTTCCAGTTGCACTAGAATATCCTGAATCGTTTTTTTCTTGCGACACAATGAAGCCATCCTATCCATAATGCACCATTGGTTATGTTGGAGATCATCCATAAACCCGATGATATTTTTCCTATCATTGTGCCTAACCTGAGCCATCTGATCCAAAATCATTGAAATCTACTGAAGGTGTTCATCTAGAGAGTCGAAGGGAGGATGCATCTCAATTATACTGGGAGAGTCCGCAGCAGGTTGATCAACCTCCTCCCCCAAGTGACAATTTTCTTCTGGATGAACAACCTCTTGGCCCCTTGGACCTAAACCTCAACTATTTTTTCAATGTTTCCACAACATTGAGCTGGGGAATCCCCAATTACATGAGCTACCTAGAAAATGTCGCTCCTAATGCACCTCCAACATTGTCACAACAACCCCGTTCCCAACATGTGCCTAGAGGATAGGTTGATATTCCTTTACCTTACTTTCTACTATTATAGGGAAATAAACTCTCCGGTTAAAGCTTTCAACTCTCCCTACCACAAGAAGCTTCACAAGGACAACCAACCTCCACACACAAAAAACACCACACCCCAATTTTGTCAACCAAATTCTTACCTAGGGAGCTAAACCCCCGAGACCCTCCCCACTTCTCAACATCAAGCTTCCTGGTAAATATCTAGCGAAACTTAACCAGGCAACGTAACAGATGGACATCCAAACACAGAAAAAGGCAAATTATCTCTTGAATGCAAGGTGACTATAACTTACGAAAATAGAATAATTCGCAAAAAATCCCCAATTGCTCGACCTACCACCTTCCCCTAGCATTTGGCAATCCACCCAAGCAAATAAGCTACCACCGGTCTCAGGAGGTTGCCACCTTATGCTCAGATCCCACACCTTCCCACATTGTGCGTCCCAAATGACATTACTAGTTACTTCAACACCGAATAAGAACCCTCAATCATTTTTCTCAGCTTGGAAAATAAGGAATAACACAATTGAAATGCCATCCTCGAATAAACAATGCTTAAGAATTTCCACCAACACTTGCCCTATAATCCTCAACAAACAACATAACATAATGTCAAATGCTCGCCCTAATATAACCCTTCAATTTTCCAGAAACATTGTCATAACCATGACAAGTGGGGCATGTCTGGCACATTGCATTAAACCAAGTGGCGCGTGGGTGAAGGTGACAAGGCCCCACCGATCCCATCCTACAGCTAGTTGTCACACCCATAGGGGATTTCTTATCAATCTCTATATTTCTTGAGATCTGATCTAAGTGTCTTGAATCATAAGGAGCATCCACGAGGAGGCTAGATCTATGTTTGTCTCCTTGATCCCCTAGTTAGCTAGTCAATATATTGCCTTGTTCCCTAATCACCTCATGTGGGAGGTGATAGCATAAGGGAAATAGAGTAGCAGATCCCATACTCACGTTACCAAGAGTTCCAGTCGCTAGCTGTTAACAACTCTTTCCATTGGATTATTGTTGATAAGTCTTTGGACAACAGTGATCACAAGTTGTGAATCTCCTGTGATTTGGATGTTAGAGACACCCAGTCTTTATGTGAACACTAACCCCTTCTTCAAATTCATGAATTCAACAACATTATTGGTAGTTTGACCACAAGAACTAGAAAAACAGCCTAAAGAGTTGCCCCTATCATCCCTAACTAGGCCTCAAATCTAGCCATGCCTAGGTTACCCTTGGAAACCCCATCAAAGTTCAATTTAACAAATCTAGCTGGGGGAAAGACAAGTTTAGATGGGGATGAAAATGGAGCTTTAATCTGCACCTTTGCCTAGGGTGCCATCATTCCTTTTGATATACCAAACTTCTTTAGGATTAATGCCTCCTCCCCTTCAACTTTCCACTCTTCTATGTCCCATTTATTTACAAGGATCGACTCCCTTACATTGTGTATGGAGGCTTGACATACCATTTGAGGTGAATACCTTTGATTTTTAAAAACAATTATGTTTCTTTCTTTCTATAAATTCTATAGCACAAATCTCACTACAAGGAGCCAAGCCCGATTGACCATGAGGTTTTTGAATAGAGAGCCTCTCTAAGATTCAATGGTCTCCCAAATACTATTAAGCGTACGGTCCAGATAGCCAAATGTAATCCTAACTTGGTTTCACTATTCCTCTGCTACTTCAAAAGTATTCAGTAAATGTTCCATGTCCTCTTCCTGATGTTGACATAAAGGGTACCATGATGGTCCAGTGAAACCCTTTCATTGGAGATGATCCCAAGTCAGGATTCTTCTATGCCTAATGAGCCAAAGAAAATGAGAGACCTTTGGCCATAGTTTGGTCTACCAAACCTTCTAAAAGGGTTCTTTTGGGATCATCGAATGGCCAACAATTAACCTATAGGCCTCATTTATTGTGAACATAACCCGAGATTTGTATCCCCATCTCAATATGTCCTTATATTCGACTACCTATAATAATAATAATAATTTAAAATAAAATTATATTCTAGCTAATTTTAATGATTTGTTTTTAATCCTTAGTGATGTGATATGTATTATGACATAATTGTTTTGATGTTTATTGGTTGTTTATCAGCCAGTTGATTTATATGGTCATGTTAGCTACGCCTATAAGCGTGTCTATTTTGCAATAGTAGCTTCCATAATTTTAATTTTTTTATTAATAAGGTAGTTGGTAGATTTTAACCTCCATGAAATATTCTAGAATATTCGTACTAGTAGTCACATATCAAAAGTTAAGATTTGTCTCAAAAGTAGTTATATCATTTTGCCCTTTTAGTTAAAATGATTAATTAAAAAAAATGTCATATGAAATGAGTTAAGGTTTTTTGGGCATGTGGTATCCATGAGCCATCACATTGGCCCATAGTATTGTAACAAATCCTATTTACAAATTAAGAATCTTCATGGTTAAGATTTGTATTAAATGATTTTTTAAATGTGTATATGTTAATTATTTTTATAATTAATAATAATAACAATATTTTTTCCCACAAATCGTAGAGAAGACAATGAGATGACAAGGTGTTCCGTTAAGTTACTTTGTAGTGTAAAGGTCATTGATTCAAAACTTTGTGGGCAAAAAAATCCATCCATGTTAAGGGTCATGTAGCCTAGGCTAAATGCGATCCCCAGGTGATTTTGACTGCTTAGATGCCCCTAGGTTGTGGCTACTCAAGCCATAATTTAGTCATGCCAGTCATCTCACGACTCACACAAGGCTAGCAAACAACAACAACAATAATAATAACTTTTTAAAATAAATCTCTCTTTTTTTTAAACCGGAAAGATTATTTGTGTTGTATAATTATGTGCCTTGTTCGCACCAAATACATCAAGCATTATTGAGCTAATTCATCAAAATTTTCCAATTGTTTTCTCCATTACAATAGGAATACATGATTTTTCTGAGGAGAATATATTTGAGCAACAAAAAGAGGGGTTTTGTAGTTGAATAGCTTACAAAATTGGCCCAACAAAACATAGACTATTTGAAACTCATAATGCTACTAATTGAATATGAAGTATTTCATGATGGCTTATCTGCATGCATCTATTTCCTCAAGGTTGCTATGAAGTCATTTGGGCCCCCCATTTTCTATTTTTATATTTTCCTATATTAAAGAATTTAACTCAAAAAAAAATTTAATAGACATCATCAACCATTAGGGAATTATAACAAGCATGATTTGGCCATTTATATTTAATTAACCTATCTTCAATTTACACCCTTCATTAGCATACATGTTTGCTTCTCTGATGAAGTCCCTTAGGACATGGAAATATGCTTTGGATGGGATATCTTCCACAATTTTATTGATTCTTTTCACGATGTTCTCCATGGATTTCTCCTTTGGGAGGGAACTTTTGACTAGTTGATATGGGATTAGGAGAGAGCCTCTCATAACTAAGTGTGTCCACTTGATGTTCTTTAGCTAACAAAAGTCCATGGTAGAGACCATATATCTCTATTTGATGAGTACCTAAACAATTTGTCCTCCTCATGGCCATAGAGTACCCCTCCCCCCTGACATGCCACCCCTTTAAAAGGAAATTATACTTTAGTAAATTTTTATGATTTTTTAAAATCTTTGACAATGTGAAATGTATCATAAAGTGTGTATTTTGATGTATCATGAATTGATTCCTATTAGCATTTAGCAATCATTTAATTTATATGGTTATGCTAGTTATAATTATAATTATATATATCTATAAAGTATATATTACTTGATTTCTATGGAGTTTACCTAATTCAAATTTTATGGGGAGAGATTGAGGGTGAGGGTTATTTATGGGGTTAAAATTGTTTCATCGGGAATCTAGGCTTCACTGAACTTTGCATAATAAGTAAGAAACTCATTCTTCCATCAAACATTGGGGCTTCCCTTTACATGTTTATTGTGAACAAATCATTCTTCTTTTTAACATTAAGATATTTGTGTAGTGATTTTTTATTCTTAAGCTTTCCACGAAAATAATCCAAACATAATATTCTTACAAATAGCCCATACTCAAATAAATAATATATTTACCATCATAAGCAAGTTTTTGAATAAAAATGGATAGGAATAAGATGTAAATGAATATACTTACTAGCCCATACTCAAATAAATAATATATTTACCATCATTTAAGCAAGTTTTTTCATAAAAAATGGATAGGAATAAGATGTAAATGAATATACTTACTAGTAGTTACTTCCTACCATTATTTATGTTTTTCTTAGCACTTATGTCGGAGTAAAATTGTAAATGTATAGACTTACTAGTGGTAACTACCCACCAAAATTAATGCAAGTCCATGTCCTTGAGCAGGGAATTAATTTTACATCTCAATTTATTAGTTCTTATGAAAGCAAGACTGAAGGAGTCAATTTGCCTATTGACCACTATTAAGTTAACATTAAACAATGTAGGTTATAGCTTTTTATGCAATAATTTAGAATTTGAGTGGCAAGGACTAAGTTTTCTCTCGATAACTTGTTTTACATGGACATTGAAATATTTTACTTATAACAATAATAAAATATATTTTATTATTATTATATTTTTGTTTTAAATATTTATACCAATAGACATGAGAATAAGTCTTCCAATTAATTTAATTATCGGTAATTAATGTCTTCATCCATCACTTTAACCCGTCACTTTAACCCGTAGTTCATACAACCATGAAAAATAGAGTAAAAAATGTGTTATATTAATTATTATTAATTTTATCGCTCATGGTTGAACGAGCTACATGGGCTAAAGTGACGGATGAGGACATTAATATAGTCCCTTGGAACCATCAAGAACCAACCCTAATGTTAATATAAAGTTAAGGTGAGGATCCCAAAGAAAAAATAATAATGAAGGAAGATAGTATTAGAATGAATTAGATGTTGTATCAATGCTCGTAGAAGTAAAGATAAAATATTAATTTCAATATTGTTTAAAATTGTTTTATGATATTCATTTATTATTTTTATATATGTATTATTTTTTATTTATTAATGTAATTATATATAAATTTATTTTGTAATGGTTAGTTTATGGGAAACATGGAGGGAGAAGATGGCATCAAAGTTCCGTGTTGTAGTGCTTCGGGGTTTAGGGTAATAGTCCTCGCATGACCTCCCGCAGTCGTTATCTTTCTGCATTTGCTACTTGCTGAATCCTTCACTGTTACGACGTGTGGACAAGCGCCTATTCCTTCAATCGACTGTTACTGCACCCCTAACTCCATTCATCGCTGCCAGAATGGACTCGAAAGCTGTCAACTATTCAGCTGACCCGAATCCCTACGAGACAATATGGTCGCACCCACATGTCGTGTCGGGTTCTGGCCCATATTGTTTGTTGCCTTTCTTGTAGCCTGATCAGCTACTTGTCACGGACCTCCCTGGGCCATTTGTGACCTACCCGCTGGAATTTGTCGCTCTAGATGCCTCTTCTAGTTTGGATTGCCCTCCGCTTTCCCGTGCAACACTCAATCTTATTATGGCCTACATTCCTCCCTCTCCATCATTTGATTCCCCTCTACCTGATTTCCCGCATTCCTCTGTTCCTTCTGGCATCCCCTCGATTATTGGAATCACATAGTCAGGGCTTTCCTCCCCCCACTTCACTTCTCTGGCAAGCATTCCAAACCCTAACCCTAGATGTTCGCCGCTAGCTTCCCAATCCCTTCGGGTTGCTTTAGCATCCCGGTGCTTACCCCCAAGAGCTCATCCCACTCTCCACAGGTGACATTTCACAGTAGTAGGGGTCCCTTCCGGGACCACCCAATGGCACCTTGGTTCAACAAGGTAAGAAAAGGGAAGTGTGTCAAAGCGAAAGACAAGGACATCAATCTCACGCTGGGGGAAGATCTTACAATGGGAGATGTGGTGGATACAGCTAAAAAGGTTTTGGTGGGTCAAGTCAGGGGATGAACCTACACAGCTGAATGACTTCGTCTCTGGACTATGGAAATATGGGGTTCCCTTCTTAAAGAACTGCATTGGATCACAGTTCTCACCCGCGGGTGGTTTGCACTCAATTTCCACCAAGAGGAATATACAAATTATATCCTCTCATGTTATTGGCATATAGAGCTTGCCCCGGTGCTTCTTAAACGATGGAGCCCCCTATTCGACCCAGAAAGGGAGCAGCTAGGTGAAGGACCGATATAGGTTCGTCTTCCAGACATGGCAAATTTTAGGGGCTAATGCTCGCCCAGTGGGCTAATTTTCCATGATTTTTCCACAAAAAAGATTCGCCAATTTCCAATTTTATAAAAGACAATTCGCCCAAATTTTAGAATATAAAATTATTTTACCTTAAAAATCACCAACATTATATAAAGGCTATATATAAAATCATTATAAATTTGAATAATTTTACAAATATATCAATAAACATTTTATAGTTTGCATATTAGGGATTATTGAAATTTGCCAATGTTTTTAAACTTCAAGAAAAATTTCCATCCTTAAAATTTTTCTTGCTTATGGGGCTTCCACTACACTTCTGGTCGGAGGATGTGTTCATTCTCATTGGTAATGCTCTGGGAACCTATCTGGTTCATGAAACGACTTACGAATCTTCAGGAAACAAGTCCATGGCACGCAACTGGTCCATCTAGATATAAGGGAAGGATTGGAGGAGAAGATCACCCTTCACTGTAGCCATTTTTCTCGGAATCAAATCCTTGATTATGAAGGGGTCCCCTTCAGTTGCCAAAGATTTCACAAGTTTGGGCACCTGTATAAGGAATGTCCTCTTGTTTCGACATCGTCTTCTCCATCAGCAAAGGGCAAATTGCATCAGCAACCAGATGAACCTCAGGTGGAATATCAACCTTCTCGTCATGCTAGTCCGTCGGATATGGTTGGGGACACAGCTCAGCCATCTAGCTCTGTCCAAGTTTAGCCTATTTCCTCGCCCATGACGAGATCCTAGACTGCTGTGGCAACTGCTCTTTCAATGGGTACATCTCCTCCTCTTTGTTCTTCTATTTCGTTAATTGGTAATTTACTGTATTCATTGTCTTCTTTTGCATCCATCCCTAGTTTGAACTCCTCCCCTATCACTTGCCCGCTTGATCCTCCTCCGGATATTTACTCCACCAACCCCCCTGTTGTCTATAGTTCTGGCCCATCCAATCCATCTGAGCCTACCATCTCTTCTCTTTCTCACTCATATAACCTCCGATCCTAAACCCCTGCTTTACCTGATCTAGTTGGATTAGGTATAACTTCTCCGATAGTGGAGGCCAAACCCTCTCGGGGGCACCCTTCTAAGATTTCAAAATCCATTATACTTGCAGGGGTCGATGTGGCCCTAGGTAAATAGAACACCATTGATAGGGTTCTTAGAGCAAAGAACACCCTAGCTTCGGTTCCCCCGTGAAGTGGTTATCTTTTAATTGCATGGGTTTAGCTAGTCCCTCTAAAAAATTAGCTCTCAAGAGGCTCTTGGACATTGAGCCTCGTGACATTATTTTTTTACAAGAGACTCTAGGGACAGTCAAGCAGATTACCGAGATTCTTCGCTCATTGATGCCTGGCTGGTGCTTCCATGCCTTAGATGTCATTGGGAGATCCAGGGGAATAGCATTGGGAATAAATTATCGTACCATTAACCCTATATCTATTTGGGGAGGTCCTGGGTTCCTTGTAATGGACATTTTCTCCTCGGAGATGGGAAGGAATCTTCGCATTGTCAATATTTATTCTCCTAATCACAGTAGGTTGGAATTCTGGAACAACCTATTAGGGTTCTCCCTAATAAATAACATTACCATTCTGGGTGGAGACCTTAAATTCACCATTGGCCATGAAGAATGATGGTGTCATCATTCACAGATGGATCCACTCTCAGATCAACTGGATCATTTATAGGAGCAGCATGACCTTATTGATATCCCTATGAATAGAAAGATGCTTACATGGCATAATAGGAGGATTGGAGATGCAACATTGGGAAGAAGATTGGACCATTTCCTCATAAAAGAAGATTTGTTAGCTACTTTCACAAATTACAGAAAGTGGGTGGGATTCAGTGGGATCTCAGATCATTTCCCCATCTACCTAGAGTTGGCTGGCCCATCACAAAAGCCCAGGTCCCCCTTCAAATTCAACTCGACCTGGTTAAAGGATCCTCATTATCATAGGTTAGTTATTGAGTATTGGAGAGACCACTCGCTATCAAATGATCACTCTATGGAGGAGGGTTTTTGTCGAAACCTCATGAATCTGAAAAGACTCTCCATACCCTGGGCCAAAGCCAAGAAAGTTATGGATGATCAGACTCTCTGTGATATTAAACACCAGATTGTTGAACTGATTGATGACCAAGGAAGGGGGTACAATTATATTGAAGCAAAGGCTAGATTGACTGAGTTGGAGGCACAAAGATCCAAGATTCTGTTGGATTGGGAGGAGACTTGGAGACTCAGAAGTACAGGTATTTGACTACAAACTGGGGATGACAACACATAATTCTTTCATAACTTTTCCAAGGGGAGGAGAGCCACCAATACCATTTGGAATATGTTGACCGAACAAAGGAATTCGGCTCATACCTTTCTTCAGTTGGCACACTCGAGGAATTCACACTTTCAGCAGATCTTCAAAGCTCTCCCCCGGAGCATCACTTGCAGAAATTATTCGAATAGCTGGACACTTCCATAGATTTGTGGATCCTAATTTTGTTGAGGATCTTATCAAGCCTGTTTCTATGGGAGAATTGGAGAGCACTTTCAAATGGTTCAAGAAGGACAAAAGTCCTGGGCCGGATGGTTGGTCGATGGAACTCTACCTATATTTTTTCGAAACCATCAGACCAGACCTTCTTAATTTTATCGAGGAATGCAGATCTACTGGGAGAATATATGAAGCTAGCAACATTACTTTCATATCCCTCATACCTAAGGTGGACTCCCTTCAATCCTTTAATGGTTTCTGACCCATCTCCCTTTGCAACTGTCTGTACAAGATTATTGGTAATATCATAGAAAATCGTATCAAGCATATCCTCTCTGATAACATATCCTCTGAACAATTTTCCTTTCTCCACAATCGACAGATCCATGAAGCCATTGGCACCGCCCAGGAAGCCCTCCATTCTATCAAGCTGAAGAATTTGAAAGGAGCCATACTCAAAATTGATCTCTCAAAGGCATTTGACTGAGTCGGTTGGCTCTATATCAGGATGCTCTTAACACACATTGGATTCCCTATCCCCTTCATTCAATGGATTATGTGTTGTATTACTTATGTCTCTTTCAGTGTACTCATTAATGGCTATGCTTCTAACTTCTTCCATGTAGAGATGGGCCAAAGACAGGGATGCCCACTCTCCCCATTCCTCTTACTGTTGGTCATGAAGGGATTAAGCAAGCTGATTTCACATGAAAAAGGGCTGGGAGGCTGCAAGGCCTCAAAATCACGGATCACTATATCCTTGCACACCTCCTTTTTGTGGATGACGTGCTCATATTTCTCAATGGAGGCATTCATGAATACAACACTCTATCTGGTGTAATGTGATTATTTGGTACAACAACGGGGATGGAAATTAACTGACCAAAGTCCACCATTACCTTCTCAGCTTGCTCTCCATAGGCACATTGTCATGCATATCTGAAGTTTCCCTTCCAAAGTCTTTAGCTCGAGGAGGGTTCGAAATATCTAGAATTCTGTATTAAATCACATGGATACTTGTTGACTGGACCTGGTTGGTGACCAAGGTAGAAAAAAGGATCGATTCTTGTCTAGGGCAGGGTGTCTGGTGCTTATTAAATCCATTATTGAAGCCACTCCAGTTTACTAGATTTCGCTTGCCTGGATCCCTCAAGGCATACTATCTAGAATATAGAGGATATGATGCAATTTCCTATGGAAGGGGCACAAGCAATGGAAATCATTTGCTTGGATCAAATGGAGTTGTATTACTCTGCCAAAAAAAAGGGGGGGATGGGGCCTCAAAGATCTCGCAGATTTTGCACATGCATTGGCTACCAAATTGGGATGTCTCCTCCTAAATACTAAAATCCTATGGATAGAAGTGGTCACTTATAAATATATTTGGCCTCAGCATCTCATGGATTGGGTTCGATTACCATCTTGGAACAAACATGGTATATCTGTTATTTGGAAAGCTATCTTTCATACTCTCCCATCATCGGGAGTGGATTACCTTGGAGAATTAACAATGGTACAACAGTTCGTATTGGGTTGACCCATGGATTGAATGCGACAATCTATACTAACTCCCTCTAGAAATGATTGCATTTATAAACAATAGAGGCATTGTTACAATTGCTCATATTATGGATCAGTTGAATTCGACCATATTTCAACAAGCATGGAAGACAATAGTAAATCTCGGTATCCCTGATCAGTGGGCATAGGAGTGGAGGCAATACACTACTGCATTATCAAAATCACATGTTCGAACAAGGGATGATGATGATGAATTGATTTGGGCCCCGACATCACATGGAGTATATTCACCAAAAGAGGGATACCCCATCATCCACGCTGCTCATAAGCCCACTGTACTGGAAAATTGGTGGCGCGCGATCTGGAAACTTAAGGCACCCCCCATACGCGCCTCTTCATGTGGAACATCATCATGAACAAGACACCTACAGGCATTAATCTCATGAAAAGATCCTTTCAGGGCCCATCTTGGTGTGCCATATGTAGTCAGGAGGAGGAAACAAATGCTCATTTATTCCTGTCCTACAAAACCACTCATCAAGTTTGGGAGCATGTACTGTTCGCGTTAAATATCATTCAGAGATGAGAAGGAAACAACATCAAGGAGGCATGGAATGACTGGAGGAATGCTCCCCCACTATGAAAATCCGCAATCTTCGATTGGTAATTTGTTGGAATATTTGGTTAAGTAGGAACAAAATCATTTTCAACAACATGCATATCAGATGGTCACTGATTATTTCTAGGATCTGCAATAGCTTCAATGAAATTCCAAAGGATGAACAACCTACCCCTACCCAATCTATCATCCTTGGAGTCTTCGACCATGAGCACCCATGGGCCTTCTTTGATGGTTCTGCCCAAGACGAGGGGTGTGGGGGGGGGGGGGGTTGGGGGAGGGAATCCTACTTAACCGATCTGACACTCATTCATTTCACATTCGTATGGGCCTGGGTGCTGGCACAAACAACTTTGTTGAGCTCATCTTGCTTCGTCATATTCTATATTTTGCACTGAATCATAACTGTAGACACATTCAGATCTTTGGGAACTCTAAGATTGTTATCAATTGGTTCAATTGCACATCTACATGCCATGTTCGTTCACTTAGGAACATTTTGGATGATGCATTGTTTTTAAAATCAAAATTTGATCAGATTACATATATTCATATTTACAAGGAGCACAACAAAATTGCAAAACAACCTTTGAAAGAGGCAATGCCTCAACGTAGGGGTGAATGGCTGATTCAGGAACAAAGACGAGAAGAGGCCTATCAGTACTATCACAAGACCTATATAGATCGGATGTAGCAATGGGCCTAAAGGCCCTAGTTTATCATAGATTATCCGATGCATAAACTAGCAGAAAATCTACAGCAAAGCAAATTTGAAATTTTGTAAATTTTTGTATAACTTTTATTGAACCTTGAAGGTCCACCCTAAATGGGTAATCATGTCTAGACTTATATATTTTTTGGATGACTACGATCACACATATAGCATATTCCACAAGCATCTACAACATGTAATTTTCCATAGATAATAGAAAATTACGATTTTCCCCAGGGAAAAAGTTTATTTTGTAATAAGGTATTTTTTTGGCTAATTAAGGTAATTTTGAATGGTTAGGTAAATTATTTTCCATACCCAGTTTCATTTTTTTGTAGCTGACATGATTATGACAAATATTGTTGTAATGACTACGTGCCTATGAATATTGGTGTATTGATCCTCACTATAGAGAAGATGATTTCCCTTAAAAAAATTTCCAAAATTTTAATTTATTTATCAATAATTAGTATATGAAGTATAAGAATTTAACCACAATGGAATATTTTCAAATATTTTTAATAATAACCACAAATCAAAAATTAAGATTTATATCCGAAAAAAGTTACATTATTTTTTCCTTTTTAATTAAATTGATTAATTAAAAAAAATCAAGTTATGGTTTTTTGGACATCTGGTATTGATAAGTCATAGTATTGACCTACGATATTGTAAAAATGTCTATTTACAAATTAAGAATCTCCATAGTTAAGATTTGTATTACATGTGTATATATATATATATATATATATATTAATTAATTAATTAATTAATTAATTTTTTTTTTATTAATTTTTTTATTAATTTTTATTTATTTATTTATTTTAATTTTAGTTTTAATTTTTATTTATTTATTTATTTATGTTATTTTTTTTCGAGGAAATATTTGGGAAGATCCACCTGAAGGGATCACATTTGTTGACTTATTAGAAAATCCTTACCCCAAGGGCATCAAGGACAACTGACCTTGTGACCCTCCATTAGTGTGGTGCTTTGGTGACAGGGGCTCGACCAATTGAGCTAACCCTCACGGCTCATATTAATTAATTTTCTTAATTTTCTTTTATAATTAATAATAATAATAATAATTTTTGTGAATCAATAATTTATATTAATCCAATTAAAAGATACTTGGTGAGGAGGTACATATCACAAAACTATGGGCCCCATTCTGACCAATTTTTTTGGCCAATAGATAGAAGCAAAACCAGATTACAAACAAACCAAGGGAACTAGATAACCAAAAGTTGATCATCTAGAAAGACCAAAAAATCCCCAGAACATGGAAATAATCAATTTTCATCACCAATCAGGAGGGAGGGTCACGGTTCGACCATCTTTCCCATTTCCAGGAAGCAAAGGTGGGTAGAAAGCATTGTGCACATGAGCTTCCATATGCTCCATTCATCCTTCCAGTTGAGGTATAATATCCTGAATCATTTTTTTCCCGCGACACAATGAAGCCATCCTATCCATAATGCATCATTGGTTATGTTGGATATCATCCATAAACTTGATGATCTTGTTCCTATCATTGTTCCTAACCTGAGCCATCTGATCTAAAATCACTGATATCTGCTGAAGGTGTTCATCTAGAGAGTCAAAGGGAGAATGCATTTCAATTATACTAGGAGAGTCCATAGCAGGTTGATTAACCTCCTCCCCAAGTGACAATTTTCTTCTGGATGAACAACCTCTTGGCCCCTTGGAGCCAAACCTCGACCAGTTTTTCAATGTTTCCACAATTGAGCCGGGGAATCCCTAATTACACTAGCTACCTAGAAAATGTCGCTCCTAATGCACCTCCAACATTGTCACAACAACCCTGTTCCCAACATGTGCCTAAAGGATAGGTTGATATTCATTTACCTTACTTTCTACTATTATAGGGAAATAAACTCTCCAGTAAAAGCTTTCAACTCTTCTTGCCACAGGAAGCTTCACAAGGACAACCAATCTCCACACACAAAAAACACCACACACCAATTTTGTCACCCAAATTCTTGCCCAGGGAGCTAAACCCCTAAGACCCTCCCCACTTCTCAACATCAAGCTTCTTGGTAAATATCTAGTGAAACTTGACCAGGCAACGTAACAGATGGACATCCAAACACAAAAAGAAGGCAGACTATCTCTTGAATGCAGGGTGACTATAACTCACCAAAATAGAAGAAGTCACAAAAAATCCCCAATTGCTCGACCTACCACCTTCCCCTAGCATTTGGCAATCCACCCAAGCAAATAAGCTACCATCGGTCTTAGGAGGTTGCCACCTTATGCTCGGACCCCACACCTTCCCACATTGTGCAGCCCAACTAACGTTACTAGTTACTTCAACATTGAATAAGACCCCTTAATCGTTTTTCTCAGCTTGGAAAATAAGGAATAACACAATCGAAATGCCATCCTCCAATAACAATGCTTAAGAATTTCCACCAACACTAGCCCCATAATCCTCAACACACAACATAACACAATGTCAAACGCTCGCCCTGATATAAGCCTTCAATTTTCCAGAAACATTGTCATAACCATGACAAGTGGGGCGTGTCTGGCACATTGCATTAAACCAAGTGGTGCGTGGGTGAAGATGACAAGGTCCCCACTGATCCCATCTTGCAGCTAGTTGTCACACCCATAGGGGATTTCTTATCAATCTCTATATTTCTTGAGATTTGATCTAAGTGTCTTGATTCATAAGGAGCATCCACGAGGAGGCTAGATCTATGTTTGTCTCCTTGATCCCCTAGTTAGCTAGTCAATATATTTCCTTGTTCCCTAATCACCTCATGTGGGAGGTGATAGCATAAGGGAAATAGAGTAGCAGATCCCATACTGGCATGACCAAGAGTTCCAGTCGCTAGCTGTTAACAACTCTTTCCATCAGAGTATTGTTGATAAGTCTTTGGACAACAGTGATCACAAGTTGTGAATCTCCTGTGATTTGGATGTTAGAGACACCCAGTCTTTATGTGAACACTAGCCCCTTCTTCAAATTCATGAACTCAACAACATTATTGGTAGTATGACCACAAGAACTAGAGAAAAAACCGAAATAGTTGCCCCAATCATACCTAACTAGGCCCCAAATCTAGCCATGCCTGGGTTACCCTTGGAAACCCCATCAAAGTTCAATTTAACAAATCTGGCTGGGGGAAAGACAAATTTAGATGGGGATGAAAATGGAGCTTTAATCTGCACCTTTGCCTAGGGTCCCATCATTTCTTTTGATATACCAAACTTCTTTAGGATTAATGCCTCCTCCCTTCAACTTTCCACTCTTCTATGTCCCATTTATTTGCAAGGATCGACTCCCTTACATTGTGTATGGAGGCTTGACATACCATCTGAGGTGAATATCTTTGATTTTTAAAAACAATTATGTTTCTTTCTTTCTATAAATTCTATAGCACAAATCTCACAAGGAGCCAATCCCGATTGACCACGAGGTTTTTGAATAGAGAGCCTCTCTAAGATTCAATGTTCTCCCAAATGCTATTAAGCGTACGGTCCAGATAGCCAAATGTAATCCTAACTTGGTTTCACAATTCCTCTGCTACTTCAAAAGTATTCAGTAAATGTTCCATGTCCTCTTCCTGATGTTGACATAAAGGGTACCATGATGGTCTAGTGAAACCCTTTCACTGGAGATGATCCCAAGTCAGGATTCTTCTATGCCTGATGAGCCAAAGAAAATGAGAGACCTTTGGCCATAGTTTGGTCTACCAAACCTTCCAAAAGGGTTCTTTTGGGATCATCGAATGGCCAACAATTAACCCATAGGCCTCATTTATCGTGAACATAACCCGAGATTTGTATCCCCATCTCAATATGTCCTTATCTCCAACTACCTATAATAATAATAATAATTTAAAATAAAATTATATTTTAGTTAATTTTAATGATTTGTTTTTAATCCTTAGTGATGTGATATGTATTATGACATAATTGTTTTGATTTTTATCATGAATTGATGTTTATCGGTTGTTTATCAGCTAGTTGATTTATATGGTCATGTTAGCTACGCCTATAAGAATGTCTATTTTGCAATAGCAGCTTCCATAATTTAATTTTTTTATCAATAATTATTAGGTAGTTGGTAGATTTTAACCTCCATGAAATATTCTAGAATATTTGTACTAGTAGTCACATATCAAAAGTTAAGATTTGTCTCAAAAGTAGTTATATCATTTTGGCCTTTTAGTTAAAATGATTAATTAAAAAAAATGTCATATGAAGTGTCATATGAAATGAGTTAAGGTTTTTTGGGCATGTGGTATCCATGAGCCATCACATTGGCCCATAGTATTGTAACAAATCCTATTTACAAATTAAGAATCTTTATGGTTAAGATTTGTATTAAATGATTTTTTAAATGTGTATATGTTAATTATTTTTATAATTAATAATAATAACAATATCTTTTCCCACAAATTGTAGAGAAGACGATGAGATGACAAGGTGTTCTGTTAAGTTACTTTGTAGTGTAAAGGTCATCGATTCAAAACTTTGTGGGCAAAAAAATACATCCATGTTGAGGGTTGTGTAGCCCAGGCTAGATGCGATCCCCTGGTGATTTTGATTGCTTAGATGCCCCTAGGTTGTGGCTACTCAAGTCAGTCATCTCACAACTCACATAAGGCTAGAAAACAACAACAACAATAATAATAACTTTTTAAAATAAATCTCTCTTTTTTTAAACCGGAAAGATTATTTGTGTTGTATAATTATGTGCCTTTTTCGCACCAAATACATCAAGCATTACAGAGTTAATTCATCAAATTTTTCTAATTGTTTTCTCCATTACAATAGGAATTCATGATTTTTCTAAGGAGAATATATCTGAGCAACAAAAAGAGGGGTTATGTAGTTAAATACCTTACAAACTTGGCCCAACAAAGCATAAACTATTTGAAACTCATAATGCTACTAATTGATTATGAAGTATTTCATGATGGCTTATCTGCATGCATCTATTTCCTCGAGGTTGCTACAAAGTCATTTGGGCCTCCCCCACTTTCTATTTTTATATTTTCCTATATTAAAGAATTTAACTAAAAAAAAGTTAATAGATGTCATCAACCATAGGGGAATTATAGCAAGCATGATTTGGCCATTCATATTTAATTAACTTACCTTCAATTTACACCCCTCATTAGCATACGTGTTGCTTCTCTTATGAAGTCCCTTAGGACATGGAAATATGCTTTGGATGGGATATCTTCCACAAGTTTATTGGTTCTTTTCATGATGTTCTCCATGGATTTCTCCCTTGGGAGGGAACTTTTGACTAGTTGATATGGGATTAGGAGAGAATCTCCCATAACTAAGTGTGTCCACTTGATGTTCTTTAGCTAACAAAATTCCATGGTAGAGACCATATATCTCTGCTTAATGAGTACCTAAACAATTTGTCTTCCTCAAGACCATAGAGTACCCCTCCCCCCTCACATGCCACCCCTTTAAAAGAAAATTATACTTTAGTACATTTTTATGATTTTTTAAAATCTTTGACAATGTGAAATGTATCATAAAGTGTGTATTTTGATGTATCATGAATTGATTCCTATTGACATTTAGCAATCATTTAATTTATATGGCTCCGCTAGTTATGATTATAATTATATATATCTATAAGGTATATATCACTTAATTTCTATGGAGTTTACCTAATTCAAATTTCATGGGGAGAGATTGAGAGTGGGGATTATTTATGGGGTTAAAATTGTTTCACATGGCATCTTGGCTTACCGAACTTTGCACAATAGGTGGGAAACTCATCCTTCCATATTGAGACTTGCCCTTACATGTTTATTGTGAGCAAATCATTCTTTTGTTTAACATTGAAATTGGCCCTTACATATTTCATATTTCAATCCTCAAAAAACTATTTAGACAATAAAACTTAAAATTATTACAAAAAAATACACATTATAAGCTCAACATTTATTTCAACAATATTTTTTTCCACCACTAAACTAAACCCATTTAATACATACAAAATAAAAATTAAATTTAACTGTTAAAATTAAAGTAATCTTAATTTTTTTATTAAAATTTTAATAAAACATTTGTGATTTAATCAAAATAGTTAAAACGTTATTTTCATAAAGTTGCTTTAATTTGAAATGTCTATATAATAAGTATTTTGTAGGATGATAAATATGTTGCTAATTTCAACGAGAAAAGCGAAGCGTTGCCAACTTTGATCTATGAAAAGGGCAGGATTTGGTGGACCCCCTGTTGAACGTGGGTTTCAACGTTTTTGGAATATATAGAGAGTATATTTCTTTGTCTAATATAGTTTTATATATTTTTGGAAAGTTGATGCTATGTGGACCCTATTTTGAATGTGGGTTTCTATATATATATATATATTTGGAAAATGCTTTTATCAAGCAAATTGACTCGTTTATTATATATTCAAAATATATAAATATTAAAATATAATAATTATTTTATAGTTTTACATAATTTATAAAATATATATTATAATTATAATGTGTAAAATTGTATATTTCAAAATAATTTAATTTTTATATATATCTATATATTATTTAATTTAAATTTAATTATTAAATTAATATCTAATAATTTCATCTTAACCAATCTCTATGCAGACTTAAGTTGTATGTGAAGTTGAATCCAATCACATTTTTTTGACTTTTCATTTCTAGCACATCTCTATTTCTTTTTGCTCTGATTTATGTCTTTGAACAACTATATATCAAGAATTGGGTTATATATAAGTTGATTTTCAACACAATTGTGGACTTTGGTTAATGTAAGACAAATTTAGTAGAATTAAAATAGCAAGGATCTACTTCGTTGCATGATTGAGTCTTGGGTGTTTAGGCAAAGGTCATGCCTCTAGATACTTGAATAAAACCTTACCAAACCATAGAAGTTTGGTAGAGATATTATGGGTGAATTAGACATGTGCTAAGACTATGGTACATTGAAAGTGCTATATTTGACTTTTACTTGCACTCAATAACATTTTAGTACAACGTTGTATGCTCCCATGATTTCCCATGAATAGTGTTATGTAGGTGGGGATGGTGTTAGGTGTTATATTCGATTAGCTTTATGAAATGCTTGCTTACTCCCTCCTCCATATTGGGAGGGAAATGAACTAAGAGTTTTTTTTAATTCACATTCACATTTTAAAATATAATTGAAGTATATTATATAAGATAAATATTATAATTAAATTAGTTTACGAGGTAGAATAAACTAAAATGGGATGTATTACTAAGATATTATGTGATGTCAACGTTATTGGTTCGAAATTTTGTGGGTAAAAATCTAACTATGTTAAGGGTTGGTGTGGCCTAAGCCAGGTGAGATCCCTAATAATTTTGATGGCTTTGATGCCCCTAGGTCATGATTTCTCAAGCCAAAGGTTAAGCATGCAACCATCTTAAGACTCACACAACTTAGCAAACAAAAAAATTACTATTAACTAAATTAATATAGATAATATTAGTATGTCTTTGTATAAGAATGACATATATAAATGAAGAAATAATTTATTTTTTTCTTTTAAGAGAGAGGTTAAATTAAAATAGATATGGCCTTAAGGTTAGATGTTACTCATAAGCATATGGCCCTAGTAAAGGTAACATCATCGATAACTATAATGGATATCGATATATATGTGATACTATTTGGGCTAAATGTAATAGCCACATTTTTTTTTTTGTAAGCTTAGGTGGGACCTTCTCATTTTCGAGTTTTTACATGTCCGTTATTCACCCCATTTCCAGGGAGGGTAGCACAAGAATCGAACCCAAGATCTCCGGTTCGGTGAGACTTCATTTCCACGGCCATTTCCACTTGAGCTACCCCATGCAGACTTAATAGCCACATTTTGAACCCTAGGATTACTTTAATTAATTATTTCATTATTACTTGTAGCAATGTTTAAATGTTGTTGTGGTAAAGGATCAAAATAGAGATATAAAAATGATGCATATGTAAATATTTTTCGTTAATAATTAAAATTTTTGAGCAATCGACAACGAATGTGAGTATCAATATATACTATGATACCATGGGTAGGAAACTAGTGAGGGGGTTGAGAGAAATTAACCATTCCTATTATTGCCACAAAAACCTCACCTAATGATTTATCCCAAAATTTGAATTCAAAATTTTATTACCTTGTTTTCCCACCAATCCATAGTTCATTGATTGAAGCAATGAGTAGTGGAAGCAACCACCTTCCACATTTATGGGGGTTGAGCAGTGGTTGTGGAGTACTTTCAAAAATCATTCGGCAACATGGCAAAGTACCCATCTCAAAATTCGAGAGTTGACACACCAATAGTTTGGGAAAATGGGGGAGTTCATTGAGAACATACCCAAAAATATCAAAGACATGTGGGTGCTTGGAGCAGTGATTTCATGATCATAGAGCTACCATTTTCAAGTGGAAAGTTTGTTGCACCATTTTGAGTTTTATATTAAGTTTTAAGTGCCAAAATACACTGAGAAAAGTGCCAATCATGGATTCAAACATTGTTGGGGCGTTTTAGGCTATCTTAAAATGAATTTTACATGCCCATTACTCACTGAAGAGCTCTAGAAATTAACTAAGTAATGGAGCTCGCGAATTGAAGCATATTGGACTAGTATGATAAGAAATGGGAAAAAAAACCACCGAAGGATTGTAAAGCAATGAAGGGACTAGTATTTTTAATTCCTTTTCGATATTTTTTTTTTATGTTTTTTCATCTTTAACATTTTTTATATTTAGTTGTATTCTTTATTTTTAGTCTTACTTAAAAAAAAAATTATATATATATATATATATATATATATATATATATATATATATATATATATATATTTTTTTTTTTTTTTTTTTTTTTTTTTTCATTTTTTTTGAGTTAATTTTTTTTTTTAGTTTTTTGTGAATTTTTATCTCAGTCATGACCATGAACCATAGAAGGTGGTTCGAAACACGTTGGCCCTGAAAAGTACTTTGTGATTTCTTTAGAAGATATTTTGTGTATATTTTTTTTGTGTTTGATTCTTTTTTGTCATTTTTTATCCTTTTAATTTTTGTATGTTTTAATATATATTTTTATTTATTAGTTATTATTTTTTAAATTTTTTTGTTTTGTTTTACTTTTTGTTTTTTTGTAAGCTGGGGTGGGACTCTCCGATTTACATGTCCATTATGTACCCCTCTACGGGGGAAGGGTAGCCCAAGATTTGAACCCAAGACTTCCGGTTCGGTGAGACTTCATTTCCACGGCCCTTGCCGCTTGAGCTACCCCATGTGGACTGTTTTGTTTTACTTTTAATTTTTTTCAATCTTTCAATTTTTTATTTGTTTTGTCTTTTTCATTTTTATTTATTATTTTGTTTTGTTTTGTTTTTTTTTTGCAAAGTCCGTGCCAATCCTCGAGTAGCAAGTCAACCCCATTATGTGCCAGTTTGATAGTTGATTTTAAAGTTTTCATTATAATGGATAAATTTTTCCCCCACAGCATGGCAACTTCGTGGTTGATTTTTAAGATTTCATTGCAATAGGTTGAGATTACCCACATTGCATGTCAATTTGATGGTTGATTTTTAAGTTTTCGTTACAATGTGTCAAGTTGTCTTAGGCTAAGATTTTAAAATAGTTATACTTTTAGCATTTAAAAAAGAAATTACTCTTGGTATAATGACTCTTCCATTCTAGTTTTCATTTTTAAAGTTTATTTTAGTCATATAATTTTTCTATCATGTCATGGTTGAAATATATTGAAAACTTAAGGTTTTTTATAGTCGTGATATTTGGTTTTAATTCTATGGTTGATAAATTGTCAAAATTTTAAGGCTTTTCTAAGTCATGATATTTTATCTTTAATGCTATGGTTGAAAACAATTATAAATATTTTATCTTTAATGTCGTGGCTGAAAATTGTTGGATTTTTAAGGTTTTTTAGAGACATGATATTTTATCTTTAATTCCATGCTTGAAAATTGTTGGAATTTTAAGGTTTTTCGGAGTCTTGATATTTTATCTTTAACATCATTGCCAAAAATTGTTGAAAAATTACCCAAAAAAAAGATGTTATTCCAACATCACACTTTTCGTTTTCAGGTTATTTTTTACACCAAAAAATTGGCTTTTATTGGTTTTTACTGTCATTTTAAAAAAATATTAAAAATTTACCTCAAAAAAAAAAAAAGTGGTGACGCAGAATCAACACTTTTCATTTTCGGGTTGTTTTTTCATGTTTTTTGGCTAGAGTTCTCATATTGAGGTAATAGTTCTTGTTTGATCAGTAACTTTGTTGAAGAAAAAAGACAAGCAAAGGAAAGAAAAGGAAAACAAGGAGAAAGTTGGATCAATAGCTTTAGCAGGAAGATCTTGTAGGTAACAAGTTGCATGTGTGATTTCCTTGCTATGATGTGAATGCATGGTACATGCATTTGTTTATTTGGTTCATTTGTTGTCATTAGCATGGGTTTTTCCTAGTTTGACAGTGGTTTTAGCCTTTCCTTGTCATTTCCTGGATAACCATGGTGTGATGGGATTCATTCTTGATTGAGCTTTGGATTATTGGAAGGTTTTGGAACTAGGTGAGGTGGTCTCAGGAAAATACTAAGGGTTGGGGGTGGAGATGGTTTTCTTCGAGAGTCCTTCGATAGGTGGGTGGAGATAGGAAAATTCATCAAGGTATGGTGAAGGAATTCTAAGGCATCCAAGCTTGGTTTTGCTTTTTGATCTCGGGACTAGTATAGGTGAGATCATGGTAGCTTGAGGGTGGAGGTGGTTTAACCTCTGGAGTCCCTGTTTGGTTATGTCTTGGTTTATCCCATGAGATCCCACATTCATGCTTGGAATATGGCACAGGGGTGATTGGATGAAAGAAAGATTTGGTTCAAACCAATCTATGATTGGGTGGTACGTGGAAGTCTCTGACTTGGTTGGATTTTGTATAAGTTAATATAAGTTATTTTCCCTATTGTGATTTATGAGCACATGTACTAGATATTATGTGGATTTTATGGTTGATTTCTCATGGTTTCTATTATTTTTATATGTTGGTTATATACCTAGTTATATGATGTTCTTTAGCTATGTATCTCTTTCATGATTGGATAAGTTATTGAATGGTTGAATGCATGGGATAAAAAGTGTTGTTGCAGTTAGCTTGAGAGGGAATTGAGCCTTCTTGGTGATTCTTAGATGAATTTTAGAAGTTTATGATCATATATGCATTCATTACCTATAGCTTTCATGTTTAACTTATGTTTGACTGAATGTTAATCTTGCAGTAGGCATGTCCTGATCAAGATCCTGTTCAAGTTTTGAATTGTTAGCCTTGTTATCATGTTATTTATGATTCTGGAAAGTTACAGGCAGTTCTGGGTAGTGATCTAGACACTTTCTTGAAAAATTGGCATAGATTTTGCCACCGCATGCACAAAACAAGGAATTTTGGGCTATAACTATTGGCAGATAAGTTTGTGCATGTGGTTGGAGCCTCATAATTGCATGCACAATGTGTCAAGGGTGCGATTGGGGTGTTAAGTCAATGAAAAAGAGTTCCAGCTTAGGGATTGATCACTAGGAGTGGTTGTTAAACTCCTGAGTGATCTATAGTCTCTGAGGGATGTTAGTAAGCTTTCAGTTTGTGGACCCCACATCCATAACTAGAACTTGGAGGTTGAGTAATATCATAGTGACACTTAGCTCATGTTTACCTAGGAAAGCTTGTAAAAGTGGGTAAATGTGGGAGGAGGCTATTACAAAGAATTCTTGTATAAGGTGGATCAAACTCCTTCTTGCAGATAGCTATGGTCCCAATAGTGACTCACAAAGATGAGCACAGGTTACTGAGACGTGAAGATAATGAGGTAGGGCTTATTATTCCACATTGTTTAAGTGAGCTTGTAAGGCTTACATCTCCAAACATTCCATGTAAGGAAGATACCATGTAAGAGGTTTTGGCAGGTTAGGTGACATAATGAGTCATTCTCATAGAAAAAGGGCTAAGACCCTAAACTTAATGGCAAAGGTGAGAACATGTATTATCATGCTTGATATATATTGTAATGATCTTTTCCTCCAAATGTTTCACCATTTCATCAATTCCATTAGTAAGGATCATGGCACAACTATCCATGATCACATGAGAGTCATTGTTTGATGTTATTTTCTAGCATATCGCATCTTTGTTGTTGGTTTTTCTGAAACAAAAACATGTTACTTCAATAGATGCTTACAACTTGGTACATAGTGTGGTCAAACAATGTCAAGGGAAGCTAATACCTCACTTGTTTGGGGAGGATATGGTGAAAGAAGAAGATAAGGTTTAGAATATTTGTGTGGATTCTACATAGGAGGATGACAATAGTAGCATGGACTAGAGTATTGCTTCCCAAGGACCTTCAAATGGTAGTCACCAAGAACATACTCTGGAAGAGTTTAAAAGGGGCCTTTTAGCAATAAAGGAGATAACTAGGGCACTATAGGAAAGAATATTACATAAATACAATGTACTTAAGGAATTGGGAGCTAGAGGAATGCAAAGATAGTTGCTAACCTCATTGATATCAAGAGATAGTTGGGAGTGCTAAGGAGGAAACCACAGAAATCCACTCTTAAGTTGTGGAGTATCCCTCTTTAGACATACATAGGCCAGGTATGCAACACCATGAGTTCACATGAGAAAAATTTTAAGCCGCACATAGATGATTTGAGGACTCATAAGAGTGGGATGGATGGATGGTATCAAATTTGAAAGTTTCTCTTACATGATGGCAAGTATATTAGGATGCAAGATCAGGAGATAGGAATTTGTCATATTGGTATCTGAGCTATAATTAGAGTAACGCAATGTCAGCATGGTGGTATTTTGCAGGTCTTGTTGATGCTTAGTGGAGATACCTTCTCTTGGAGGTCATTGACTCTAGAGATGTTATGGTTATGTTTGAGATACACTATTATAGAATCCTACGTTAGTTGGATTGGAGAGAGGTTATCAGTTGGTATTCTATTAAGAGGGTGACATGTCTGGCCAGGGGTATGGTACAACAGGAACCCCAGTATGTTGGGAATATTAGACTCCCTATTTGGCAATGGGATCTAAGCAGATCATCTCATCATATGTTAAATTTTGACTACCTTATTTGGAAGTGGGATCTAGGTGGATCATCCCATCACATAATAGGGTTGGACCAAGTGGGGGAGCACAAATAGGAGGAAGAAGTAGGTGAAACCATGATCCAAATTGGACCCATAGAAAGACTGTCAAGAACCATGATTGAATCAGGTCGAACAAATCTCTAATGAAATCCAAAACGGTATCAAAAACACCCTGAACCAGTGGCCATGGTTGCTGACGTGGAACGACGAGGACCTCGGTCAAAGCGTGCTGACCAAGGCCCATGGAGACCGCATAGGAGGCCAAAGTAGCCCCTGGGAGCCCCGAAAAGTAAAAAGGGCGAAGTTTTTGATGCGCGATTATCGCTAAGCGAACAGGGCCAAAATAGGAAAGCCCAAGCACCCGATCGCATGGGGGAACCGGAGGACCGCAGGTGGGAAAAGGTAAAAGCGCTAAAGTACAAAGGCAGGACCCGCACTCTAGAAACCGGCGGTTTTGATCGGGGCGCCCTTGAACGGTAAGAGGTTTTGAACAAAAGCGGAGTGATTCCATATACCGATCAATGCGTGGCAGGTGGAGGTGAGAGAAAACTACTGTTGATCGCGCGTTATCGGTCGAGCAAGTCAACCGCATGAAACGTGTGTATGGCATCGAATCTGGAGGGCCCAGATCGGACGACTGAGATTGCGCCCGATGGAAAGAAGTGGAATCAAAAGGGAATCAAGCCATGTTCTAAAGGGATTTGGAATCATTTTGACTGCCATGGTGGAGGAAGAATGCATCCACGGTGTAAATGAAGAAACAAACTGATGAAGCATGTTGGCACCATTTAGAGGAGGACAAGTGGCCACTCCCTAAGCGTTCATGATGACGCCGAACACATGGAACTCCAAGTGTAGTTGAAGAAGGTGAGTTGACAGGCGGAAGCGGAACCGAACAGGCATAGGGATCGAATGGCTAAAGCCATGAACAGAGATAGTTGAACCAGTAAGAGTTGATTTGGAATCCGAATTGAGAAGAGTCCAAGAGACCAAGAGAGACAGTGAACAATGAACCCTAAGAGGAGGATTGAACACAGATAATAGTAAAGCCAAGCAGAAGAGACAGAGGGCCGAGCTGACCACAGGTAGCATCAAGCACCAGAGAGCTTGAAGATTCAAGCATTCCCATAGAGGAATCTGTCTGGACTGAGCATCACATTTGGCTCTTTCCACTGTAGACCAAGGGTCACAGAGCTGGTAGGAAGAAGAAGAGTTTGTGTACTCCGAGTGGCTTAGGGAATCAAAGAACCACCCTGCCAAGCAAAATCTGCTTCAGGAGAACTCATATTGAGTCCCTGTATTGTAATTTCTCTGCTGAAAGACACAATAAAACAAGGCCACCACTGAATCTGGACCGAAGACGTAGCCCTAGAGAATAGGATGAAATCCTTATTAAAACGGTTTGTCTCTTTGTGTTGCTTACTGTATTTCTCTGCTATCTTTCCATTTCATTTTCTGTGTATTGGCAATCTGATCGATCCGTTGTTTCAATAACACAGAACACACACACACCAGCACATGAGTCTGTAATACCTTTAGTTTAATAAATCTTTAACTGATGGCACTCATAGGGTGAATATCAGATCAAGTGGTATCAGAGCTTAAGGTTGTAAGGTTAGACAAGCTTGTGTTGGTATAGCTGTGAATGCTCACAAGATCAAAGCTCAAATTAGGAGAAGGAGAGTTGGTGGAAACTAATCCTGAAATTGGGAGAGTCTATCCTCGAAAGACCATGTCAGAAGAAAGTTCTATGGGGCTAGACCCTCAATTCATAGAGAGTTTCCTAGCTATGAAGTCCATGGTTGAAGAAATGTACCAAGACTTTAGAAAGGAAAAGGTTGAAGATGCATTAGGCTCTAAGCAAGAGAAAGAAGAAGATGAGTCTCACTTCCATGACAACTCCAAAGGAAAAGGGAAAGAGGAAAACTTTCTCACACCTCCTAATAGCCCTATACATAATAAGAAAGCATCTTTGATTAAGTTAGATGTTAAATTTGATTTTCCTATATATGATGGAGAGCTAAATGCTAAAAAATTGGACAATTGGATTAGACAAATTGATGTGTATTGCAGGGTACAAAACATAAACTCAGACAAGAGTAAGATTCAGCTGGCAAGCCTATGCTTAGGAGGCATTGCCTTGGTTTGGTGGGAAGGTAGAACCCAAGCTGATATGAAAAGCCATGGTAAGACCATCTCTGTCTAGAGTGACTTCGTTTCTGCAATCAGGAAATAGTTCTATCCATTGGCCTACATGTAGCAGGCCATGATGAGTTGGCAAACTCTTTGGCAGTTGAAGGGGCAAAGTGTACAAGGGTATACTCAAGAGTTCAGAAAGAGAGCATTGATGTTGGGTATCTCACTAGACTCACCAAAGACTCTTTTGAAGTACATTGGTGGTCTACACAGCTACATGAGGCATACCATCCTCATGTTTAATCCCACTAGTATAGATGAGGTGTCTATGCAAACTACTCATCTAGAGGCTAGAGAAAAGAATGGCAATCTAGAAGTTGGGGGACCATCCCAACCAACTGTAAGAAAAAGCAAGGAGAAAAGAAAATAGAAGTGGAAAGCAAGGAAGGTTAACACTGCACAGAAAGCCAAAGCTTCATGAACTCACTGTAAAAAGGAGGGGCATGATGATGAGCATTGTTGGATTCTGCATCCAGAGCTGAGACCTAAGAAGTCCGAGGGCAAGAAGAAGAAGACAGCTGCAGCCATTCAAAGAGATTTGGGGTCAGACTCGGGAGATGAAACAACCATAGCAGCCACAGGTATAAAAGGTAAGAATTCTGAAGCATCTACTAGTAATTATGCTCAATCTGTTATTGATGAAGAAAATGAGAGAAAAAGACATGAGCCTTTCCATATTCGAGTTATCTCCAAAAATCAAAAGATTGATACTTTGTTTGATAGTGGCTCTCAAGTAAATTTGATTTCTGAAGCAATTTTAAAGAAATTGGGATTAGCAACTACACCTCACAAGAAACCATACCCATTAGGATGGTTGAATGATAAAGCACAACTACAAGTGACTAGACAGTGCAAACTCAAGTTTTTTTTGGGTCAACATTTATAAATGAGGTTGACTTAGACATAATTCCTTTGGATATATGTGGAATTGTTTTAGGAAGTCCTTACTTGTACGATAGAAAGGCTATTTTCTATAGAGCTGAGAACAAGTATCTACTGGTTAAAGAGGGAATCAAATACTTTGTAAGAGCTCATAAGCTCAAGAATAACTATACTCTCATAAACTCAAGGCAGATGAAAAGAATGATTAATTCATGCAAACAATTCTTACTGATGGTTGTAAAGGAAAAGAAACCTGATAAAACCAATGTATTTGAGGGCTGTAATGTTGAACATCAAACTGATATAGAAAAGGTTGTTTCAGAATATGATGTCTTGTTTCAAGAACCTAAAGGTCTGCCACCCAAAAAGGGAATAGTACATGATATTATTTTGCAGCAAGATGTTCCATTGCCTAACATTGGGATGTATAGGTTGTCTGCTTTAGAGAATGTTGAAATCAAGAAGCAGGTGTAGGAGTTGCTCGAGAAGGGCTTCATCAGGCCTAGCACATCACCATGTGAGTCACCAATCGTTTTGGTGAGAAAGAAAGATGGCTCGTGGAGAATGTGCACTGATTACCGAGCATTGAATAAGATAACAATTAAGAATCGTTATCCCCTTCCTCACATAGATGATCTCTTAGATAAATTAAAAGAAGTTGTTTATTTCACCAAGCTGGATTTGTACAGTGGATACCATCAAGTCAGAGTTGTAGAGCAATATGCATGGAAGACTGCTTTCAAAACAAAGCAGGGATTGTATGAATGGCTAGTTATGCCTTTTGGCTTAACTAATGCTCCTGCTACTTTCATGAGATTAATGAATGATGTACTCAGACCTTTTCTTGATGATTTTGTTATTGTGTATCTAGATGACATTATGATTTTTAGTAAAATGTGGGAAGAACATTTAAAGCATGTTAAGCAGACATTAGATGTTTTGAAAATAGAAAAACTTTATGTTAAACTCTCAAAATGTGAATTTGGCAAAACATATCTAAACTACTTGGGTCACATAGTAGGGGGAGGTGAATTGAAAATAGATCCCTCTAAAGTGGCAGTCATTGTAAACTGGCCTAAACCCAGGTCTACTATAGAAGTGAGAAGCTTCTTAGGAGTAGCACAATATTGGAGGAAGTTCATCTCTAACTTCTCCATGATTGCAGCTCCCTTACATGCTTTAACAAGATTGAATAAGGGGTTTCAATGGGGAGGCAAACATCAGAAAGCCTTCGACACCTTGAAAGAAAAAATATGTACAACACCTGTACTAGCACTGCTAGATTTTCAAAGACCATTTGAGATCCAAACTGATGCCAGTGACTATGCCATGGGAGCAGTGTTGACACAGCACGGCAAACCCATATGCTATCATTCTGAGACTTTTAATCCTGCAGTAGTTAACTATCCTACATATGATAAAGAATTGTATGCATTAGTTCAGAGTGTGAAAAAGTGGAAACATTACTTAATGGGCAAAGAGACAGTAATACATACTGATCACCAGCCACTCCAATATCTACACTCCCAAACTAAGTTGCAACAATCAAGACATTATAGGTGGATGGGTTTTCTACAACAGTTTCACTTAGTCATCAGATATAAAAAGGGCATACATAACAAGGTTGCAGACATGTTATCTAGACCCATTATAAATGCATCTACCATACTTAAGCATAATTTTGTACTACATGAAAGCTACATAGAACAATATGCTTAGGATATGGATTTTAAAGATGTATATGCAACTTTGAGTCAAGGAAAAAGAGTAGAAGAATTGGACTATCATATAAAGGACCAAATTTTATACCATTGTGGCAAACTCTGCATTCCACAAACTGAGAGGATAAAGATAATTAGGGAAGCACACACTTCTCTAATATCAGGTCACTTTGGGGTAAGCAAAACAGTTCAACAGCTGCAAAGATTCTGCTATTGGTCGAAAATGAATGAGATAGTTTCTAGATATGTAAGAGGGTGTGCCATGTGTGCTAAAAGTAAGACCAATAATAGAAAACTAGGCTTGTACACTAAATTTCCAGCTCCTTCTCACCCTTGGGAAAGCGTTTCCATGGATTTTGTAGGAGTACTGCCTAAATCTAGGAAAGGTCATGATTATCTATACATTGTTGTGGATAGGTTCAGCAAAATGTGCATTTTGATACCTTGTAGTAAACAGGTCATAGCTGAACAGAATGCAAAATTTTTCTTTGAACATGTATGGGTTCATTTCGAATTACCCACTTCCATTGTATCTGATCGAGACACCCGATTTGTGGGGAAGTTTTGGTCTAGTCTATGGGAACTGATGGACACCAAGTTAAAGAAAAGCACAACTTTTCATCCACAAACAGATGGCCAGACAGAAGTAGTAAACAGGACTGTGATCTAGTTACTGAGAGGATATTGCAGTAAACATCCTAAGCTCTGGGATGAACACTTGTGTTATGTGCAGCATGCTTACAACAGAGCCAAACACTCTTCTACACAGAGATCTCCTTCTGAGACCTGCTTTGGTTTCACACCAAGGTCACCTTTGGATTTTGTCTTTGGTAAATATACCATGGTTGATGGGCACAGTGATGTGGATAAGGCAACCAGATTCATTGAATAGATCTAGGAGATCCATCAGGTAGTACAGGAACATCTAGAAAAGAGCGAGGCCAAGTATAAGGCTAGGCATGATAAGCATCAGATGGAGCATAGTTTTCAAGTTGGAGACCAAGTCTGGCTATATATAAGCAAGGACAGGATGCAAGGTGAAGGTAAAAAGCTAAAGCCTATTAGGTATGGACCTTTCAGGATACTTGAGAAGATTGGTGAAAATGCGTTTCTCCTTGATCTACCAGCTTACATGAACATCTATTCAGTCGTAAATGCAGATTGTTTGAGATTGTTTGAACCTTCAATGATTGAGGACCCTGAAGAGCAAAGTCAATTGCCTTCTATTGATGACCTGCTACCTGTATACCTCAATGAGTTGTAGGAAGACACAATGTTGTACAGGAAGGTGAGGACAACACGCAGGGGAGAATTTGAGTACCTCAAGATTGGGCTCAAAGGTTCAAATCCAAGCAGCGCAAAGTGGATTGAGATTGGACAAGTGAAGAAACAGTATCCTCAATTAGTCGATGCTTGAAAACCAACTTTTGTGGTCCAAAAGCTTTTTCAGTAGGAGGCCGTGATCCGAATTGGATCCATAGAGAGACTGTCAAGAACCATGACTGAATCGGGTTGAACAAATATCTAATGAAATCCAAAATAGTATCAAAAACACCCTAAACTAGTGGCCATGGTAGCCGACGTGGAACGACGAGGAACTCGGTCAAATCGCGCTGATTGAGGCCCATGGAGACCGCGCAGGAGGCCAAAGTAGTCCCTGGGAGCCTCGGAATGGAAAAAGGGTGAAGTTTTTGATGCACGATTATCGCTAAGCGAACAGGGCAAAAATGGGAAAACCCGAGCACTTGGTCGCATGGGGGAACCGGAGGACCATGGGTAGGAAAAGGTAAAAGTGCTAAAGTACAAGGGCGGGACCTGCGCTCTGGAAATCGGCGGTTTTGATCGGGGTGCCCTTGAACGGTAAGAGTTTTGGATAGAAGCGAAGCGATTCCATACACCGATCGACGCGTGGCAGGAAGAGGTGAGAGAAAACCATCGTTGATCGCGCACTATCAGTCGAGCAAGTCAACCGCGCAAAACGTGTGTATGGTGTCGGATTTGGAGGGCCCAGATCAGATGGCTGAGATTGCACCCGATGGAAAGAAGCAGAATCAACAGGAATTAAGCCACGATCTAAAGGGATTTGGAATTTGTTTGACCGCCACAGTGGAGGAAGAATGCATCCATGGCATAACTGAAGAAACGAACCGATGAAGCATGCTGGCACCATTTAGAGGAGGACAAATGGCCACTCCCTAAGCGTTCATGATGACGCTGAACACAGGGAACTCCAAGCACAACTGCAGAAGGTGAGTTGACAGGTGGAAGAGGAATCGAACATGCATAGGGATTGAATGGCTAAAGCCATGAACAGAGACAATCGAACCAGTAAGAGTTGATTTGGAATCTGAATTCAGAAGAGTCCAAGCGACCAAGAGAGATAGTGAACAACAAACCCTGAGAGGAGGACTGAACACAGAGAACAGTAAAGCCAAGCAGAAGAGACAGAGGGTCAAGCTAACCACCGGCAGTGTCGAGCACCAGAGAGCTTGAAGATTCAAGCCTTCCCATAGAGGAATCTGTCCAGACTGAGCATCACATTCGGATCTTTCCACTGTAGACCAAGGGTCACAGAGCTGGTAGGAAGAAGAAGAGTTTGTGTACTCTGAGTGGCTTGGGGAATCCAAGAACCACCCTGCCAAGCAAAATATGCTTCAGGAGAACTCATATTGAGTCCCTGTATTGTAATTTCTCTGCTGAAAGACACAATAAAACAAAGCCACCACTGAAGCTGGACCGAAGACGTAGCCCTGGAGAATAGAGTGAACTCCTTATTAAAACTGTTTGTGTCTTTGTGTTGCTTACTATATTTCTCTACTATCTTTCCATTTCATTTTCTGTGTATTGGCGATCTGATCGATCCGTTGTTTCAATAATACAAAACACACACACACCAGCACATGAGTCTGTAATATCTTTAGTTTAATAAATCTTTAACTGATGGCCCTCATAGGGTGAATATAAGATGAAACCAGAGAAACCCTTCTTAGGGAACTAGAAACATATATGTTGGGGGGGGACTCCAAGAGCAATATTTGATGGTGAGAATTAGAGATCAGAGCTACTACAAGAAACAACTAGTTTGGGATATGAATGAAATAACATGAGAGTTCAAATCCCTCATAGAATATTCCTAGACTACACTCATGTTATATTTGAGTGAAAAAAGCTTTAGGGAAGTACAACCAAGATTTTGTTAGCAGGTCTACTAGCGATGCATGGTAGTAATTATCATCACATAGTGGTTGGTTAGTTGACTAAGCTTATGCATTTTGTTATGATTCCATGGGATTACTAGGCTACATCAAATGACAACCATCCATGTATAATTCTTCTTCAAGGATGCGTGGAGTACACTAGAGAAGGCAATCATGAGGAGATATGTATTCAATTTTACCAAATATTTTTATGGAAGTACATGACCTACATTTTTGTGATACAAAAAAGGATGGTAATGTTGTGGAGTTTAGCAGCACTGAATTGATACAAAATATATGCGATGAATCCTTCCACATACTTGATTGGGATCCTTGTATTAATGTTTCATTTTCTTAGGGAAAAAAAATTGGTAAGGGAGGATTGTAATGTCCCTTTTTCTGGACATGGACAATAGAGACCATCTATATGGCTTAACTATTCCCATAGACTAAACATTGAAATAAACTGGGGAATCTCAACGGAGGAATTAATTAATTAAGTTGACTAAAGAATAAAAGATTAAAAGGTCAATTTATTTAATAAAGGAAAATGTGACCCATGTTATTCAAATGACCTATGGTATTAACCATGGTATTCCAATAAGCCATCATAAGAAAAAGAGAAACAAGAGATCACTCGTCGATATGATTAGATGATTTGGTTTATTGATTTATGGGCTCATTGAGATTTGTATGGGGCTTTGTAACCCTATTTTGGATCTTATTTAGGGGGGAAACTATCCTCCCTAGGGATCAAAATTACTTTGGTGTTGTAAGATCAACCCTAGCTAGTCATTAGAGGGATCAACTAGATTCCTTATTGGCGCTTAGCAAGGAAAAATGAGATTTTGGAGATATTTTCATAGGGCTAAGGCAACACACATTGTATACATGGGAGTCCAAATAGAGGGGTTCTGAAACATACCAAATTACTCCATGCTTGTCTATTATCAGGTTCCTTTTCAAAATGAATTTGATGTAATTTCCATCTCAATAATTAATAAATAAATAGATGGGGTTTGTAGTGGAATTTGTATACACACTTTGTAATTGTTCATTTGAATCTATTTAATTCTCGACAATAATTATTATGTAGTATTTTGAATAAAATTCATAGAATAATTTATGGTAAATTGAATCAATTTTTAAAAGGGAATATTACACTGAGACAATGGGCTGCAATGATTAGCAGGCAAGAAAGATTGATATTAGAGGCCTTCAACCACCAAGGTGTTTAATACTACAAGTCAACATGATGATCTTAGTAGATGTAAATCTCATGGAAAATATCCTCAGCATGATCCTGGACTTCATGCTACGTAAACTTCCATGGATATTTCACTGGACAGTTCGTCATATCAAATATGATAAAATTATATTTAAAATATAAAATTCTACACTATTATAGTTTTCTTTCTTTGTAGATTTATGGATTTGTAGGTTACTGTTAATAATGTATGCATTTGAATAAAAATTATGTAGAAAATAGATAACAGTGAAATAAAATTTCACACACACATTTGACACAAGATATGACCTAGGAACCCTTTCGATTGAAAAAACCCAGCTATAAGGGGAGGTCACTCTGCTCTCTTAAATTGAATAGAAAATGTTTGAGTACAAATAAATATGGCTTGTGGATTATGGTCCACTATAATTCACAAATACTCTATGTGTGCTCTATATCCTATCCCTCTCAGTTATTTTTTCTTAGCTATGGAACAAATGTACTCAAAAGAATGGAACCCCTTTTCCTCCTAGTGATCCAGTTATAACACAATGCAACAACCTACTAGTGGTTAGGTTTTACTACTTCAAATATCAACCAAACTTACAACACAGAATATTCTAGATTTGTATTCATCATAATCATGTGGCTAGCCCCTTTTCCATGAATTATGGGAGTTGATGTGGCATCCTCCCGAATTATGGTGGTAAAAACTAGAAGGTCAACTTTTGAGTGGCATAACTTTCACCTACAGAATCCAATTGACATGATTCTTGCACCATTGAAAAGGTATTTTTCAGTAGAATAGTATAAAAGGGTGTGGCACCAAAGTGGAAAATTTTTACTCCCAAAAAATTTCATTTGATGCCTCAAAATTCTCTTGGAAGGTTTCAAAGCACAATTTTCCAAATTGGGTCCCGCCAGTAAAAGGGTCATGTGAGTTTATTTCTCCACTTTTTCCACTCTGAAAGCATCGAGATGGATGAAAAATAATATGATCATCCAATCCATATCATGTTGAATTTCCACAACTTTGGGTATAGGTCAGAGTCTTAAAATCACTGACGCTACCAAACCAAGAATCCCAACGATACTACTTTGCACGGCAAAATATAAATAACAGTAAATCACACATGCACAGAATATAAAAAACTTTTTACAAATGTCAACCCAAATTCGTTATATTAAACAACATATAATACAACAGTCTAGGGCTCCCGTACCAGGGATAATGGCCCTCATACATCAACTAGTACAATATACAAAACTGGGGCTTGGTGTCTATCTATCGACAACCAATCTACCCTCAAAAAGATACTCTGACCATCTAGTTGTCGCATGCTCTCTTAGCTCCTCTCAGTCGTACCATGTACATGCTCGGTCTTGCGGCTCCCGATCTGAAACTCCTGCCTCTATCAATGCTCCAAGTCCATCTGGCCACTGAATCTTGGTTATCCAATCTGCTCTCTAGTTGTGCCTTCGTCCATCATGGCCACAACACATCGAGACTCCTATTGAGTTGTTCACAGCTTCACTTGTGAACAACTATCAATCTGCCCATTGTTGTTCCTCATCTACTTAGGTAATTCCTCCCACTATGGTCTTCCTGCGCTTCAACGGTGAAGATGAACATAGGGCACAGAGGGCTGCCACCTATCACTGCAAGATTTCCATCTCCTACAATGAACATGGGCTAGGAGGAATTCCCATCTTCTATTGTAGATGTCCTTCTCCACACAAAAACCTTGGGCTCCACAACTACTCCTTTGGTTCGTCAACCCTTGAGCTCAACAATTTCCTCTGTCACATCTAACTTTTTCCATCAAGGTGTTGCTCACTGGGATCCAACTTGGACACTATCACACTATCCTCCAACAGATCATAAGTGCAAAATATTTTCCACACTTGGTCTTCTCTTATGCTGCCCTCCAACAATCCATGAGAGACCAAGTCCATGTTGCAGCATCTACACCTAGTTAGGGCATCCCCACACTTCGGAGACCCTTACACATGGCTGCCCACAGACTCCACCAATCTTCCGTTTGTTCTACAGTAGAGGATCTATTGCACAAATCTGGGCATCAAAAACTTGTCCTCTCCTAGGACACCATCAACTCATCAACCAAGGGGACATCTACAACACTTGTTGTTGTTGTCCTCTTGCCTTCCAATTTGATGTGCCTTCTATCACCTTGGCTGCTTGGTAGGCCTCCCAAAAATCCATGTGGGCTCCTCTAAACAACTCCTAAATCCTCCTACAAACTTACAATCAAACTAATCCAAGTTTGGTCAAACTCTTTCACCCAACACAAGGAAAAATCAATTCCAAGTTTGATACACCCGTTGTTCATGGAATGAGTTGTGGATCATTAGTTATGGATTCTCTTGTAGCCCACAGTTTCCTACTAAACCAACCAAACTCACCTTGTTTGCTACGGATTCTCTCCCTTCACAATGCTGGACACCTTGCTGCTTGAGAAGACTCCTACAACTCCTTGTTTAGGGTTGTTTGTCCCTCAAACAAGCCACTACAAGCCTGCAGTCTAATCAATACAACAAGGTGATCATTTCGACTTGCTTTGGGGAGGATGATCCTTGTTTTACTAGCCCAGAACAGCCTTATGCTTTGTGGCTTTCTTTATTCAACCTCCATGCTTTGATATGGTCACTAATTGCCATCAAAAAAACCCACGCAACCTTGCAACAAAGTGTGTAAGGCTTGCGGCCTACCCACACCTCCTATTAGTGCTTACAACCTGCCTAAACTAGAGGTTATCACACTTCTATTCAACCATAATTAGCCCAGAACTTGGCTGTTTTATCTTAGACCTCCTACAAGATAAATTAGGTCCCCAAACAGTCATGAAAAGAGCCTCTCCAACCCTTTCTCCCTTCTCTGGTTCTCCTCCTCCTATATGCGGCCATACAAAGATGCCTCTTCTCCTCCTATGAGTTCTTATCTCTCCTTCTATGTTGCCCTTATGTTACACAAGATTGGATACTTAGAATGATGCATCTCCTCCTTTATATATACACATAAAGAGGGATCCACTAATTAATCTAAAGAGACTTGTCTCTTGGACAAATTCACCAAGCCTACATGACTTTGGTTGTCCATAATTAATTTTCAACTTCAAAATTTCATAAATTTGTTTCTAGAGCTCCGATTTGTGTGATCTTTAGAGTGTTGCAATTGGCTTTCCAAGCTCTATCACCTCAAATTTTCTCAAGCTCAAATTCATCATGGTTTTGACCCAAATCCCGATGGGTGCAAAACCCCCATGCTTGGTTTTGAATCCCACAAGCCTACTTGTGGCACTTTGACCTCCAACCCTTGAACACTAGGGCTTGGAGTACCTCCCAAGCTACACAAAATCCAACACTCCCTCTTGGCAAGGGAGGTACTTCCAAGGCTAGGAAGTAACCATCATCATCTTTGGTGATGAAACTAGCCCATCTGACATCCATCACTACAACATACCTTGTAGAATGAATCTGACAATCTCAGTAGTGCCTCTGCCTCATCACATCTGAAACGGAAGATCACAAACCTCCATAGGGATGCTCTCTCTAAGGCTAGACTCCCTCTAAGCCTACATGATCTCCATTAGCTTTGTATTGCAAGAACTTATCCTCTTGGATCAAATACCACTCGTGCAAATCCCTCCAATCTCGGATATGCAACATCATGATCTAATGAAGACTCTAGCCTGCCAACATGTAGTCCATCACATGAAGCCATCTTGATCAACCTGATCTCGTCCATGCCAAAGAAACCCTTGAGTTGTCCCAACCATCCATGACAAGGCATAGGAATTCTACGATCTACACACTGCCACACAACATACTAAAGTGCACTAGGTTCATCACCGATCCACCAAAACTCCCAACCCATCTCATCATGTTGTCTATCGTGGCCACATCTCCATGTCTCCAGTTGAACCCTCTGCCCCATGATCTAGACACTGACAACTCCTTCTGATTTTATTCACTGTGCACACTCTGATGCACTGTCCCTCAAAGTAGCTTAGATACCCTCCGATATCATGTTGAATTTCTATGACCATGGGTCTAGGTTAGAGTCTTAAAATAAATGACGCTACCAAACCAAGAATATCAATGACACTACTTTGCATAATAGAATATAAACAACAATAAGTCACACATGCAAAAAATATAGAAAACTTTTTACAATTTTCAACCCAACTTCGTTATATTAAACAACATATAATACAATAGGCTAGTGCTCCCATACCAGGGATAATGGCCCTCATACATCCACTAGTACAAGATACAAAACTAGGGCTTCATGTTAGTCCATCGACAACCAATATTCCCTCAATAAGATACTTTGACCATATGGCTGCACATACTCTCTCATCTCCTCTTGGTTGTACTCTATACCTGTTAGGTCCTATGGCTCCCGATCTACAGTGCCTACCTCTAGCAATGCTCCAAGTCCATCTAGCCAATGCATCTCATCTATCCAATCTTCTCTCTAGGTTTTCCTTCATCCATCAAGGCCATAACATTTCGAGACTCCTATCGAGTTTTTCACAACTTCACTTGTAAACAACTCTCAATCTTCCCACTACTTCTCCTCAATGACTCAGGGACTTCTACAAACTATGCTCTTCCTGTACTGCACTGATGAAGACCAACATAGGGCATGTAGGGCTACTGCCTATCACTACAATATGTCCATCTCCCATAATGAACACGGGCTAGGAGGACTGCCCATCTTCTATTGTAGATGCCCTTATCCACACACAAGTCTTGGGACCCACAACTGCTCCTCTGGTTTGTCAACCCTTGAGCACAACAACTTCCTCTCTCACAACTACCTTTGTCCATCAAGGTGTTTCTCATGGGTCTCCAACTTGGACACTATCACATTGTCCTCCAGAAAACCATAAGTGCCCAATATCATCCAGACTTGGTCTTCTCTCACGCTACCCTCCAATAGTCCACAATAGACCAAGTCCACGTTATAGCATCTGAACCTAGTTAGGGAATCCCCACACTTAGGAGATACCCTTACACATGGTTGCCAACAGATCTTCCCTTTGTTCTATAATAGAGGAGCTATTGCACAAATATAGGAATCAACAAATTGTCCTCTCCTAGGACACCATCAACTCATCAACCAAGGGAACATCTACAACACTTCTTGTTGTTGTCCTCTTGCCTTCCAATATGATGTGCATGTTATCAACTTGGTTGCTTGGTAGGCCTCCCAACAATCCATGTGGGCTCCTCCAAACAACTCCTAAGGCCTCCTACAAGTTTCCCATCAAAATGATCCAAGTCTGGTCAAACTCTTTGACCCAACACAAGGAAAACTCAATTCCAAGTCTGATACAATTTTTGTTCATGGGCTAAGTTTTGGATCACTGGTTGGGGCTTCTCCTGTAGCCCACATTTGCACACTAAATCGACCAAAACTCACCTTGTTTGTTGTGGATTCTCTCCCTTCACAATGTTGGACACCTTGCTTCTTGAGAAGACTCCTATAGCTCCTTGTTTAGGGTTGTTTATCCATCAAACAAGCCACTACATGCATGCGATCTAATCAATACAACAGGGTTATCATTTTGGTTTGCTTTGGGGAGGATTCTCCTTGTTTTACTAGCCTAGAACAACCTTCATCTATGTGTATTTATTTATTCAACCTCCATGTTGTGATTTGGGAACTTCTTTCCCTCAATCAAACCCACGTAGCCCTGCAGCAAAGTGTGTAAGGCCTATGGCCTACCCACACCTCCTCTATGTGCTTACGGCTTGCCTGAACTAAAGGTTATCACACTTTTATTCAGTCACAATTATCCTAGAACATGGCTCTCCTAGCTCGGCCCTCCTGCAAGTTAGATTAGGTCCCCAAATAGTCATGAAAAGAGCCTCTCCAACCCCTTCTCCCTTCATTGGTTCTCCTCCTCCTCTCTGTGGCTAAACATAAATGCCTCTTCTCCTCCTACGAGTTCTTATCTCTCCTTCTACGCTGCCCTTGCATTGCACAAGATTGGACACTTAGAATGACTCCTTTCCACCTCTATATATACACATAAAGAGGGATCCACGAATTCATTTGAAGAGACATGTCTCTTGGACAAATTCACCAAGCCTACATGACTTTGGTTGTCCATAATTAACTCTCGACTTCAAAAAATCATAACTTTGTTTCTAGAGCTCTGATTTGAGTGATCTTTAGAGTGTTGGAATTGTCTTGCCAAGCTATATCACCTCAAATTTTCTCAAGCTCAAATTCATCATGGTTTTGACCCAAATCCTGATGTGTGCAAAACCCCTATGCTTGGGTTCCAAGGCCGCTTATGGTGCTTTGAATTCTAACCCTAAAACACTAGGGCTTGGAATACCTCCCAAGATACAAAAAAATCAACAGATCACACCTCTCCATTTTGGAAGGATTTTTGCCCCCAAAATATTCTAGTGAATGAGGTGAGTAAATATTTCCTCCAAAATATCTCAGGCGTACCATTTAGATTCACCTATAAGTTTTCCTTTCAACCCAATCTACCAAATTTCATGCTGCCCTTGTCTTGTAATTTTGGATCTCTTCTGCAAAACTGCACCTTATTTCAACTTTTCCTAAGCATTTGTTGCCAAATCCTCCATATAAGGTAGGAGTTGTTCCTCTTCCTAATATAACATGGAAGGGTCATAGAGTTTCATATTCTCTACATTCAGAACTAAGTAAATGCACATATATGGTGGTAAATTGAGGTGATAGGAATTATCACCCAACTTTTCCAGTTTCTCGAAGGGACCATACCATAGAGCTTTAATTTTCTTACTAGGGGGGTTGTAGACTCTCCTTGTTCAACTGTAGCCATACTCTATCTCCCACCTTGAATGATTTACTTGTTCTATGTTGATCATGCCTAGCCTTATATTTCTCTTTTGAATTCTATAGTGTATCTTGTACCTATATATGGATCCTCTTGATCTTCTCTATAAATTTTTCAGCCCTCAAGGTGTCTCCTATAATATCTTCCCTCACTCCTCCCTGCTAGCTATATGCAATGTCCAAAGGAGAAGGTGTTGAATATACGAAACAAGGTTCAAATGGGGACTTTCTAGTAGGAGTGTGGTCTACTCTATTATAAGAATATTGTATATATACCATATTTTTATCCAAGGTCTTTGGATGCTTCTAGTTACGTCCCCTCAAAATCTGCACCAAAGTCCTATTGAATAATTCTATCTTCCCATATGTCTATGGATGGAATGTTGCAGATCTCTTCAACTTTGTGTTCATATTCTCCCAGAATTTAGTCTAGAATGCATTAATAAATATCATGTCGCTATCTTGAATGATGGTCCTTGGTATCCCAAAGTGTACCTAGACCTGTCCAAAGAATAATTTTGTTGCTTATTTCCTATTTGTGGTCTTTTTACAGGGCATTAGAAAACTTGTTGAAACTATCAACTACCATGAATAGGTAGTCATGTCCCTTCCTATTTGTTGGTAAACCTCCCACAAAGTCCATGGAAATTCTCTCCCAAGGATGAGTGAGTACAAGTAAGGGATGATATAGACTTTGTTTCGTGTTCTAGTCTTGTTCGTACAACAAAGCATGCATCCTCTTATGAACCTAGCTATATGTTCTTGCATCTTGGGCCAATACGCATACATCTACAAGTTACCACAGTCTTCCCTATACCAAAGTGCCCTAAAACCTTGGAGATGTGAGACTCTCTAATCAGCTGCAATCACTCACTTTTAGGAACACATAGCTTGTCCAACCTATAGAGTAACTTGTCCTATAGATGGTAGTCAATGCTATTGTCTCCATCGTACAAATGAATTTGACTCTGCAATTGTTGAAACACCTCTTTGAAGTCATCATCCTATGAATATGCATCTCTATAAATGCATCATGGGTGAATGACTTCATGTGCGTATGAGTCCCTAAAGCTATGATCTATGATGTGGGTGGCCTTGAGAGCATGTCGGCCAACTTTTTTTTGCTTCCATTCCTGTACTTGATCACCAAATTAAACTTTTGTAGAAACCCCATGAACTTGTAATGTTTGGAATGTTGTCGCTTACTCTGGGCCTGCAGGTACTGTAGTAGCTAGTGATATGTGTGGATTAATATCTCCTTTCCGATTAGATAATGCTTCCACTTCTTCACGAATTGCACCAAGGCATATAGCTCCTTATCATAGGGAGGGTAATTAATCATTTCTCCATGAGATACTTTATAATGGTAGCATACATGCCTTCTTCCCTGCATCGAGACTACTCCCATAACATACTCAGTCACATTTGTCTCCACTTCAAAGGGTTGTTGAAAGTTTGGTAATGCTAGAATTGGTGCTTGACTAATCTTATTCTTTAGCTCCTCAAAGACCCTCTATTGACCCTTTCCCCATTTTAAACTCTTGCCACATGTTGTTATAGCATGGAGTGGTGTTACTTCCGCTGCAAATGAGGCAATGAATTTCCTCAGGTACTATGTTTCCCCAATGAAAATACTGACCTCATAAACATCAGTAGTCATTGACTATTTCATGATGGCCTCGATATTGGAAGGATCTTTCTTCAGCTCTCCTCCACATAAAACATACGCCAAATACACTAAAGACATCATTGCAAACTCACACTTCTTGAAATTTTCTAGTAGTTGGTGCTTCTTTAATGTCTCCAACACGTGCATCAAATGTGATATGTGCTCCTCCCAAGTAGCACTATATACTAGTATATCATCCAAATAGACAATAACAAATGAATCTATAAAAGGGAATTGTACAACATTCATTAATCTCATAAACATAGTCGATGTATTTCATATACCAAATGACATGACAACCAATTGTACAAACCTTGCCTAGTTTTGAAGGCAATCTTCTAGGTATCTTCTTCTCTGAATCAAACCAGGTGATATCCAAACTTTAAGCCCAGCTTGGTGAATTATTTTTCTTACTGTAACCGGATCCAGTAGATCATCTATCCTAGGCATGGGGTGCCTATTCTTGAGTGTGATCTTGTTCAATGCCCTGTAATCTATCCACATCTAGCAAGTACCATCCTTCTTTGGCACAATGAAGATAGGTGACCCACATGGTGATGTACTCTATCGAATGGAAACCTATTCCAGTAGCTACTTCATTTTTTCTTCACCTCACTTGCTTCTATAATAGACTACTTGTACATCCCAATGTTTGGCAATGGGGATTCTGACAATAGTTGGATCTTGTGCTCCAATTCCCTCTTAGGTGATAAAACTTTAGGCTCCCAGAACACATACCTGTATTCCTGCACCAACTCTTTCAGTTATTTTTTATGTTTCTTAGTACACCCCTCCAGGGATTCCTTACCTCTTACTGGCTCTTCTACATATTTGTTTTCTCTTAAAAACAATAAAACATACTTATTTTTGGAATCGATCAATTTCTTGGCTTAGTTGGCACTTATCGCAAAAAAAAAAAAAAACTTTCTTTTGTGTGCATTGATGCCAAATGATTTTCCATCCTTGACAAACCAGTACTAGTTGTATATCTACATGAATATTGCATATCACATGTACATGTAGGGACTCCCAAACATGACCTTGCATATATCAAGGGGAATCGCATCTATAAAATCAACACTAATGGTAAATCTAATTTTTCATTGTTGTGTTACCTTCAATTTTGCATCCTTATCTACCCATCCAAATGGATATGTGATTGGAGGATCACAGACTTCCAATCCCAATTTCTTAACCAGATTTGTTGTAATGATATTTGTTTGCAATCCTAAGTAGAACAAAGAATCAATCTTTTCTTCTTGATCTGTATCTTTATATTAATGAGTTTGGTCATTTCTTTCTCTTCATGTTATTGAAGGCTACTCAAATTCACCTCCTTCTACACTGATGTATAGATAATATTCTCATACATAGCCAAGTTTCTTTCAACTTGGTTGCTCGAATCAATGATCATGAGATTTTTCTTCTTATTGTCTTTCTTTTTAATCTTCGGGTTAATCTCAATATGCAACTTCCAATATTTCTCCTCTGTATGGCTATCAATGTTGCAGTGGTTGCTGGGATCTTTGCACTAGCGTGATTTGGCTGTCGTATTTTTATCTTTTCCATCTTTTTTCTTCTTCTTCCCCTCTTTAGAAGTGTCTTATTGCTCCTTCCGCTTCAATCCACTTGATTTCCCTTTCTTCATGCCCATGTTCTCTAAGTATTGTTCCTATACACAAACCTCATCCATTGATATGGGATTGAACAACATCGCTTTCTTATGTAGATGGTTGTGTCTAACCCCATATACTTAAGGAGTACATTTGGGTTCTTTGGAGAGATACCCAACATTATGTCCATATTTCTGAAATCTATGGTGTACTCCCGCACACTTTTCCCATGCTTTTTCTTGAAGTAGTGCCACTAGATCCACTAGTCCTGTACATACCTAATAGGGTAAAATTGTGACTTTATGAGGGCTTTGAAGTCCTCCCACTTAGTCACTAGAGCCCTTCCCTCTAATCTCAATGTTTCTATGTGGATTTTCCACCAAAATAGGGCATGGTCCCCTAATTTCAGTCACGCAAATGAAATCTTTTGTTCCTCCTCTATATGATGAATAATGAAATACACTTCCAATTGTTGCATCCAATGATTTATCTTCAGAGTTTTGATATCTCCTTTCTATGGCTTTATATCGACCTTCACTTCCATTTTGAAAAAGGGCTATGAATGATTCATGGTAGTCGATTGCAAGGGTTATTCACAAATTCATTAGTCATGAGTTGGGTTTTATGACTTTTGGCCCAACCAATCTAGATCCCCTGCAAATCTGCACAATATTTCTAAAGAAACCTGTTATGATACCAATATGATCTGTAAAATTCCATGGATATTTCACTTGATAGTTTGTCACAACATAGCTGATAAAATTATATTTAAAATCTAAAATTCTACATTATTACAATATTATTTCTTTGTAGATTTTTGGATTTGTAGATTACTGTTAATAGTGTATGCATGCGTATTAAAATTATGAAAAAAATAGAGAACAGTGAAATAAAATCTCACACATTTGACACAATATATGACCTAGGAAACCCGTTCGGGAGAAAAACCCACCTAGAAGACGAGGTCTCTCTACTCTATTTTTCTGAATGGAAAATGTCCATGGGTACAAAGGAGTATGGTCTATGGCTTGTGGGCTGCTACAATGCAATTTTTTTTTGTATGTTCTCTATCTTCTATCCCTCTTAGTTATTTTTTCTTAGCTATGGAACAAATGCACTAGAAAGAATGGAACCCTTTTCCCTCCTAGTGGCATAGTTATAACACATCATGATACCCTATTAGTGGTTACAATATGGACTCTTCTAGAATCTTCTTCATCATAATCACATGAATAGCCTCTTTTTCATGAATTATGGGGGCTAATGTGACATCCTCTCAAATTATGGCGGTGACAAAAGGAATGTCAACCTTTGAGTGGCATACCTTTCTCATACAGACCTTAGTCGACACGATTCTTAAATCGTTGGAAAGGTTTTTGTGTGTGGAATAGTAAAAAATGGTGTGGCGCTCAAGTGACAAATTGTTACCCCCAAAAAATGTTGTTTGATTCCAAAAAACATCATTTGATGCATCAAAATGCTCCCAAAAGGTTTTAGACCACAATTTGCCAAACTGAGCCTTGTAGGTAAAAAGGCTCCTGTGTGTTTATTCCTCCACCTTTTCCACTCTGAAAGCATCAATATTGATGACAAAAAATATAATGATCCAATCCATATCACTTCATCCTCGACATCATGTTAGCAACCTTCCACTTTCAGAGCAATTATACCTGATCCTGAAGTCAATAATGAAAGGGGGTTACAAATAAGACTTGAAAAAGGGCCTTTGAGTGACTATTATGCAGTTTCATGCCTACACCTAAAGTTATACCTCTTGTTGGATACTCATCAAGCTAAGAAAGCACCTCATTCAATAAGAGAAGGTGGGCACCCTTAAAAAAAAATACTTTCCTTTGTGCGCACTGATGGCAAACGATTTTCCATCCTTAACAAACCAGTACTAGTTGTATATCTACATGAATATTGCATATCACATGTACATGTAGGGACTCCCAAACATGACCCTGCATATATCAAGGGGAACCACATCTAGTTCTACTTCATCAATAAAATCAACACTAATGGTAAATCTAATTTTTCATTGTTGTGTTACCTTCAATTTTGCATCCTTATTTACCCATCCCACTAGATATGGGATTGGATGATCACAAAATTCCAATCCCAATTTCTAGACCATATTTGTTGTAATGATATTCCCTTGCAATCCTAAGTAGAACAAAGAATCAATATTTTTATTCTTGATCCGTATCTTTATATGGATGAGTTTGGTCATTTCTTTCTCTTCACGTTGCTGAAGGCTACTCAAATTCACCTCCTTCTACACTGATGTATAGATAAAATTGTCATCCACATCCAAGTTGCTTTCAACTTGGTTGCTTGAATCAGTGATCATGCGATTCTTCTTCTTATTGTCTTTCTTTTTGTTCTTCGGGTTAATCACGAGATGCAACTTCCAATATTTCTCCTCTGTATGGCCATCAATGTTGCAGTGGTTGTAGTGGTTGCTGGGATCTTTGCACTAGTGTGATTTGGTTGTCGTATTTTTATATTTTCCACCTTTTTTCTTCTTCTTCCCCTCTTTAGAAGTGTCTTTTTGCTCCTTCTACTTCGATCCACTTGATTTCCCTTTCTTCATGCCTATGTTCTCTAGGTATTGTTCCTATACACAAACCTCATCCACTAATATGGGATTGAACAACATCACTTTCATATGCAGATGGTTGTGTATAACCCCATATACTTAAGGAGTACTTTTGGGTTCTTTGAGAGATACCCACCATTATGTCCATCTTTCTGAAATCCATGGTGTACTCCCGCACACTTTTCCCCTGCTTTTGCTTGAAGTAATGCCATTGGATCCACTGGTCTTGTACATACCTAATAGGGTAAAATTGTGACTTTATGAGGGCTTTGAAGTCCTCCCACTTAGTCACTGGAGCCCTTACCTCTAACCTCAATGTTTCTATGTGTATTTCCCACCAAAATAGGGCATGGCCCTCTAATTTTAGTCACACAAATGAAATCTTTTGTTCCTCCTCTATATGATGCAAAATTAGATTATACCCAACATTATTTCCATCTTTCTGAAATCTATGGTGTACTCCTGCACACTTTGTCCTTGCTTTTGCTTGAAGTAGTGCCACTGGATCCACTGGTCCTGTACATACCTAATAGGGTAAAATTGTGACTTTATGAGGGCTTTGAAGTCCTCCCACTTAGTCACTAGATCCATTCCCTCTAACCTCAATGTTTCTATGTGGATTTCCCACTAAAATATGGCATGGCCCCCTAATTTCAGTCACGCAAATGAAATCTTTTGTTCCTCCTCTATATGATGAACAATGAAATACACTTCCAATTGTTGCATCCAAGTATTTATCTTTAGAGTTTTGATATCTCCTTTCTAAGGCTTTATATCGACCTTCACTTCCATTTTGAAAAAGGGTTGTGAATGATTCATGGCACTCGAAATGGGTTGATCTTTTTCGAGTCCTTTCTTCCACTGGTTCACTATTTCTTTCTAATCTCATAATATTCCCTCTAATTTTTCCTCTGCATTAGAACCCCCATCTTCTCTCAATATCCCAAGATTATCGTTCATTATGATTTATATGCATGACTTGTTGTTCTAGCTGTGAAAACCTATCCTCTACAAGATTGCAAGGGCTATTCACAAATTCATTAGTCATGATTAGGGTTTTATGATTTTTGGCCCAACTAATCTAGTTCCCCTACAAATCTACACATTATATCTAAAGAAACCTGTTATGATACCAATATGATCTGTAAAATTCCATGGATATTCCACTTGATAGTTCGTCACAACAGATCTGATAAAATTATATTTAAAATCTAAAATGCTACATTATTACAATTTTATTTCTTTGTAGATTTTTGGATTTGTAGATCACTATTAATATTGTATGCATTCGTATTAAGGTTATGCAAAAATAGATAACAATGAAATAAAATGTCACACATTTGACACAATATATGACCTAGGATACCCTTTCGGGAGAAAAACCCAACTGGAAGACGAGGTTGCTCTGCTTTATTTTTCTGAATGGAAAATGTCTATGAGTTCAAAGGAGTATGGTCTATGGCCTGTGGGCTACTACAATGCATAAATTTTCTCTATGTTCTCTATCTCCCACTCCTCTCAGTTATTTTTTCTTAGCTATGGAACAAATGCACTAGAAAGAATGGAACCCTTTTCCCTCCTAGTGGTACAATTATAACACATCATGATACCCTATTAGTGGTTAGATTTAACTACCTCAACTCTTAAGTAGAGTTACAATATGGACTCTTCTAGAATCTTCTTCATCATAATCAGATGAATAGCCTCTTTTTCATGAATTATGGGGGCTGACGTGACATCCTCTCAAATTATGGCGGTGAAAACATGAATGTCAACTTTTGAGTGGCATAACTTTCTTATATAGACCTCAGTTGGCACGATTCTTGCGTTGTTGGAAAGGTTTTTTTGTGAAGAATAGTAAAAAAGGTGTGGCGCTCAAGTGAAAACATTTTACCCCCAAAAAATGTCATTTGACTCCAAAAAACATCGTTTGATGCCTCAAAACGCTCCCAAAAGGTTTCATATCATAACTTTCCAAACATAGTCTTGTAGGTAAAAAGGCTCCTGTGAGTTTATTCCTCCAGGTTTTCCACTCTAAAAGCATCAATATTGATGAAAAACAATATAGTGATCCAATCCATTTCACTTCATATTCGACATCATGTTAGCAAACTTCCACTTTCAGAGCAATTATACCTGATCCTGAAATCAATAATGGGGTTACAAATAAGACTTGAAAAAGGGCCTTTAAGTGACTATTATGTGGTGTGATACCTACCCCTAAAGTTATACCTCGTGTTGGATACTCATCAAGCTAATAAAGCACCTCATTCAAGAAGAGAAAGTGGGCACCCTTAGAGAAAAAAAGAAACGACTTTCCTTTGTGCGCATTGATGGCAAACGATTTTCCATCCTTGGCAAACTAGTACTAGTTGTATATCTACATGAATATTGCATATCACATGTACATGTAGGGACTCCCAAACATGACCCTGCATATATAAAGGGGAACCACATCTAGTTCTACTTCATCAATCAAATCAACACTAATGGTAAATCTAATTTTTCATTGTTGTGTTACCTTCAATTTTGCATCCTCATTTACCCATCCTAGTGGATATGGGATTGGATCATCACAAACTTCCAATCTCAATTTCTTGACCAGATTTGTTGTAATGAGATTCACTTGCAATCCTAAGTAGAACAAAGAATCAATCTTTTTCTTCTTGATTTGTATCTTTATATGGATGAGTTTGGTCATTTCTTTCTCTTCATGTGGTTGAAGGCTACTCAAATTCACCTCCTTCTACGCTCATGTATAAATAATATTCTCATCCACATCCAAGTTGCTTTCAACTTGGTTGCTTGAATCAGTGATCATGAGATTCTTCTTCTTATTGTCTTTATTTTTTTACTTCGAGTTAATCTCGAGATGCAACTTCCAATATTTCTCGTCTGTATGGCCATCAATGTTGCAGTGGTTGTAGCTGTTGTTGGGATCTTTGCACTAGTGTGATTTGGCTGTTGTATTTTTATCTTTTCCACCTTTTTTCTTCTTATTCCCCTCTTTAAAAGTGTCTTGTTGCTCCTTCTGCTTTGATCCACTTGATTTCCCTTTCTTCATTGTTATGTTCTCTAGGTATTATTCCTATACAAAAACCTCATCCACTGATATGGGATTGAACAACACCACTTTCTTATGCAAATGGTTGTGTATAACCCCATATACTTAAGGAGTACATTTGGGTTCTTTGGATAGATACCCAACATTATGTCCATCTTTCTAAAATCTATGGTGTACTCTCACACACTTTTCCCTTGATTTTTCTTGAAGTAGTGCCACTGGATCCACTGGTCCTGTACATACCTAATAAGGTAAAATGGTGACTTTATGAGGGTTTTTAAGTCCTCCCACTTAGTCATTGGAGCCCTTCCCTCTAACCTCAATGTCTCTATGTGGATTTCTCACCAAAATAGGGCATGGCCCTCTAATTTCAGTCATGCAAATGAAATCTTTTGTTCCTCCTTTATATGATGAACAATGAAATACACTTCCAATTGTTGCATCCAATGATTTGTCTTCAGATTTTTGATATCTCCTTTGTAAGTCTTTATATAGACCTTCACTTCCATTTTGAAAAAGGGTTGTGAATGATTCAAGGCACTCAAAATGGGTTGATCTTTTTCAGGTCCTTTCTTCGACTGCTTCACCATTTCTTTCTGATCTCATAATCTTCCCTCTAATTTGTCCTCTGCATTAGAACCCCCATCTTCTCTAAATATCCCAAGCTTATTGTTCATTATGGTTTACATTATGATTTATATCCATGACTTGTTGTTCCAGCCGTGAAAAGCTATTCTCTGCAGGATCGCAAGGGTTATTCACAAATTCATTAGTCATGATTAGGGTTTTATGACTTTTGGCCCAACCGATCTAGATCCCCTGCAAATATGCACAATATTTCCAAAGAAACCTGTTATGATACCAATATGATCTGTAAAATTCCATGGATATTCCACTTGATATTTCGTCACAACAGATCTGATAAAATTATATTTAAAATCTAAAATTCTACATTATTGCAGTTTTATTTCTTTGTAGATTTTTGGATTTGTAGATTACTATTAATAGTGTATGAATGTGCATTAAAATTATGACAAAAATTAGAGAACAATGAAATAAAATCTCACACATTTGACACAATATATGACCTAGGAAACCCTTTCGGGAGAAAAACCCAGATGAAAGACGAGGTCGCTCTGCTCTATTTTTTTGAACGGAAAATGTCTATGAGTACAAAGGAGTATGGTCTATGGCTTGTGGGCTACTACAATGCACAAATTTTCTCTATTTTCTCTATCTCCTATCCCTCTCAGTTAAATTTTCTTAGCTATGGAACAGATGCACTAGAAATAATTGAACCCTTTTCCCTCCTAGTGGCACAATTATAACACATCATGATACCCTATTAGTGGTTAGATTTAAATACCTCAACTCTTAAGTAGAGTTACAATATGGACTCTTCTAGACTCTTCTTCATCATAATCACACTAATAACCTCCTTTTCATTAATTATGGGGGCTAACGTGACATCCTCTCAAATTATGGTGGTGAAAATAGGAATGTCAACTTTTGAGTGGCATAACTTTCACATATGGACCCCAGTTGGCACGATTCTTGCGTCGTTGGAAAGGCTTTTGTGTGTAGAATAGTAAAAAAGTATGTGGTGCTCAAGCGACAAATTGTTACCCCCAAAATATGTCGTTTGATGCCTCAAAACGCTCCCAAAAGGTATCAGACCACAATTTGCCAAACTAAGTTTTGCAGGTAAAAAGGGTCCTGTGAGTTTATTCCTCCATGTTTTCCAGTCTGAAAGCATCAAGATTGATGAAAAAAAATATAATGATCCAATCCATATCACTTCACCTTTGACATCATGTTAGCAACCTTCCACTTTCAGAGTAATTATACCTGATCCTGAAATCAATAATGAAAGGGGGTTACAAATAAGACTTGAAAAAGGGCCTTTAAGTGACTATTATGTGGTGTCATGCCTACCCCTAAAGTTATAACTCGTGTTAGATACTCATCAAGCTAAGCAAGAACCTCATTCAAGAAGAGAAAGTGAGCACCCTTAGTTAATATTAATCCTGTAATTAATATTCATTAACCATTCATCATTATACTTCACCTTAGAAACATTTTTTTTGTAAAGATTAATCACAATACTATGAAGCTCAATAAGGATACTTATTTCTTAAGTTTTTCCATAGATTACCTCTAAGAATAGTGTAAAAGGATTTTTTAAAACCATTTAAACAATAGAGAAGATTTTCTCTCGTCTTTATAGTTGTTTACAATAACTCAAAGAGTGGAAAGGTGATGGGTTGTAACATGTTGGTTCTTGAACCCAATTTGTCATTTTTCCCTTTTATAATTATTGTTCTCAACCTATTAACTATAAATTTTCTTTTAAGAATCAAGTCAAATAATTGTGCTAAAGGTGATTTAATCATGATAGTCTATTAATTAAATGGGTCCTTTTAGTTTCTAGATCTGAAAATAAAATGATTAAATATTTAATCCATTTTCTATGGACAACTTCATTGAAAAAATGTTTTATATGAGATACCAAGATTAAACTCCAAAATTATCTTTAATCCATTTTCTATAAACAACTTCATTGAAAAATGTTTTATATGAGGTACCAAAATCAAACTCCAATATTATCTTTAATCCATTTTCTATGGACAACTTCATTGAAAAAATGTTTTATATGAGGTACCAAGATCAAACTCCAAAATTTTAAAATCTCACAATGCTTGCATTTATATCCTTCAATGTCTTAGCTTTTTTATTAGTAAGAGTTATAATGTTAGATTTTATATTTTAAATTGAGAAAGCTTTAGTGCAGTGATAAGTGATATAATTGTTCTTAAAGACCTAAGATGAAACATAAAGATTTTCAAGTAAAACATTCATGCATCTATATTAAAATTATCCAAATATTTAGGTTTTATGAGGATGAGATATATTAAATTTATCCAAATATTTAGGTTTTATGAGTGTTAGTGTCAATCTTTGCAGCCTTCCTCCAGTGATCAAACATGATCTTACAAAGTGATTTTAAGGTGTTAAGGTCAAATTTTGTCATTTCAATGAGTCTTCAAGCAAAATTTGGTCACTAGGTATTAGGTCTAGGGTTTGCTTTTACTCCTGTCAAAGTTGTCCAAATTTTGGTCCATGTCACCATTCAGATGAGTGTACCATCATTCAGAGGGTTGTCATCATCATGTCAGGTTCCAATGGGTCATTTTACACCTTGTTCATGCCTCAGTTGTGCCTAGGTAAGGTTCATTTCCCTCTCCTAGGGTTTTGAAGGCAATTTCTCTTGGATGGTCAAATCATCAACAAAACTTGTATCCTGATGTTCATACACCTTCCCCTATCCTTAATGTACCTTATTAAACACTTCCCATCATTGATATCCCCCAAATTCCTCATTTTCGCACAAACCCTAGTTTCTTGCTACAACTTGGCAATTTTCTAGGCTAGACCTGTGTTTTGCCCTTTTGGACTCCTTCCCCTTACTCAATCTTTGAAATTAAACTTTCCCCTACTTCCTAACATCCCTCCCTAATTCTAAAAATTTTCTCAAGAATTTAGAAGCCCCTTATCCCCTTCATTTCACTTCATTTCGACAAATCCCCTGTTCCACACATCGAGATAGGTTTTACTCCAATGATGTTTCTAAGCAATAAAAGATGAATTTGGGAAAACTGAGAGAGGTTTTTGTCCAAAATAGGCCAAGGAAGAAAATTTTCCTTCATTTTTTACACAGGTGTCATGGTTTTAGAGAAATGTCAAAAATATAGTTGCCTCGGGAGAATTGATGCACCTCTGAAGTGACCTTGGAAAAATCAAGTTTTCTCCTAGATTGGTTGGCCAAATGACTTTCTTAATGAGTCAAATGATAACTAGACACAAATATATTTCCAATGCGCTATCATGAGCTCAATTTGGAGTTGAGGAAGACCTTCCAAAGTTGACTGTAACAACACTCTGCCTTTAGGCAGCCTCATTTTTCACATTTTGACCAGTCTTGATAGATTTGACTTTTGATAAGGAAAACGAACTCCAAATTGAAAAATTCTAGTTGGGTTGGAAGTGATACTCAAAGACCTTTCCAACGAGCTATCCCACACCCAATTTGGACAGCAGGAAAGCCTCCAAAACTCTCCTTCAAAAAGCACTACGCACTGGGTAGGTTGCGCGACGCAAATAACTGGTGCGACACATTGGGCTGTAATTTCCAGTGCAAAAATACACTGGCGCGACGCATAGAGAAGGCGCGGCGCGTTGGGTTTGATGCGTGGTGCATACCACTGGCGAGCCTGAAAACTCCAAAAACTTGCTCTAAATCGCCCTAATCTCGTGGATCATCACTTGTACAAGTAAGTTGAGCTTCTATTATTGTTTTTCATCCAACTTTGGTGCTTGTTTGATGGTGGTTGCCTTATGGTGTTTAAAAGAAACCAAACCCTATCTCTTGAAATTTCTCAAAGGAAATTGCTACCTAGGGTTAGTATTGACTGTTTTGGCTACCAAATCCACTTACCACTCCCTTACCACTCCCTTACTCCATTTTTCCTTTGATTTCCCTCTTCCCTAAATTCACACACCCCTAACTTCACTAATCCCATTTCCCAAAATCCCACATGCAAATTCCTAAACCCTAGTCCTATACTAAAAACTCCCAAACTATTCTCTAATTCCCTGTTCCCTTAACTAAACCCTACCCCAATAGTCCCTAAATCCCTCACTATTTTCTCCCTCCACAGTCCCTTGTATCACTCTTCCCTCGGTGGCAAAAGTCAAGAAACATCACAATCACTTACTTCTCATCAAGGAAGCTCAAAGACAGTTCATCCACTAGCAAATATGGCATCTAATCCTTCATATGACCATGATGAAGAGACACACAGTGACTCTCATACAGAGGTACATGCACCCAAGAGACCTCATAAAGGTGGCAAAACATTCGGGAGAATCGCCAAGCTGCTCAAAGGAGGAGGGTGGAGTTCACTTCACTAGAGCAAGAAATCAATGCCGATCGGGAGTCCTGGCTCAAGAGAGTCAATATCCACTTAGATAGATTGTTGGAGAAGGCCAACAAGGAGAAGGCATTGCTGAGACACATGGATTTTTATTACATGGCGAGGAACAAAGTTTGCAAGGCGCGAATCAGGAGTTTAAAGGCAAAACTAAGGAAGGCATCAAAGAGGAAAAAGGAATATGATCGACTTCATATATTGGTTGAGGCTTCCTTGGCCCAACACCATGTTTGATGAAGAAGACTCAGCCCAAATTTCAAAAAATTTGGAGCAATTTTTGCATTTCGGAAATTTTTTGGCATACAAACAGGATTTTCTGCCCTATGCACCGCGCCACGTGGTGCTTTCTTTTGCTAGGAGCCTCCAAAGCACGAAAACTCAGAATTTTTGGATTTGGCATGAAAAATTATGCTTTCCTACCTATGGCCAAGAAATTTAGGAAGGTTTTGAGCCCTCAAAAAGGTCGAAAACACTCGAAGAATGACCTCACTGCCCCTATTTTGACACATAGGAAGTAGTGTTGGGAGAATGGACTTTTGGAGGGACAAATTGAGGCCAAATTGAAAAATTCCACTTCGGTTGGAAAGTAAACAAGTAGACCTTTTCAACAAGAACACTTGGAGTGAATTTGAACATTGGGAAGGCCTCAAAAAGTGGGTCCAAACAGGCACGGAGCATAGAGGAAAAATTGCCAGTTTGACCAAGTTTTGCTCTGTTTTTCACCCAGCTTTGGCTAGTTTCACTTTCCTAATGGAAAATTTGTGATGTAATTTGATGAAAATTGATGGATCATGATGTAAATATGTTAAATTTTCACTTTTAGGGGTAGATTCATCAGTTTAAAGATTGTTTGAAACTAAATGAATCAGTTCCCTCGTTTCTAGAGGCATGCTGTCATGTTGCATATTTTTTAGTTCTCAGTTTAGAATCAGTTGGATCAGCTCCTAAACATGTGAACTCGACCCCTAGAGGGAAGGATGAGCTATGTTTGTCTATATTATGTTTTTTTCAGTCATTAGCATGGTTGGACTCTTGAGAAATCCTTGAGCTTCATTGTACACTCATATCAACATTTTGGCTAAGGAATTGAGACCAGGATTTGCAGCACTCTTTGGGATTCATGTGGCAATTTTTCTTGGTACAGTGATTTATTTTGTAATTGTGAATTTTCTTATGTGTTATGTATGCCATTCTCTATCTTGTTTCTTCTTAAATAAACAAACAAGAGTGTAAGTAGAATCCATTGAAATTGCAGTGCTCTACTTGAGGTTTGCTTTATTTTCTTGATGCTTTCAGCTGTTTGGAGAGGATCCATGACTTTCCTTGCTCTCTTCAACTCCTCACCTGTCTAATCTTTCCATCTCACTCAAATAGAAGTACCAAAAATAATTTCCTACCTTTCCCCATTGGGATCTCTGCAAGACTGAGCCTCAATCCCCGCACCCAAAATCTACCTTTCCATATTAGCCAACAAAAAACATCATTTCATTCAATCAAACTCTCTTGCACATATACCTAGCCTAAGATCAGTATTTCTATCAGTCATCTCAAGCCCTCATTGATTATAATTTGCTGAGATTGACTCGGAGAGAGCCCTCTCCCGACCTGGTAGGGCTAGCTACTAGGTTAAGCATGGTTTGATGTTGGCCCTGGATCCTACCTTCCTCAGCCTAAGGTAAATCTAGGCTCTAACATAGTGGCGACCATACTGGGGAAGAAATTTTATTATCATTGTTTTGTTTTATAGACTACAGACAGAGTCTGAAGATTAGCCAGGTAGCCTTCGAAACGCTTTTGCTTTGCATTAGCGCAAGTAGATAAAAGCTACTTCAGTCAATCTCTGGTCTAGTCTTATAAATGGAATATCTAACTTGCAAATTTCCCCAGTAACATGTATCAAGTTAGATCTGATTGTTGATGGCGAACAACGATCAGACACCGCAAGGTTGAAATCATTCACCTGGCGATTCCAAATTAGTTTTGAGATCAGATCCAAAGACTCCACTAGAGGATGAACTCGACCAACAGAAACATGAAAGGACAATATGGACAGATCAGGTATTCAAGTTGGAATTTCATCCAAGACATTTTTTTCTTTGTTGTAAATTATTTCTTCTCTTTTTCGGAGAATGTCAAGAAGGCTTTGCAAAGTATATTGTGTTTAAGAAGAGATCGTCGGCTTGCATTTGATTCCTTCCCCCTGAAGATTGTAAATACCAAAGATTTGCATGCCTTTGGGCTTGATCAAGACCCTTTTTCTGAATCTTGTGATGATCGTCTTCAAACTGATGAGCCCCAAGAGACCAAGACTGATTCTACAGCTTCTGTACATACCCCTATACCTTTTAAAATTACAAATCGATACAAGCCACTAATTTTACCTCCTATATTCCATGCTTTCCCTAACAATCATGAATCTTATCTACCAAGATTTGATGGTGAACGCGACAATATCACTGCTGAGAGACATGTATTGAATTTTGAGTCCTTTCTTGACCTTTTTGAAGTTGATGAAGAAGATGTCAGAATTAGGCTTTTTGCTCTTTCTTTGCAAGGCAAAGTCAAGAGTTGGCTCAAAACCCTACCTGAGGTGAGCATTTCAGATTTCCAGTAGTTCGTCAAAGTTTTCCTCGACAGGTGGGTGGTAAGACAAAACCCTTTCTTGATTATAGAAGAGTATAACCAACTAAAAAGACAACCGGGAGAGACAGTACAACAATTTTCTGCCAAATTTAACCAAGTTTATTATTCAATGCCGGTTAATATAAGACCTCCTCCTGGATCCTCTCTCTTGCACTACCCAGGTGCCTTTGATCCGGAAATGGAGTTTTAGCTGAGAGAAAGGAATCTTGCAACACTTGAAGAGATGCAAAATAGTGCAGTAGATGTAGAGGCTCATTCGCTGATCTGAAGGGCAAAGTTGAAGGAAGAAGAGATGAAAAACATAGATCCGGAGGAATCGACATCTCTAGAGGTAAAGCTTGACATTTTGGCAAGTGCAGTGGAAGAGATGATGCAAAGAATCACCACAAGGAATGAGTATAATGTTCAAGCCCATGGCTCGTTGATTGAAGAAGAAAAAGTTGTTGATCCAAAACATTTTCTTTCTTATCCCAGTTGTCGTAGATCTGATAATGATTATTTTATAGATCATCTTGGAGAAGAGAGATCTGTTGATATGACATGTATGCTTGATGATGTCTTTTATACTGATGATTTACCTCAGTTTGATCAGTATGATGATGATTATGTTCTCCAAACAGAAGCTAATCTTTCAGACAAATCAACAGCTAGTTTGTGGAAGGAGGAAGTTCACTTTTAGTAGCTCGAATACAATGTTCAGCCATCACATATCAGTTATGGAAGTGAGGAGGAAAGTGCAAAAAATTTTGAAGTAAGTGAAGGATCTTTGCCTTTTTGTTTTGCTTCGTTTCAGTTCATTAGAGACAACATTCATGCAATCAGAAATCAATTGTCGATAAGTCTTGATTTGGACCATCTTGAGGGCAATGAAAACCTTGTTTAAGACTTCTCATATCTAGATTTGCAGCCCCCGAAAGCCATTGATTGTCAAGTTGCAGATGAAGACTTGGAAGCTGGCACATACGATCAAATGATACAAGATGATTCCGTACCATTTTGTTTTGAATAATTTTAGTTTTTGAAGGGTAAATTGCATAGTATATCTTCAAATGAGCAGCCTGTAGTGTCAGGCCAGGGTAACTCCAAAATGGGCAGAAGAAAACTGACTGATTATTTCATTAGATAACTATTGTTTATATACATAAAATGGGACGGATCAGTTCATCTTCTTGATGACTGTTCACGTTCCAATTTACCCAACCGTTGAAGATTAGGTGTGAACATTCCCCCCCTTAATTTCAAGGGATGTTGGTGAGTCCAAGCATCGTTCTGAATCTTTCAAGCTTTTCTCTTCCAAGTGCTTTGGTGAAGATGTCTGCAATTTGCTCATTTGTGGAACAATGACGGAGATGGATTGTTTTGGCCTCAACATGATGTTGGATCAGATGATATTTAGTATTGATGTGCTTAGTACGATCATGGAACTTTGGGTTCTTGGCCAACTTTATTGCAGAGGTGTTATCAATCATGAGTGGAGTTGATTGTACTTATTTTACTTGCAAATATTCAAGAATTTTCTTGAGCCACACAATTTCTTTCGTTGCTTCAGCTGCTGCCACGTATTCTGCTTCTGTTGTGGAATCTGCTGGAACTGATTGTTTGCGTGATCTCCAGGAGACAGCTCCTGATCCAAGACTCATAGCATATCCTGAAGTAGATACCCCAGTTTCTTTATCTCCATCGAAGTCTGAATCAGAGTATCCAATCAAGCTGAAGTCGTCCACCTGTGTATACTTGATTCCAAGGTCTTGAGTTCCCTTCAAGTACCTTAGAACTCTTTTTGCAGCAGACCAATGTCCCTCACAAGGCTTTTGCATAAACCTGGAGAGGATTCCAACAGCAAATGAAATGTCTGGTCTGGTAGTAGTGAGGTAGATGAGACTTCCTACAAGTTGTCTATACTTTGTTGCATCCTCAAATTCCTTTCCTTCAATAGATGTGAGCTTCAAGTTTTGTTCCATTGGAGTAGAAAGAGGATTGCACTCTGTCATGCCAAATCTGTTTAACAAATCTCCAATGTATTTCTTTTGAGAAAGAAATATGGATTTGGATGTTGGGTTACTTCAATGCCAAGATAGTAATGAACATAGCCCAAATCATTCATTTCAAAACTTTTTCCTAATTCTTTCTTTATGGATGCAATATAGCTTTCATTGTTCCGTGTCATTAAAAAATCATCTACATATACCACAAGATATACAACTGTTTTGCCAACTTTCTTGACAAATAAAGTTGCATCATCAAGATCAAAATGTTTGAAGTTGAGTTTCAGAAGATGCTCAGTTAGTTTTTCATACCAGGCTCGTGGTGCTTGTTTGAGGCCATACAAGGACTTCACAAGTTTTCATACTTTGTGTTCATGTCCTTTCACAGCAAATCCTTCAGGCTGGGACATAAAAACATTCTCTTTTAGATCTCCATTCAAGAATGCAGTTTTTACATCCATTTGATGGACTTTCCAACCGTTCTGAGCAGCTAGTGCAAAGAGTGTTCGGATGGTGGCCCATTTTACTGTGGGGGAAAACGTTTCCTCATAATCGACCCCTTCCTTCTGTGCAAAACCTTTTGCCTAGCTTTGTGCTTGTCAAGTGAGCCATCAGCTTTGTACTTGTTCTTGTAGACCCACTTGCAGCCAATTGGTTTGGTTCCAAATGGAGGATCAACCAGCTTCCAAGTGCCATTCTTTATGAGGGCATCATACTCCTTCTGCATTGCTTCTTTCCATTCATCACAAGAAGCAGCTTCTTTCAAGGAAGTTGGTTCAAAATCTGTAGACAAGTTCAATTCACAATCATAAGTAACATCCATATCAACAGGTGAATTAGAGTTATCTACATCACCTCCATCTTGTCGGTTTGTATTTCTGGTTCCTGTTTTTCCGATTTCATCAGGATGAACACTTTCAAGTGTCTTTGTCAGCCACTTTGGGGGACCTTTTTGAGATGGTCCAGGCTGCTTTGTTGATTGAGTTGGGACTGAATCAAGATTGAGTCTCCCAATTCTATCAATTACATCACTTAAAGGATCATCCGATGTTGGAGTTTCATGCAAGGGAGATTGTTCATCAGAAGAAGATTCCACATGTTGATCTAGTATAGGAATCCCCCCTTCAAGATGTGGAATCTGATTATCAAACTCTTGAAATGATTTCGTTTTTGTGAATCTATCCAAGCGATCAAGTTGTCGCTCAACAACATTGTCAGATTTGGATGATTCAAGAAAAATGACATCTCTAGATACAACAAACTTTTTATTTACTTCATCATAAAGACGGTATGCTTTAGAGGTGTTTGAATACCCCAGGAAGATACACTTACGACTTCTAGCATCAAGTTTGTTTCTATGTACCTTTGGTATTAAAGCATAACAGGTGGAACCAAAAATCCTAAGATGTTTTACCGAAGGAACATGTCCATACCACAATTCATAAGGAGTCTTGTTTCTTATAGCACTAGATGGACATCTATTCTTTATATATGCAACACATAGAACAGCATCAGCCCAAAATATTATCTTTACATTTTTGAAGAAAAGCATGGATCGTACCATATTCAAGATTGTTCTATTCATTCTTTCTGCTACACCATTCCGTTGGGGATTATAAGGTACAGTTGTTTGATGTTTGATCCCATGTTGGCAAAGATAGTTTTCAAATTCATTTGATGTATATTCTTTTCCATTATCAGTGCGAATAGAACCAATATGAGATTGTGCATCATTTTCAATCCACTTATGAAAATTCTTGAATGTTTGAAAAGCATCAGATTTGTTCTTCAATAAATAAACCCAACACATTCTGGTGTAATCATCAATAAATGTCATGATATATTTATTTCCATTTGCAGAAGGAACAGGCATTGGACCACATAAATCTGAATGAATGAGTTCAAGCTTCCTATGTGCTCTTGAATGTGAATCATGAAAAGACTATTTGCTATGCTTTCCTAGAATGCAAGCATCACATTGCTTATGTTTTCTAGGAATTGTAGGCAAACCAGCAACACCATTTTTCTTTAATAAGTGGAGACTGTCATAGCTTAAATGTCCAAATCTAGCATGCCATAATAAACTTGATGGAAGTGTACCTTCTTCATGATGAGAAATATATGAGAAATGCTGTGCATGAGCAGAGGTTCCTTGCAGTTTAAGAAGTCTTTCTTCTTCTATTCCCCTCATGACAAGTGAGTGATCAGATGCCTTTCTTACCTCAAGCTTTCCATCAAACATATGAATGGAGTGACCTTGCTGGCGGATGTGGACCAAGGACAACAAGTTTCTCTTGAGCTGTGGGAGATATAGAACATGATCCAGAAGAAAGTCTGGAAGACCAAGCAGTTTAAGCCTGATTGTGCCAAGCCCTGATGGCTTGATTTTTGACTGATCTGCAAAGTATACTGCTCCATCAACATTATCAGTGAAATCTTCAAAAAAATCTTTCCTATGAGTCATATGACAGGTTGCTCCTGAATCAAGCAACCAATCATTTTTCGATGAAGCAAGTGAAGCATTAAACAAATCTTCATTTACTCTAATGTTACATTGTGCTCAATATAGTGAGCAGATTCAGGTGCTTTACCTTTGTCTGTGTCATCAGTTTTACCTTTCTGCTGATTTCTTCTCTGCTCAATTTTGTCCCATGGTAGCTTGCATGTAGAAGCTGTTAGCGCTTGAAATTTCACCTCAGGCTGAGAAAGGTAAACTTCAAGGCAACATCAAACCACTTAGCCTCGTAGCTAGCCCTACAGGGCAGGAGAGGGCTCTCTCCGGTCTATCTCGATAAAGATCTTCAATGGGCGAGATAACCAATAGGGTAACACTAATTTTAAGCTAGTAAAATGATCAAAAGGGTTGATTTGGGATTTTTAGGGTTTTTGGTGGAAAATTGGGGAAATGGCAATTTTAGGTGCGGGGATTGGACACAGTTTTCGCAGGGGGTTCTTTGGGGCGAGGTAGGAAACAGTATTGATGCCTTTAATAGAGATGGATGGATGAGAATGACCGGTGAGGAGTTAAAGAGAGTAAGCAATAACCTTTAATTCCATTTAAACAATCGAAAACATTGATATTAAGCAAACTTAAAAGCAGAGCATGACAGTCATGAGTTCTACTTTAACACTTCATTTGCCTAATGTGCAGAAGGAAAAGTAAGGAAATGATTCACATAACACACTTACAAGTAAAAAGAGAAACACACCATCAATACATGTGTCCACAAGAATCCCAAAAGGACTGCAAAACCCTGGTCTTCCTTTGCCAAAAATTGCAGAGATACAGTGAGTAATACAATAAGAGCTTCTCCCTCAAGAGTCCAACCTTCCAACCTCTGAAAATGACTAAGAAAATACATAATATAGGAAAGATAACACCTTTCCTTGCCTCTAGGGGTCGAGCTCATCCTTCTAGGAGCTGTTTCAACCAATTCTAAACTGAGCACTAAAATCTAGGCAGTCAAAACAACTTGCCTCTATAAGCTAGGAAACCAATTCATTCATTTAATTTTTCACCTATCTCATGAATGAATCTTCTAGAAGAGATACATAAGTGTAAAAGTGTCATAAAATTACATCATTTACAACAAGGAGGATAAAAATCAACTCCAAAAAGTCAAACATAGTCAAAACTGCGTTTTGCTGAGCTGTAGGCTGAAATCCTGAGCAATTTGCCTGACGGGTCGCGCGCCTTTGAGAGCACGTTTGGGGCACTTCTAGGTGTCCAAATTGGGCAAGAGTAGGCTTGTTGGAAAGGTCTGTGAGTCTAATTTCCAACCCAACTGGAATTTCTGAATTTTGTTTTCATTTGCCCCTCCAAAATTGCAATCTCCCAAGACTGCTTTCTGTGTGTCAAAAATGTGGCAGAAAGTCATTTTTTGCTTGTTTTTTGACTTTCAGGAGGCCCAAAACTTCATAAAATATCTTGGAAATGGGTGAGCATGTGTAAATTTTCATGCCAAATCCATAAATGCTGAGTTTTTTGAAAATATAGTTGCCAAGTGAAAGGGTCGTGCGGGGGGTGAGACCCGTCAAGCGAAAAAACCTGTTTTTTTCCTTAAAAACCAAAAATCACCCAAAATGCTCAAAATTACTTGGAATTTGTGCTAGAAGTCCCCAATAAAGTACCATGCTCAGTCAAAGAGGCTTTGGCCAAAATTTGGAGTGGATCGGGCGGTTTCCATCGTTTTAGTGCCTTGGCCAACCTCCTTGGATCTAGCGATTGTAATTTTGACATTTCTCTAAAACCATGACACCTGTGCAAAACGTGAAGGAGGTTTTTCTTCTTTGGTATGTTATGGACAAAAACCTCTCTCAGTTTTCCAAAATTCATCTTTTATTGCTCTGGAACATCATTTGAGTGCGACTTGTCCCGATGTGTGAAACAAGGAATTTTGTCGAAATGAAGCGAAATGAAGGGGATAAGGGGCTTCTAAATTCTTGGGGAAATTTTTGGGAGTGGGGAGGGATGTTAGGAAGCAGGGGAAAGTGGAATATTAGAGATTGAGCGAGGGGAAGGGGTCCAAAAGGGCAAAACACAGGCCAAACCTAGAAAATTGCCAAGTTGTAGCTAGAAACTAGGGTTTGTGCAAAAATGAGGAATTTGGGGGATCTCAGTGATGGGAAGCATTTGATAAGGTATATGAAGGATAGGGGAAGGTGTATGAACATCTGGATACAAGTTTTGCCGATGATTTGACCGTCCAAGAGAAATTGCCTTCAAAACCCTAGGAGAGGGAAATGACCTTACCTAGGCGCAACTGAAGCGTGAACTAGGTGTAAAATGACTCATTAGACACTCACATGATAGTCACAACCCTATGAATGATGATAGACTCAGCTGAATGATGAAATGGACTGACATTTGGACAACTTTAGAAGGAGTGAAAGCAAACCCTAGACCTAATGCCTAGTGACCAAATTTTGCTTGAAAACTCTTTGAAATGACAAAATTTGACCTTGACACTCAGAGACCACTTTGTAAGAGCATATTTGATCACTAGAGGAAGGCTGGAAAGACTGACACTAACATTGGCTCCAATGGGGATGGTAGCTCCTTGGAGGTGCCAAGAACGACAGATCTCTGGAAGAGCTAGACAGTGCCTTCATCCATTGGGCAATGGAGTCAAAAACTCAAACTAAAATGCATGACTGAAAATTGATGACTTGACAACACAAATTGACTCTCACTCAACTAAAAACTGACTCAATACTTAAACACAACCGACAAACTGGAAATGATGCTCAAAGTGGAGCTTATTCATCAAAACCTACTCTAACAGTTTCATTCATCACCTGATCAAGTGAAATGAAACAACCAATGCAACCAAGTAAGTATCCCATCTACTATTCGAATTCTCCACAAGTGCTCACTTATGAACAACAAGAGAGAACTGCTCAAAGGAAACTCCCATGACAACTTAGAAATAGTTCCGTTGAAAGATATGAATTCTCTATCCACCTCCAAAAACACTGCATAAGGATCTTGAAATTCAAGCACACTGGAACTTAGCTCATCCAATGGATTACTTCTCTTTCCTTCATACCATGAATGCAAACTTTGATCTGATCCTTGTGACGAGACCTCTGTTGAAAATGAAAAAGAAACCAGCTGCCAGAACAAATTCATATCAGCACATGTTTCAAGCTCACATGTAGTCAATGGAGAAAGACTTTGACTGCAAACCTGATCCAAAACATCAGCTATTGGATCATGAAAAACTTGAAAAGACTGTTGTAATGTATCCATTGAAAATGTATGACATCCTTCTAGCTATTCATCTTTTTCTTGAGAGATTTTATGAAGATTCTGCCTTATAAACTGAAATGCTTTGAAACAAAAGGGTATAGAATCTTCCTGCATCATCAAATCATGTATTTCATCTTCCACAACTTTATCTGTAATCTGCCCTTCAATTTCATTTGGTGGCTGCAAATCTGATGCTACAAACTGCTCAAGAATTTTGTTATCTGTCTCATCCTCAACATTAACACTGAGAGATTGCCGATTTGATATAGGTTGTTCATTTGAAGATCTACTATGCAATCTACCCTTCAAAAACTGAAATGATTCAAAACAGAATGGTACGGAGTCACCTTGAATCATTAAATCATGTGTGTGCACTTCCAATTCTTCATCTGCAACTTGAAAATCAATGGCTTTCGGGGGTTGCAAATCTGAATATGAGAAGTCTTGAACAAAATTTTCATTGCTCTCAAGATGATTCAAATCAAGACTTGTTGACATTTGATTTCTGATTGCATGGTAGTTATCTCTGATGAACTGAAACGAATCAAAACAAAAAGGCAAAGATCCTTCACTTACTTCAAACTTTGCTGCACTTTCCTCGTCAATGTCATAGCTGATATGCGATGGCCGAACATTGTATTCGAGCTGCTGAAAATGAACTTCCTCCTCCCACAAACTAGCTGCTGATTTGTCTGCAAGATTAGCTTCTGTTTGGAGAACATAATCATCATCATACTGATCAAACTGAGGCAAATCATCGGTATAAAACATATCATCAAGCATGCAGGTCATATCAACAATTCTTTCTTCGCCCAGGTGATCTACAAAACAATCATTATCAGATCTATGACAACTAGGATAAGAAACAAAATGTTTTGGATCATCAACTTGTTCTTCTTCAATCAACGAGCCATGAGTTTGAGCATCATAATCATTCCTTGCGTTGATCTTGTCCATCATCTTTTCCACTGTACTTACCAAAATGTCAAGCTTTACCTCTAGAGATGTTGATTCCTCCGGATCTATGTTTTTCATCTCTTCTTCCTTCAACCTTGCCCGTCGGATCAGCAGATGAGCCTCTACATTTACTGCACTGTTTTGCATCTCGTGAAGCGTTGCAATATCCATTTCTCTCAGCTGAAACTCCATCTCCGGATCAAAGGCAACCGGATAGTGCAAGAGAGCAGATCTAGGAGAAGGTCTTATATCAACTGGCATCGAATAATAAACTTGGTTAAATCTCGCTGAAAACTGTTGTACTGTCTCCCCTGGCAATCTTTTCAGCTGGTTATACTCTTCTACAATCAAGAAAAGGTTCTGTCCGATCATCCACCTATCGAGAAAAACTTTGATGAACTGCTGGAAATCTGAGATGCTTGCATCAGGCAGGGCTTTGAACCAACTCTTCACTTTAGCTTGCAAAGAAAGAGCAAAGAGCCTTATACTGACATCTTCTTCATCAACTTCAAAAAGATCTAGAAAATTCTCAACATTCTGCACATGTTGCTTAGCGTTGACATTCTTACATTCACCATCAAACCTCGACAAGTATAGATCATATTTTTTGGGGAAAGCATGGAGAACAGAAGGTAAAACAAGAGGTTTATACCGATCTGGAATTTTACAAGGTGTAGGGGTATGTACAGCAGGTATAGAATCAGTCTTGGTCTTTTGAGATTCATCAATCTGAAGATGATCATCACAAAATTTGGAAAAAGGATCTTGATCAAGCTCAAAGGCATGAAAATCTTTGGTTTTCACGATCTTCAAAGGGAAAGAATCAGCTGCAGGCCTGGGATCTTTTCTCAAATACAGTATACTTTGCAAAGCCTTCTTGACATTCTTGGGAAAAGAGAAGAAATAATTTATGAAAAAGAACAAAATGTCTTGGATGAAATTCCAACTTGAATACCTGGTCTGTCGATGTTGTCCTTTCATGTTTTTGCTGGTCGGGATCATCCTCCAGTGGAGTTTTTGGATCTGATCTCGAAAATGATTTAGAGTCGCCAAGTGAATGATTTCAGCCTTGTCAGTGTCTGATCGTTGTCCACCATCAACAATCAGATCTAAACTTGATACATGTACTGGGGTGAAATGCAAATGAAGTGCTATATTCACAAGCTCACGGAGATTGACTGAAGCAGCGTTTATCTACTTCCGCTTATGCAAAGCAAAAGTGTTTCGAAGGCTACCTGGCATAACTTCAGGCTCCGTCTAAGACTTATGAGACAAACACATCAACCCACAAACAAGTTTGTTCTCCCCAGTATGGTCGCCAATATGTTAGCGCTTGAAATTTCACCTCAGGCTGAGAAAGGTAAACTTCAAGGCAACATCAAACCACTTAGCCTCGTAGCTAGCCCTACGGGGCAGGAGAGGGCTCTCTCCGGTCTATCTCGATAAAGATCTTCAATGGGCAAGATAACCAATAGGGTAACACTGATTTTAGGCTAGTAAACTGATCAAAAGGGTTGATTTGGGATTTTTAGGGTTTTTGGTGGAAAATTGGGGAAATGGCAATTTTAGGTGCGGGGATTGGACACAGTTTTCGCAGGGGGTTCTTTGGGGCGAGGTAGGAAACAGTATTGATGCCTTTAATAGAGATGGATGGATGAGAATGACCGGTGAGGAGTTAAAGAGAGCAAGCAATAACCTTGAATTCCCTTTAAACAGTCGAAAACATTGATATTAAGCAAACTTAAAAGCAGAGCATGACAGTCATGAGTTCTACTTTAACACTTCATTTGCCTAATGTGCAGAAGGAAAAGTAAGGAAATGATTCACATAACACACTTAAAAGTACAAAGAGAAACACACCATCAATACATGTGTCCACAAGAATCCCAAAAAGGACTGCAAAACCCTGGTCTTCCTTTGCCAAAAATTGCAGAGATACAGTGAGTAATACAATAAGAGCTTCTCCCTCAAGAGTCCAACCTTCCAACCTCTGAAAATGACTAAGAAAATACATAATATAGGCAAGATAACACCTTTCCTTGCCTCTAGGGGTCGAGCTCATCCTTCTAGGATCTATTTCAACCAATTCTAAACTGAGCACTAAAATCTAGGCAGTCAAAACAACTTGCCTCTATAAGCTAGGAAACCAATTCATTCATTTAATTTTCACCTATCTCATGAATGAATCTTCTAGAAGAGATACATAAGTGTAAAAGTGTCATAAAATTACATCATTTACAACAAGGAGGATAAAAATCAACTCCAAAAAGTCAAACATAGTCAAAACTGCGTTTTGCTGAGCTGTAGGCTGAAATCCTGAGCAATTTGCCTGACGGGTCGCGCGCCAAATCCTGACGGGTCGCGCGCATTTGAGAGCACTTTTGGGGCACTTCCAGGTGTCCAAATGGGGCAAGAGTAGGCTTTCTGGAAAGGTCTATGAGTCTACTTTCCAACCCAACTGGAATTTCTGAATTGGGTTGTCATTTGCCCCTCCAAAATTGCAATCTCCCAAGACTGCTTTCTGTGTGTCAAAAATGTGGCAGAAAGTCATTTTTTGCTTGTTTTTTGACTTTTAGGAGGCCCAAAACTTCATAAAATCTCTTGGAAATGGGTGAGCATGTGTAACTTTTCATGAAAAATCTAGAAATGCTGAGTTTTTTGAAAATAGAGTTGCCAAGTGAAAGGGTCGCGCGGGGGGTGAGACCCGTCAAGCGGAAAAACTTGTTTTTTGCCTTAAAAACAAAAAATCACCCAAAATGCTCAAAATTTCTTGGAATTTGTGCTGGAAGTCCCCAATAAAGTACCATGCTCAGTCAAAGAGGCTTTGGCCAAAATTTGGAGTGGATCGGGCGGTTTCCGTCGTTTTAGTGCCTTGGCCAACCTCCTTGGATCTGGCGATTGCAATTTTGACATTTATCTAAAACCATGACACCTGTGAAAAAAGTGAAGGAGGGTTTTCTTCTTTGGCATGTTATGGACAAAAACCTCTCTCAGTTTTCCAAAATTCATCTTTTATTGCTTTGGAACATCATTTGAGTGCGACTTTTCCTGATGTGTGAAACAAGGAATTTTGTCGAAATGAAGCGAAATGAAGGGGATAAGGGGCTTCTAAATTCTTGGGGAAATTTTTGGGAGTGGGGAGGGATGTTAGGAAGTGGGGAAAGTGGAATCTCAGATATTGAGCGAGGGGAAGGGGTCCAAAAAGGAAAAACACAGGCCAAACCTAGAAAATTGCCAGGTTGTAGCTAGAAACTAGGGTTTGTGCAAAAATGAGGAATTTGGGGGATCTCAGTGATGGGAAGAATTTGATAAGGTATACGAAGGATAGGGGAAGGTGTATGAACATCTGGATACAAGTTTTGCCGATGATTTGACCGTCTAAGAGAAATTGCCTTCAAAACCCTAGGAGAGGGAAATGACCTTACCTAGGCGCAACTGAAGCATGAACTAGGTGTAAAATGACTCATTAGACACTGACATGATAGTGACAACCCTATGAATGATGATAGAATCAGCTGAATGATGACATGGACTGACATTTGGACAACTTTAGAAGGAGTGAAAGCAAACCCTAGACCTAATGCCTAGTGACCAAATTTTGCTTGAAAACTCTTTGAAATGACAAAATTTGACCTTGACACTCAGAGACCACTTTGTAAGAGCATATTTGATCACTGGAGGAAGGCTGGAAAGACTGACACTAACAGAAGCATCATGTGATCCATTTTGTTTGCAACGAATGCAATGCGGATCTACTTTTTCTGCTTGAGAATGTCTGGCCCCCTTGCCTCTGAAGTATCTTCCTCTTCCTCTTCGTCCACCTCTTCCTCTTATAGAATCTTGAGCAGGATGCTTTTCTTTATGAACAAGGCAAACAGTCTCTTCAGAAGATTCAGGGACTATCTTCTTTCCAAAGGCTTTCTCTCTTTCAGCAAACTTTTTCACAAGAGAGTCAAAGGTTATATCTTTAAGATTTCCATTTGCTTGTAATGACTCAAGATAATTGGAGTAGGTAGGATAGAGTGCTTTGAGAAAGGCAATAAGAGAGATATCCAGCTCAACCTTAGTGGATTTAATATCATGCATTATAGACTTTATTTCAGATGCAAGAGCAAGAGGATCATTATTTTTCAGTTCAAGAGTGAAGAGTTTAATCATGAGCTGAACAACTTCAAGTGCAGAATGTGAATCATAGAGTTCTTTCCTTTTGTAAAGCTTCAAAGGCAGTGGAATAGGATGAAATATGACGACTTACTTCTTCATTTACAGATGCTGCGATCAATGCATAGGCTTTGTTGTTCTTGTTTTCCCAAATGACAAGTTCTTTATCTGATGTAGGCTGCACAGGGTCTTTGTCTTCTTCTCCGACACACACTCCTTTCCACAACTCATTGTAGATGAGGGTGTGTTTTACCATCCGAGACCATTCAGAATAGTTCTCCTTGCCAGTGAGAACTATTCCTACCATAGAGATGATTGAATGCATTCTGTAAAAAATTACTTCTGCTAAAAAAATCCTTACATTACAGCCTTCAAATCCCTCTAATATTTTGCTAAAAGCATCAGCATTTCATTGTACATATCACTGCAATACTACTATGTTTTGAAAAATGCGCAATGGATCACTTCAATATATCACTTCATTCTATTAATATATCACTTCAATATATCAATACTACAAATGCTTTGGTATATAAGACATTCTGGAAACACCGCAATATTTTGAATGATATACAAACGCTTTGAATTATTTAAACTGTGTAATATCATGAAGTCAACAAACTGCTCAATGCTATACCAAAATGGCCATCATAAATATATATTGAAGTTAAAATCAACAGCACAACATTATACCAAAACCACCATACTGAAGTTAAAATCATCTCTCTTGTCATATATCGACATTCTCAAACTTAAGGGACTCACAGATTACAGAGCGACTTCAATTAATCAGGAGGACCATGCCTTGTATAATAGCCTCTGATAATGGAGCTCTACCCACATTTAAGATGAGCGAGTCCACCTTCATTGCCAGCTTGATGCCGAAGCAGGAGATCGGTGCACAGAAATTTCTCGAGACACACCTTACTTATGATGGGAGAGGGGTGATTATTGCAATATTTGATTCTGGTGGTAAATAAGTCATGGAAGAATCCCTCTGGAGAGTGGCGAGTAGGTTATAAGTTGGTATATGATCTTTTACAGAGACATTGACTGCTCGCTTAAAGAAAGAACGAAAGAAAAAATGGGAAGAGAAACATGCGGAAGCCACACTGGAGGTTTTAAGTAAGCTCGCGGGATTTGATCAGAAACACCCTAAACCTGGCAGTAACACATTAAAAAAGGAGCGTGAAGATCTTCAAAACAGAGTTGATTATCTTTAGAAACAAGCGGATTGCTATGAAGACAAGGGCCCAGTAATAGATGCTGTTGTATGGTATGTCGGCAGTGTATGGAGAGCAGCACTTGACACACAAGACCTTGAGGAGGATCCATCCGAAGATGCTGCGTTCGATTGGGATAGGCTTTCTTCAGATGTAGATATGATGGACGCCAACGCCGAGGGCGAGGCAGATGATTTTGAGGATATGCCGCTAAATAATCAATGTGCCACTTCTGGAGTGGAAATCTGGTGATTGGATTTGTGGTAGGTCAGGATGTAATGAGCATAACTTCGCCCAGTAGAATGGAATGCTTCAGGTGCAGTGCTCCAAGGGAGTTGAGAATTGAACGGTAATCGAGAGGCGGTTGCAGAGATTGAAGCTGTTCAGGAAGCTTTCAAAAGAAGCTCTGAGTCGGGCGATTTGTGGAGAAAGGAAGTATTAACCAGAGAGGCAGTGGGATTCAACGTAATGGTAGCAACGTATACGGTGTGGAGAGGCAGTGAAAATGATCAAAAATTGTGTGGAGAGGCAGTGAAAAAAGGGGTATAACTGATGCAACTAGTCAAGGTATAACCGACACTTCATGTGCAGAGAATCAACATCATTGAGACGTAGGACAGAGGTGCTTAGGACAGAGGAGCGCTCAGGACAGAGCAGCACTCAGGACAGAGGAGTGCTCAGGACAGAGATAAGGGAGTTACAAGGAATCTGGGACCTGTGCTCTGATACCATGTCAGGCCAGGGTAACTCCAAAATGGGCAGAAGAAAACTGACTGATTATTTCATTAGATAACTATTGTTTATATACATAAAATGGGACGGATCAGTTCATCTTCTTGATGACTGTTCACGTTCCAGTTTACCCAACCGTTGAAGATTAGGTGTGAACATGTAGGAAATCATGGAATCTCATCCGAACGAATAGAAAATGGGTTGCAGCAATCTTTTCAAGTTTTTCATGATCCAATAGCTGATGTGTTGGATGATGTCTGTAGTCAAAGTCCTTCTCCATTGATTACATGTGAGCTTGACAAAAGTATTGATACAAACTTAATCCGGCAACTGGTTTCTTTGTCATTTTCAGTAGGAGTCTCATCACAAAGCTTAGACCAAAGTTTGCATTTATGGTGTGAGGAAAAGAGAAGTAATCCATTAGATGAGCTAAGTCCCAGTGTGCATGAATTTCGAGATCCTTATGCAGTGTTTTTGGAGGCGGATAGAGAATCCATATCATTCAACAGATTTGTTTCCAAGTTTTCATGGGAGTTGCCTTTCAGTGGTTCTCTCTTGTTGTTCATAAGCGAGCACTTGCGGAGAATTCAAACAGCAGCCAGAATACTTACTTGGTTGCATTGGTTGTTTCATTTCACTTGATCAGGTGATGAATGGAACAACTAGAGTAGGTTGTATTGAATAAGCTTCATATTGAGCATATTTTCTAGTTTTTCGATTGTGTTTAAGTATCGAGTTAGTTTTAAGTTGAGTGAGAGTCAGTTTGTGTTGTCAAGTCGTAAGTTTTCAGTCATGCATTTCAGCTTGAGTTTTTTGACTCCACTGCCCAATGGATAAGGCATTGGTCTGCTCTCCCAAAGATCTGTTGTTCTTGGCACCTCCAAGGGGCTACCATCCCCATTGGAGCCAATCTTAGTGTCAGTCTTTACAGCCTTCCTCCAGTGATCAAACATGATCTTACAAAGTGATTTTAAGGTGTTAAGGTCAAATTTTGTCATTAGTGAGTCTTCAAGCAAAATTTGGTCACTAGGTATTAGGTCTAGGGTTTGCTTTTACTCCTGTCAAAGTTATCCAAATGTCGTTCCATGTCACCATTCAGCTGAGTGTACCATCATTCAGATGGTTGTCATCATCATGTTTCCAATGGGTCATTTTACACCTTGTTCATGCTTCAGTTGTGCCTAGGTAAGGTTCATTTCCCTCTCCTAGGGTTTTGAAGGCAATTTCTCTTGGATGGTCAAATCATCAGCAAAACTTGTAACCTGATGTTCATACACCTTCCCCTATCCTTAATGTACCTTATTAACCACTTCCCATCACTGATATCCCCCAAATTCCTCATTTTCGCACAAACCCTAGTTTCTTGCTACAACTTGGCAATTTTCTAGGCTAGACCTGTGTTTTGCCCTTTTGGACCCCTTCCCCTCATTCAATCTCTAAAATTCCACTTTCCCCTACTTCCTAACATCCCTCTTTACTTCCAAAAATTTTCTCAAGAATTTAGAAGCCCCTTATCCCCTTCATTTCGCTTCATTTCGACAAATCCCCTGTTCCACACATTGGGCTAGGTTTTACTCCAATGATGTTTTTGAGCAATAAAAGATGAATTTGGGAAACCTGAGAGAGGTTTTTGTCCCAAATAGGCCAAGGAAGAAAAAAATCCTTCATTTTTTACACAAGTGTCATGGTTTTAGAGAAATGTCAAAAACACAGTTGCCTCGGGAGAATTGATGCACCTCTGTAGTGACCTTGGGAAAATCAAGTTTTCTACTAGCTTGGTTGGCCAAATGACTTTCTTGATGAGTTAAATTATAACTAGACACAAAGAGCTTTCCAATGAGCTATCATGAGCTCAATTTGGAGTTGAGGAAGACCTTCAAAAGTTGACTGCAACAACACTCTGCCTTTAGGAAGCCTCATTTTGCACATTTTGACCAGTCTTGAGCGATTTGATTTTTGACAGGACAAATGAATTCCAAATTGAAAAATTCCAGTTGGTTGGAAAGTAGACTCAAAGACTTTTCCAATGAGCTATCCTGCGCCCAATTTGGACATCGGGAAGGCTTTCAAAAGTCTCCTGTAAAAAGCGCTATGGACTGGGTAGGTGGCGTGGCGCATTGGGCAACTGGCGTGGCGCACATAACTGGTGTGGCACATTGCACTGCAATTTCCAGTGAAAAAATACACTGGCGCGGCGCATAGAGAAGGTGCAGCGCGTTGGGTTTGATGCACGACGCACAGAGCTGGCAAGCCCGAAAACTCCAAAAACTTGCTCTAAATCGCCCTAATATTGTGGATCATCACTTGTATAAGTAAGTTGAGCTTCTATTATTGTTTTTCATCCAACGTTGGTGCTTTTTTGATGGTGGTTTCCTTATGGTGTTTAAAAGAAACCAAACCCTATCTCTTGAAATTTCTCAAAGGAAATTGCTGCCTAGGGTTAGTATTGACTTTTTTGGCTACCAAATCCACTTACCACTCCCTTACTCCATTTTTCCTTTGATTTCCCTATTCCCTAAATTCACACACCCCTAACTTCACTAATCCCATATCCCAAATCCCATTTCCAAAAATCCCACATGCAAATTCATAAACCCTAGTCCTATACTAAAAACTCCCAAACTATTCTCTAATTCTCTGTTCCCTTAACTAAACCCTACTCCAACAGTCCATAAATCCCTCACTATTTTCTCCCTCCATAGTCCCTTGTATCACTCTTCCCTTGGTGGCAAAAGTCAAAAAACATCACAATCACTTACTTCTCATCAAGGCAACTCCAAGACAGTTCATCCAATAGCAGAGATGGCATTTGATCCTTCATATGACCGTGATGAAAGACACACAGTGACTCTCCTACAAAGGTACATGCACCCAAGAGACCTCATAAAGGTGGCAAAACATTCGGGAGAATCGCCAAGCTGCTCAAAGGAGGAGGGTGGAGTTCACTTCACTAGAGCAAGAAATCAATGTCGATCGGGAGTCCTGGCTCAAGAGAGTCAATATCCACTTAGAGAGATTGTTGGAGAAGTCCAACAAAGAGAAGGCATTGCTGAGACACATGGCTTTTCATTACATGGCGAGGAACAAAGTTTGCAAGGCGCGAATCAGGAGTTTAAAGGAAAAATTAAGGAAGGCATCAAAGAGGCAAAAGGAGCATGATCGACTTCAGATATTGGCTGAGGCTTCCTTGGCCCAACACCATGTTTGATGAAGAAGACTCAGCCCAAATTTCAAAAAATTTGGAGCAATTTTTGCATTTTGGAAATTTTTTGGCACAAAAACAAGATTTTCTGCCCTATGCGCTGCGCCACGTGGCGCTCGCTTTTGCTAGGAGCCTCCAAAGCACAAAAACTCAGAATTTTTGGATTTGGCATGAAAAATTATGCTTTCCTACCTATGGCCAAGAAATTTGGGAAGGTTTTGAGCCCTCAAAAAGGTCAAAAACACTCAAAAAATGACATCACGGCCCCTATTTTGACACACAGGAAGCAGTGTTGGGAGAATGGACTTTTGGAGAAACAGATTGAGGCCAAATTGAAAAATTCTACTTGGGTTGGAAAGTAGACAAGCAGACCTTTCCAACAAGCACACTTGGAGCGAATTTGGACATCGTGAAGGCCTCCAAAAGTGGGTCCAAACAGGCGCGATGCATAGAGAATCAGGCACGGCGCATAGAGGAAAAATTGCCAGTTTGACCAAGTTTTGCTTTGTTTTTCACCCAACTTTGGCTAGTTTCACTTTTTCACTTTCCTAATGGAAAATTTGTGATGTAATTTGATGAAAATTGATGGATCATGATGTAAATATGTTAAATTTTCACTTGTAGAGGTAGATTCATCAGTTTAAAGGTTGTTTGAAACTGAATGAATCAGTTCCCTTGTTTCTAGAGGCATGCTATTATGTTGCCTATTTTCTAGTTCTCAGTTTAGAATCAGTTGGATCAACTCCTAAACATATGAACTCGACCCCTAGAGGCAAGGATGAGCTATGTTTGTCTATATTATGTTGTTTTTCAGTCATTAGCATGGTTGGACTCTTGAGAAAGCCTTGAGCTTCATTGTACACTCATATCAGCATTTTGGCTAAGGAATTGAGACCAGGATTTGCAGCACTCTTTGGGATTCATGTGGCAATTTGTCTTGGTACAATGCTTTCTTTTGTAATTGTGAATTTGCTTATGTGTTATGTATGCCATTCTCTATCTTGTTTCTTCTTAACTAAACAAACAAGAGTGTAAGTAGAATCCATTGAAATTGCAGTGCTCTACTTGAGGTTTGCTTTAGTTTCTTGATGTTTTCAATTGTTTGGAGAGGATCCATGAATTTCCTTGCCCTCTTCAACTCCTCACCTGTCTAATCTTTCCATCTCACTCAAATTGAAGTGCCAAAAACAATTTCCTACCTTGCCGCATTGGGATCTCTGCAAGATTGAGCCTCAATCCCCGCACCCAAAATCTACCTTTCCATTTGAGCCAACAAGAAACATCATGTCATTCAATCAAACTCTCTTGCACATATACCTAGCCTAAGATCAATATTTCTATCAGTCATCTCAAGCCCTCATCGATTATAATTTGCTGAGATTGACTCGGAGAGAGCCCTCTCCCGACATGGTAGGGCTAGCTACCAGGTTAAGCGTGGTTTGATGTTGGCCTTGGATCCTACCTTCCTCAGCCTAAGGTAAATCTAGGCTCTAACAATTAGGATGAGAATTGTTTGAAAATAATTAGGTTGTTTTTTACATAAACATTTAAGTCTCTTTTGGTTTTTGGCCAAATAATTATACTTTTTCTTTTTTATCAAAAACTTATAATATTTTATCATAGTGTTTTTATTAGATTTATAAAAGGTAGTTTTAGCATGTTAATTTCAAATTTAGTATGAGGGGTTAAAAATTAATGTTTATTTATTATATGTAACTTTAAGGTTTAGCTTAATTTATAGATGAAATAGTTTTTTTTATCGGAATTTAGTTATACAATTTCAAGTAATATTGTGAGATTTTGTTATTTAAAATACATTTTTAAATGCATAAATGGATTCATCTAGCTCCTGAAATACTTGAATTTTATAGATTAAACAACTTAAACTCAAGTTTTTAAAAGTCTATGTCATACTTTGATTAAAATTAATTAGTAAAAAATAATCTAACAAAACCATTTCATCTACAAATTAAACTACCCCAATTTTAAATATATTTTTTAATATTAAAATAATTATATATTTTTTTCTTTAATTTCAATTATATTATTATTATTAATATTATAATTGAAAAATTTATTTAAATTTTTATTTTTTTATATATTTAAAGTTATCATACTGAAACATAATAATATTCAAAATCTAATTTATTGTGATTACTTATCTTATTATTACATATTTTACTCAATTTCCTTAAGATTAGTTTGTTGGAACTGCAGAGGTTACCCATGGAGACAAGGACCTGGGTTAGGGCCTATTGCGGAAGATAGAGACCTAATTTGCCTCATAGAAATACATGAGCATGAAGGGTGCAAGACACCTTGGTTTGAAGGATACTAGAAGATGGCGCTGTGGAAAAAGGCAGCAAGAAATGGCAAAGGGAATGAGGGCATCATGGTTTTAGTAAGGGATAAAGAAGGTCATCTCATTCAGTTAGAAAAAGAAGCCTCAAATAAGCAATTCATTTGGTTTAAAATATCAAAAAATGGAAACCACATCAGAATTGCAGCATGCTATTTTGCGCCACATGTTTCAAAAATCTACAAAGGTAGAGGGCTTGACCATAAAGATCCATTTGCAACCTTAAAGTCGGATATTGCAACATATTCGCAACTAGGTGAAGTCCTTATAGTGGGTGATTTCAATGCTAGGACTGCAAGTGAGCAGGCTAGAATTATTTGTTGTAAAGATGATTGTGACCCTATTTGGCTTACAGAAGAAAGTAATCATCAGTGGGAAAGAATTTCAGAGGACAACGGCTGCAATCTCTTTGGTGAACAATTGCTTACTCTATGTGGGGCCTTTGATTTAGTCATTCGTAATGGCTTGACTAGATGGGTAAAGTCTGGTAATTTCACTTGAAATACTTACAATGGAGCAAGTGTGGTAGATTATGTAATTTACTCGCATGGTTTGTGTGAGAACATGGAGGAAGTTTTGATTGGAGATCAGCTGTGGGACTTGAAATCAGATCACAAGCCAATTCATTTATGTTTCTCTTGGATTGGAAAGGAACAACTAGAGTCAAAAATTCAGGATGTCCAACAAAATCTCCCATAGGGCATAATTATTTTGACCCCAGAAAATTGTCATACCTTCAAAATGACGCTAGAGAGGCTCTTCGAGAAGGAGAAAATTACAATTCACAGCCTTCATAGTCATGAATTAACACAGTTAATTCAATGCACACTTGCAAAGTGAAAAAGAGAAAAAATTAAGAAGTCTGAAACAAATTGCTTTCCGGTTAATGATTGGTTTGATGAGGAATGAAAAAAGGAAAGAAGAATGTGGAAAGAGTCAAACAATGATAATATAAATCTCAAAGATAACAAGCAGTTATTAAGCAAAAGAAAGGCTGATTTCATGGTTTCAAGGAGGGAAGAACTAATCTTCCTTGAGGAAAATAATCCCAAACTATTTTGGAAGGAGCTCCAACCAAAAAGATACAAATTGGAAATAATATTATAGCTTCTAAATGGTTTGACTATGCAAGACAACTCTATAAGTAGGTTCCCAAGGTTGACCCTCCCCCTTTGGTCAACGCTAATACTGAACTCTTCACGGTACTAGAGGTAGAGATGGGTATCAAGAAGTTGGGTGTTAGAAAAGAAAAAGACTTAGTTGAACTCCAAGAAAAATATCTAAAAGTGGGGCTCAAAGATTCTTGCACCTCACATTACAAAAATCTTCAACAACATCATACAACAAGGGCTCCCCACAGATTGTATAACTAGTCTGTAGTACCTCTTTTCAAGAGTGGTGACGTCAATAGTTCCTCCAATTATAGGACCATCATGATAAACCCTTTGTTTGCAAAACTATTTGGAAGCATGCTAGAAAACAAAATCAGCAAGTGGGAAGAAGAAAGAGATAAGTGTGCTAAAGGGCAAGCAGGTTTTAGACCTAAACATTCCACAATTGATCATTGTATAACTTTAAAGCACATCATTGAAAAACTTTGGGAGAAAAAGAAAGAATTCTTTTGTTGCTTTGTTGATTTCAGAAAAGCATTTGACTTGGTTCCTAGGGATAATCTTTGGCACAGAATGGAGGAACTTGGGGTTCCTAAACATTTGAGAGAAGTCATGCATAGGCTATATGAAGAGGTGAAAGTCAAAATCAGAACTTCAGCAGGCATTTCTGAAAGTTTTAGAAGCGATATTGGAGTCAAGCAAGGTTGCCCACTATCTCCTACCCTTTTTGGTTTATATATCGGCAAGCTTGAGGAGTGGTTAAATTCACAAGGGGGTGATGATATCTATTTGGGAAAGTTTGTTATAAGGCTTCTTTTGTATGCAGATGACCTTATTCTGATTGCTACATCGGCTCTTGGTTTGCAAGAGAACTTATTATCCCTCAAGAATTTTTGTAGAAGTGTGGGGATGCAAGTCAATATGAGCAAAACGAAAGTAGTGGTCTTCTCTAAGAAAAGAAAACATAAGTAGCATAAGTTTTACTTTGAAGGCAACATTCTGGAAGAAGTTGCGGATTACAAATACCTCAGAATTGACTTCAACAAAAATCTAAGCTGGAATGGTTGTAGAAAGAAAAGAACTTTTGGGGGTTGGAAAGCATTTTATGCTTTTCAAATAGAGAGGTAGGGTTATGGGACTGGAAAACCACTCAAACTCTTTTTGGGCTTCTAGCGAATGCCGATCATTCTCTATGGTTGTGAACTATGGGCCAACGTACATCCGACATTCAGTGGAGACAAATTGAGAAAATTTAGAAGTGTTTGATTACAAACAAATTCAAGATTAAAAGTGTAGTTCCTTATGATACCTTGTTAAGTGAAACAGGGACTGGTCCTATAGAAGCAATTGCTATGGTGCGAGTCATAAGGTATTTTAAAAAAATTGAGCAAATTGAAGAGGGTAGATGGCCTAAAGTTGTCTTTAATGATAGATTGTGCAAGAGAAAAAAAAACTTGGATGCAACAAAATAACAAATGGTTTAGTAAATGGGGTATTGGCTTGAATGCGTGTCCCATAAACAACAAAGAGATAAAAGCTTTTGTTATGGAAATGTTCCACAAGTGTACTTGGGATAAGGAGCTAGGAAGAAAGAAAAATTAATATATTGAAATGTTTAATCCCACTCATAGTCATCCACCAAAAGCATACATAGAGGCCAATATCTCTTGGAGAGCCAAAATTCTTATTGCTCAGTTAAGGACTAATTCTCATCAATTCGTTGTGAAACAGGGCGCTCGAAAAGGCCAAAGGAAGTGTGGGAGGAAAAAGTATGCATTTTTTGTTCTTTCGGAAAAGTGGAAACATAAAAACATTTCATTTTAGAATGTGAGGCCTTCAAAGACAATAGGAAAGGTTATGCAGATATGCTGGTAGCTAGCTCTTTGGATAATCTATTTAGCGAGGGGTTTGTCGAGAAGCTTGGAGCATTTATTTTGAAGCTTCACAAAAAAAGGGTCGAATACATCAAGCAGATGAAGAAGCCTTGTAGACGTTAAAAATAATTTCTTTCTTTATATATAAAAAAGAATTCTAACTTTCATGTTATGTAATTTGTATTTAATAATTGGCCATATAGTAAAAAAATAATAGTGGTTGAGAAAAAAGAAATAACATCTTGAATATGAGAGATTTATTATTAGTCTCAGGTTATCCAATTGAACACCAAATATGGCATTGGGTTCCTCGTAAGTGGGGAAGAGTCAAGTAAGACATACCAAGGTGCGAAAACTTTATGACTTTTAAGAGTTGGGTAAAATTTAATAATAAAGAATTTAAGAATATCAATATATTCCATATTTTATAATTTTATAATGGGAAATAATATTAAATTTAAAGTAATTATTTTTATTATAATAGAATTTTATTAGAAAATGAAAATATAATATTAAATTTAAAATAATTATGTATTGTTTGTTTGGGGTAGCTCAATTGGTAATGGTCGTAGAAATGAAGTCTCACTAAATGTAAGTCTTGGGTTCAAATCTTGTGCTACCCCCAATTGGAGTGAGAAGATGGACATGATGAAGATATAGTCCTACCAAGCTTACCCAAAAAAAAGGTAATTATGTATTATAATTATGATGATTAATGTCTAAGTAAGAAATTAGTGAAAACTTTTTAATATTTTATTTCTATGATTAAAAAGAAGAGAAAGAAGCTTTCTTAATTACTATAGTTTTGTTGACTTAACAATATTATTTTTAAAATAGTATTTATTTTGTTAGTTTTAATTTTATTTTTTTCTAATGATTGATATTATGTAATTAATTTATCCAATTTCAAATTTTAATTTTATTTATTTATTTAGAAGTGATACTTAATACTATGTAATTTATTTATTTAATTCCAATCTTACTTCATCTTTGTGGATCGTTAATGTAATAAATGTTAAATGAATTATTCAAAATCATGAAAAATTAATTAATTACAACTAATAGTCATAAATTTACACAAATAATTTAAAAAATAATATATTATCATAAAAATAAAAATATAACATACACTATATAACAAAATCTCCACCATGTTACACAACTTAATAATATAAAAAATAATATATTCTTAGATAATGAATAAATATCTTAAAAATATTTAATATCTATTGAACTTTCTTTTAAACTAGTATAGATCTATTTTAACTTCTGATCTAGCAAGGGCTGAGAGGGATAATAAATCTTTCAAGATGCAGACTTCAGAGTGTAAAGCTTGAGAAAAAGTTTACATATCGAGTAACTTGATTTATCTTAACTAGTGGTAGATATCAAGTTAAAATAGATCTATATTGGTTTTGAGCAACACTCTAATAAAATATTTCAACTATTGAAAAAATAAAAAAATTATTTATAATTCACATTCTCCACATTCTATATATATATATATATATATGGGGAGATGCATACACTAAATTAGTTTGTCTATATGAAGGGATACATACATTAAATTAGTAGTATTATTATTATTTAAAAATATTTTTCTCTCCACACATACATATTGAATTATTTTTGTTATTAATATTTCTTTTTATCCATACATTTAATTATTTTTATTACTAATCTTTTCTAAAATGTTACATATTAAATTTATATTAAACATTGAAAGAAATATTCCACATATCTTGAATTAGAAAGCACCGAGTAATAGAAGAAGAATTCTTTCACTCTTTCTCTTTATATATGTTTGATGTTAAAATCTTTTACTCAACATGCATATTGAAATATTTGATTTATAACTTGCATCAAACTTCTTTGTTACTAATATTTTTTAAATCTTATATATCAAATACATATTATGAATGAAATAAAGTACACATCTCCTAGCAATGGAAAGTGAAAATATAAAAATATTTCTTTATCTTTCTCTCTATAAAGTTGATATAAAATTATGTTATTAGTCACTGCTAACACTGGACTCTAGCAATATATTTTCTTGTTGACCACTATTAGCATTAACTAATACAATTTATAATGTTTAAATTTGAAAAAAAAAATATTTTCAATATTATTAAAAAAATAATTCCAAACATTTGATTGAACCATAATTTGAAGGTCTTATTGCATCCTTTGCACAATATAATGTCATGTGGATAATTGTCTCACATATTTTATGCCATAATTTATGGATATGGTTGCAATATTCATGCATGATTTTTAGATATTTGTGTAGTGATTTTTTATTCTTAACCTCTCCATGAAAATCATCCAAACATAATATCCTTACAAATAGCCCATACTCAAATAAATAATATATTTACCATCATTTAAGTTTTTGCATAAAAAATGGATGGGAATAAGATGTAAATAAATATAGTTACTAGTAGTTACTTCTTATCATTGTTTATGTTTTTCTTAGCACTTATGTCAAAGTAAAATTGTAAATTTATAGACTTACTAGTGGCCACTACCCACCAAAATTAATGCAAGTAAGCAATTAATTTTACATCTCAATTTATTAGTTCTTATGAAAGCAAGACTAAAGCAGTCAATTTGCTTATTGACCATTATTAATTTAACATTAAAAAATGTAGGTTATAGCTTTTTAAGCAATTTTTCTATAGCATAATTTGGAATTTGAGTGGCAGGGACTAAACTTGCTCTACATAATTTGTTTAATATGGACATTGAAAGATTTTACTTATAACGACAATAAAATATATTTTGTTCTTAATGTCTTTTTGTTTTAAATATTTATACCAATAGGCATGTGAATAAGTCTTCCAAAATTTTAATTTAATTAACAATATTTAATGTCTTCATCTGTCACTTCGTGTAACTCATGCAACCATAAGTGATATAGCGAATTTTTTTTTATATTAATTATTATTAATTACGACGTAAGGCGTTCCCCTTTGAAAAGAATCCCATACCATGCCACCTATATTGTCGTGAGTCATTGATATGGGTGCCAAAAGAATCCCATCCCATGCCACCTATATTGTCCTGAGTCATTGATCTAGGTACCACCTGTATTGTCGTGAGTCATTGATTTGGGCATTAGACGATTGAAATAACGTCAACCATCAGATTGAAACTACTTTTGTTAGCTATAATTCGGTTAAGTGATAGGTCCGGTATTGTTAGTTACAATTACATACCATGATAAGCCACAGCTGCCGAGAGGATGATGCCACTGCTGCACATAAGCTCTTGGTCAGACGTTGTTGGCCTCTTCCTCGCCACATTGGTTTTCTTGGGAGCAGGAACCCTCTGCCTAAACTCCATTTTCCCCAAACGACTCAGGTTTTGCTGCCGCTCTCTACTGGGATCGTGACAGTGGCTTCTCTGGTTTTTACCTGGTCTCAGGGAGTGTCTCACGGAGTCGACCATGCTGCCCATGCAGCAGCAGATTTTGGTTGATACGTTTACCTCTATTATATGATGATTATTTATAAAATGTGATATCCGAATGGTTCCTTGTTAAATTTTCTTTCTGGGAATTTCTTTTTTTTTAATATTCTTCAATAATGCCTAATATTTGATTCATAGTAGGATTTCCAAATTGCTAATATTTGATTCATAGTAGGATGTCCATATTACTTATTATAACAAGAAAAAGAAACTGTTTTCTTGTTAGAACCGCTCCTATTTAAATAAGAGTGTCATACATTTACATTATCGCATACTGTATATTGCTTTCACCTGAGTTGTAAACATTGTTGTGAATAAGAAAGAACCTTATTTATGTTTATATCTACTATGGTCGTCTTTGTACTTTATCGCATATTGTATATTGCTTTTACCGGAGTTGTAGTTTCCTAAAGAAAAAACATAAATTTTTCTAGCTTAATCTTCAGCTCGTCCATATGGTACATAATCCAATCATCAACATAAATTTCTCGCCATTCCTCATTTTCATGATTCATAAAATCTACAAACAATTATTTCAACTAGCATCAATTGATTTCTCATTTTGACGTACAAACGTGGGGAGCCAGAAGATTTGCATAAACTCACAGTTGCTTGTGGTTATTGCGTATCATTAAAGGTAAACGCTGCACAGGCAAAGTGAGGAAAAAATGACTTTTACTAATCAAATTGAGGATGATGTGGCAGTAATATTCTAAGGTACTTCACTATCTGGAATATCCAAAGTGTATATAAATGTATGACATATAAATATTATATTATATTTAGAATTATATTTTTTTAATACATTTTCATCAATATAAATTAATAAAATAATATTAAGATATCATGTATTTTATAATATAAAATTCTATTATATTTATATAAAGCATATAAGATTTAATATAAGAAATTAGATTAATAAAATAATATTAATATATCATGTATTCTATAGTATAAAGTTGTAACATCCCTAACGTAATAACAATTTACGGGTTGGTTGTAAACCGAAAGTCGTCGTAACTCATCTTAATTAATCAGTTATGAATAGTTATTGATCCTTAGCATTCGGAACTATTGGAATGGGATGAGATCGAGTATGTGACAAGTGGGGGGCAGTTATGGATTTTCCGTTCCCTGTGCATCTTCTCCAACGAACTCGACCCAATGAATGCGGAAGGAGGAAAGATGATGAGGGGCGGGGGTTTATTCCTCTAGCGACGGCAAGAACGGATAGCAAGAGCTCTGGTAAGCTTTTAAGTGGCGGTGGCTCCGTGTGCTGAGGATATTGCCGTCAAGAGGGTCAAGGAACGGTTCCTTGGGTTATATGCCTGTTATATATTAGTGTGGATCGCTGAACCGCGTGTGGGAAGGCTGCATAAATTTGTATCCAATTAGCCGAGTGTTATCTGCGCGATTGGAGGGAGCTGGGACAGAACTTCATGCGGAGGAGGTATGCTCATGTGTAATAGCCGTTGAAATTTCATTGTATATATGCGCAGATACGACTGGGGTTATAAGACCCGATATATATATATATATATATATATATATATATATATATATATATATATATATATATATATATATATATATATATATATATATATATATATATCAGAGCCCGCCGATAGTAAATCGACAGCCTGCGCCGGGCGTAAGTTGAATCCTCCAATTCTCTATTCTCTGCGTATTATATGAATATTCGTGGGTTATACACTTGTTGTATGTTGCTTGCGGTGGAAGTTTAATGGTGTACCAATGTTTTATAAAACTGTTGATGCGATTTATGAATCATGACTGTCACATATATAGAGCTACGGTTGCCCAGGGAGGAGTAACGCTGTTTGATTAGCGTATACATATATAGCGTGGGAAAATATATATTAAATGGCGATCTATGGCGACCCTATGATTACAAGTCATGAATGGTTTGGGTTAAGGATTATTTTTGAGCTAAAGAATACGCAGATGACAGAAGTAATGAGAGAGGTGATGTAATGAAGACTTTACGTATGAGTAGAAACGACTTCTTGATTTTGGCACATAAGAGGCTAGATTCACCTTTTTATGGTTTCTTGATGTTTATCCATAAATATAAGGTATCTCTAATAGTTTCTTGAAAAATAGCTATGTGTTCTATGCATGTTATATGCATGTTAGTAAGCTTTGTGTTCTATGCATGTTATATACATGGTAGTAAGCTTTGTGTTCTATGCATGTTATATACATGGTAGTAAAGCTATGTGTTCTATGCATGTTATATGCATGGTAGTAAAGCTATGTGTTCTATGCATGTTATATGCATGTTAGTAAAGCTATGGGTTCTATGCATGTTATATGCATGTTAGCAAACTATGATAAACTGTTGAAAAATTAACCTTGTGAAAGGGATACATGCGCAAGGGCGCAGAACAATAGTTATTACCTGGTATGTATACATAAGCATTATGTTATATGTTTTAAAAAAGTATGTCATACTTGCTCATGCACAGGAGTAGATGTTAAAGATCTCTTTAGAGGTTGATTATTGTTTGAATAATATGGTAACTAATCTTGTTGCCAAGATTGTTGTTGACTGCATTGACAGGAAACGATGGTAGATGGTGCCAAAGGAGAATGTTGTTTAACATTATGGCAGGAAAAGGATTATTGCTCCATGCGGATAAGTTTGAGTTGCAGGAACATACATTGTTAGAACAATCATGCCACAAGAATTGTTGTATGTGGCAGTATGTAAGTGAAATATTTACATGGAAATTGTATTAGCTTGTAGCCAGTTATGTGAAATCTTAATGATATCTCATTGTAAAGATTTTAAGACAATGGTTAAGGGATGGAATCCCTTATAAGCCATTGAGTGAGGGGTGAAAACCCTCACGAGCGTTTAATAAGAAGATTAAACATTTGCTGGTTTTCACCCTACGGGGTTTCCAGGGTATATCCGTGTTCAATGGTGTGATTGATGTGATTGCCTTATGTGTCCGTTGTTGATAATGGGTCCTTGATGATGATGGTTCTTTATTTGTTGTGACAATCATAATGTCTTAGTGCATGATTATTTAATATGGTTAAGGATATCAAGTAATGGATGCAGGGATTCATGAGACAGCTTATGTCAGAACACTACCACATGGATGGTTAACGGTTATGAAAATGGATATATAACTTATTGTCTTTCACTGCAATTTACTTGATGTATTAGTGAATGTTATATCTAATGGTTAGTGATGATTTGTGGAGTTGTTAATTAATTAATTACTTGTGGTAATTGCATAAATTAATTCTAACTCCCTACTTTTACCTGCGAGGTTACTGGGGTATGTGACAAGTGGTATCAGAGCTAAAGGTTGCAGCACTGGCGCCTTTGGGAAATGGTAAGCGGAAAGGATATTGAGGTACGCCATCAGTAGGCATTAACTCAGGTATGAGTTTAATCATTCACATATTCATTTATGTCGTACACTACTTTTGGCATGACGGGTGTGATTCATGTTTATAACTTCTTTGAGAAGTAGGTAATAAGTTGTTGCATAACTACATTCATAACATTGGATTCCTAATGAGGAAAAAACAATGAAAATTTTTGTCGCACTTACAAACAACGAACTACTAGCTTTTGATTTGCAAATATGACAATAACAATGATTCATTTATTAAACAAAATTGAAGTTACAATGAACTAATTTTAATGAGTCAATGCATAAATGTAGAGTATGGGGAATGTCCTTGGATATGAGGATATAGTGTTAAAAGAAAACATTGTAAGCACCCCTTTAGATATTGGAAAACATGCAATGAGTCAAGCATCGAGATTTGATTGTCATAACTAACTTTGATTCAGTCTTGTCATGGATGCATGAAGACGATTGGTAGTTGAGATTGGTTAGTGTTGTATGACTAACCCATAGAACGTATATGCATTAATTGAATTGGACTAAGATTGCTACAATTCATAAATAAGTGAAGTTGATTGATGTCACATGCATGGAATGTGTGTGTGAAGATTCTTACTCTCTCTGTGCTATAGTTCTAGTTGTTTATGAGAAGAGTTCTTAACTTTATTCACCATGAGAATGCATGATGAATAGTATATGCTCATGTCTTAATAGATTTAATGATGATTACCCTCTAATTAAGTGAAATCCATTAGCATGGTATGTGTTTATCATTACTTGTGGGGAGATAAAAATCATTTGAGCTTCGATTTAATGATGGTTGAATTTATCTCTATTATGGGAATGATGGATTTCTTATGCATGTTGCATTCCAGTGTGAAGTTAATTGTAGAGGCATGTTCAGTGAGTAACATTTCTAGCACCCATTCATGGTATAATTACATGTGATAATTATTCATAAATAGACTACCTATGTTAATACAGTTGTCAGTAAACTCTAACTACCTTCCCCAACTATAGATGCTTCCTAAGGAAAAGGAAGCAAGGAGAAGGAAGAAGACCGTGCTGTAGGGACAGACGGAGATGGAAAAAAAAAAGAGTTTTGGAATGACTAGATAGCGCTTGATGTGCATGTGAGTATTCCCTTGACCATGCTTAAGGAATTGGAAAATGATAACTAAAGTGTGTTGCTGTTAATGATTTTTGTAATGTCTCCTTGAAGTCATTATTCTGAAATGGATACATAGTAGTGTTATGATATTTGTTGCATCTAGCATCAAGTGGTAACTCTGGTGCATGTGTGACACTTAGGAGATTATGTTTCTAATTGCATAAGTAAAGCAATTGCTTCCGGTAAGGGTGGTTTAATTTGTTAGTTATGCATGTTGATCCAAGGATAAGATAAGTATCTTGCTCACTTTCTTGAAGAATACATATGAATGTTTATATGATTTCTTAGTAGAGGAAGTATTTGAATGCATGCAATGAAAGAATGGTTCTTTTCTAGATTTTCTTGGTAAAGAAAATGTGTTAAAGAATGCAATTAAAGATTGATTATTTTGTATGCTTTCTTAATAAAGCAAATAAGTAGTTCTTATTGGGAAGACTCCACGTGAGTCTTGTATGCGAAATGCTTGTCTCTTGTCTATAAAATCCTTGCTAAATATGGCCAAAGTAACTTCTTGAGGAAAGAGTATATTACATATATACATAAATATAGTCTCATCCTAAGAGTATGCATGCTTCATGTATGAAGATGCAGGATTTTATGAGGATTTTCTTGAAAATAAAAGTAGAGGTTCTTTCCTTAAAGACACATTAGAATAGTGTTCATACAAGAACCAAAATCCTTTTTTGTTTCATGAAAAGAACTATGTGCATTGAAGTAAAGTAATTGTGATAGGAGAACACATGTTGCATATTGGTAGCTATTGTGACTTTGGAAGTTTGTGTGTACTTAAAGAAAGTGGTCATGTTAGCTTCCTTGAAAAATAATAAATTGGAGAGATTGTCTTGTTGGATGAGCTGTGTTGATTGCTTGATTTTGATGCATAAACGATAAGTAAACCTTGTTTTTGCATCTTGATTTTTATGCCTAAAGATAGATATCTTTAATCATTTCTTGAAAGGGAATCTTGTGAAACCCTCACATCGGAAGATAGAGAAATAAGGATTAAAATGACTTCCTTTAAGAAATAGGTATGTAGTTTGTTGTATGAGATGATGGTGGTATGCTAGTGAAAGGCTTATATGATAAGCAATGGTATGCACAAAGATTAGTCATTATGATATAGAGTTATGATCTTTGTATGCTAGAGAGATTATGCTTAATTATATTAATGATGCATGGCCATAGTAAACGTAAGATAATACTCCATTAATGACGATTTGAATTAAGACAACAGCCTATGGCAAAATTGGAAATGCTTAGATTGTTAACTCAACTGTTGTTGACATTTATACATTAATGAGTATTTGCATATGCTTTTATACATGACAATATTGTATGCATGAACATTCTTGGAAATTGAATACGTGTTAACTGATGCATATTTATAACTGACGTTGCTAATGGGATTAAGTAGTGGTAGTTTAATGGCAACAAGAAAACTCATCACATAAATTGCTGCAATGTGAAATGAAATTATAAATGAGAAAGAATGATGTTATATAATATGCATGAATTATGTTATTTGGAAAATTTGCATGCATATAACGTGTATGATGGATATGTTTCCCATTAATCTTGATGTTGTGGACCCATGTTGGGGGTTAAGTGTAAATGCATGGTATACATGCATGATTGTTATGCTAATGATAATATTCATGCTATGTCTGGTTAGGATCAGATGGCATAAGAGGAAAGAATTTTCCTGTGTACGCTATGTCTGGTTAGGATCAGATAGCGTTTACTGGCGAGACCAGTGTAATTGCGGTCGAGTAGGACCTGCAAGTGCTTGGGTTGATGACAGTTACCTGCCGGAGGGGTTGATGGTACCTGTCTGCCCGGATTGTGAAAGGCTGGTATGCCTTGGGTTGATGACAGTTACCTGCCCGGAGGGGTTGATGGTACTTGTCTGCCCAGAGTTGGGTTGATGGCAATTACCTGCCCAGAGGGGTTGATGGTACTTGTCTGCCCGGAGTTGGGTTGATGGCAGCTACCTGCCCGGAGGGGTTGATGGTACTTGTCTGCCCAGATTCACTTTCCCTGGAATTCTTGAGCTGGTTGGCCAGTGGAATTCCATGTTAGACCTGGTAAGGTCTCTATCAAAGAAACTGTCTGGATGTGAAAATGACTCGATTTGGTTGTGGAAACCAGTTCCCATGGGTTGGGAATTCTTTAGCCTATTACGGTGCTCATAGCTAAAGAAATGAACGAATCAGCTATATGATATGTTGAAAATAAATCCTATGTATAGTTGTGTGAAATGTGTTATGCACTTTTAACAAGAAATGAGTTTAATGTTCAATAAGGAGTAATTGGGAAATTTAGTTCCTTTATTGTATTATTAATTTTATGAACATCTTAGTGGGAGCTAAGACAGTTTTTGCTTGATGCAGTGATTGACAGTTTTGATGGTTAGAGAGCTAGGTGCTCTTTTGGTACTTTCAGAAGTACTTTGCTGATGACTTTTAGTAAGAATTCTTTCAGTGTGCACGTGAGCAGTGATTTATCATTTGTTGATTAGTGCTAATGCTCTTTAAGTACTTGTAAAAATACTGTGATTTAGAAATCATTTAGCATTGCACAATTGATTGATTGTCAAACATATTTCATTTGACTCAAAATATAGTGACTAATGTGATTGAAATTGTTAGTCATATACTACAGGAATTACTTACCGTGGAGGAATGAAGAGTTTTCCAACCACTATTAAAATGTTTACATGAAGGTATTCATGATTTTAAGAATAGATGGTAAGTAATGGTAAGTTGACACAGAGAATTGTTTATTATGAATGAATAAGGGCCAAGTGGTGGCGATTAGAAGTTGCATATTTTTGCAAATACGAATGCTTATGTTTATTGATGCTTATAACTAATGATATTTCTTATGACTATATCATTACTATTTTGTTTGTTGTCATTTCCTGGAATGACAACTTTGATTTTAAAGAGGAAGGATCACGTTTTGTGTGGTTTGTATGGCATACAATGAGTAAAATCTCAAGTTCTCAATGAAAGGTAAACACCGAGGACGGTGTTCCTGTTAAGGGGGGGAGTATGTAACATCCCTAACGTAATAACAATTTACGGGTTGGTTGTAAACCGAAAGTCGTCGTAACTCATCTTAATTAATCAGTTATGAATAGTTATTGATCCTTAGCATTCGGAACTATTGGAATGGGATGAGATCGAGTATGTGACAAGTGGGGGGCAATTATGGATTTTCCGTTCCCTGTGCATCTTCTCCAACGAACTCGACACAATGAATGCGGAAGGAGGAAAGATGATGAGGGGTGGGGGTTTATTCCTCTAGCGACGGCAAGAACGGGAGCAAGAGCTCTGGTAAGATTTTAAGTGGCGGTGGCTCCGTGTGCTGAGGATACTGCCGTCAAGAGGGGCAAGGAACGGTTCCTTGGGTTATATGCATGTTATATATTATTGTGGATCGGGGAACCGCGTGTGGTAAGGCTGCATAAATTTGTATCCAATTAGCCGAGTGTTATCTGCGCGATTGGAGGGAGCTGGGACAGAACTTCATGCGGAGGAGGTATGCTCATGTGTAATAGCCGTTGAAATTTCATTGTATATATGCGCAGATACGACTAGGGTTATAAGACCCAATATATATATATATATATATATATATATATATATATATATATATATATATATATATCAGAGGCCGCCGAGAGTGAATCGACAGCCTGCGCCGGGCGTAAGTTGAATCCTCCAATTCTCTATTCTCTATGTATTATATGAATATTCGTGGGTTATACACTTGTTGTATGTTGCTTGCGGTGGAAGTTTAATGGTGTACCAATGTTTTATAAAACTGTTGATGCTATTTATGAATCATGACTGTCACATATATAGAGCTACGGTTTCCCAGGGAGGAGTAACACTGTTTGATTAGCGTATACATATATAGCGTGGGAAAATATATATTAAATGGCGATCTATGGCGACCCTATGATTACAAGTCATGAATGGTTTGGGTTAAGGATTATTTTTGAGCTAAAGAATACGCAGATGACAGAAGTAATGAGAGAGGTGATGTAATGAAGACTTTACGTATGAGTAGAAACGACTTCTTGATTTTGGCGCATAAGAGGCTAGATTCACCTTTTTATGGTTTCTTGATGTTTATCCATAAATATAGGGTATCTTTAATAGTTTCTTGAAAAATAGCTATGTGTTCTATGCATGTTATATGCATGTTAGTAAAGCTTTGTGTTCTATGCATGTTATATACATGGTAGTAAAGCTATGTGTTCTATGCATGTTATATGCATGGTAGTAAAGCTATGTGTTCTATGCATGTTATATGCATGTTAGTAAAGCTATGTGTTCTATGCATGTTATATGCATGTTAGCAAACTATGATAAACTGTTGAAAAATTAACCTTGTGAAAGGGATACATGCGCAAGGGCGCAGAACAATAGTTATTACCTGGTATGTATACATAAGCATTATGTTATATGTTTTAAAAAAGTATGTCATACTTGCTCATGCACAGGAGTAGATGTTAAAGATCTCTTTAGAGGTTGATTATTGTTTGAATAATATGGTAACTAATCTTGTTGCCAAGATTGTTGTTGACTGCATTGACAGGAAACGATGGTAGATGGTGCCAAAGGAGAATGTTGTTTAACATTATGGCAGGAAAAGGATTATTGCTCCATGCGGATAAGTTTGAGTTGCAGGAACATACATTGTTAGAACAATCATGCCACAAGAATTGTTGTATGTGGCAGTATGTAAGTGAAAGATTTACATGGAAATTGTATTAGCTTGTAGCCAGTTATGTGAAAGCTTAATGATATCTCATTGTAAAGATTTTAAGACAATGGTTAAGGGATGGAATCCCTTATAAGCCATTGAGTGAGGGGTGAAAACCCTCACGAGCGTTTAATAAGAAGATTAAACGTTTGCTGGTTTTCACCCTACGGGGTTTCCAGGGTATATCCGTGTTCAATGGTGTGATTGATGTGATTGCCTTATGTGTCCGTTGTTGATAATGGGTCCTTGATGATGATGGTTCTTTATTTGCTGTGACAATCATAATGTCTTAGTGCATGATTATTTAATATGGTTAAGGATATCAAGTAATGGATGCAGGGATTCATGAGACAGCTTATGTCAGAACACTACCACATGGATGGTTAACGGTTATGAAAATGGATATATAACTTATTGTCTTTCACTGCAATTTACTTGATGTATTAGTGAATGTTATATCTAATGGTTAGTGATGATTTGTGGAGTTGTTAATTAATTAATTACTTGTGGTAATTGTATAAATTAATTCTAACTCCCTACTTTTACCTGCGAGGTTACTGGGGTATGTGACAAAAGTCTTATTATATATACGTTGTATATAAGAAAGTAGATTAATAAATAATATTAATATATCATGTATTCTATAGTATAAAGTCGTATTATATTTATATAAAGTATATAAGGAAGACCTAATATAAGAAAGTATATAACGAAGACAAACACAATACAAGCCGGAAGCATCAATATGCGTAGTATAATTTATAGGTGTGAAATGACTTTATATGAGAGGGTTTTATTTTAAGATTTTATATTTTAATGTTTTGCTCATATATATATTTTGTGATTGTTGGTTTGGTGAATGTACGTGTAAGTGTGATCTGTATGTGTAGTATAATTTATAGGTGTGAAATGATTTTATATTAGAGGGTTTATTCTAAGATTTTATATTTTAATGTTTTGCTTTTATATATCTATATATATATATATATATATATATATATATATATATATATATATATATATATATATATATATATATATATATATATATATATATATATATATATATATATATATATATATATTATTTGATTGTTGGTTTGGTGAATGTAAATGTAAGTGTGACTAGTGTCTTATGAGCGATATCTCTAATCCTTTTTAAGTGAGTCTAATATTTAAGGATCATTTTTTAATGAGTCTAATATTTAAGATCATTTTTAAATGAGTCTAATAGTTAAGAAGAAGTCGATCCATAAATCTAGGTATTTCTAAAACTAAAATTTGAGTTTAGTTATTGAGCATGTGAGATGTTAGATGTTAGACATTAGATGTTAAATGTGAGATGAATGTGAGATGTTAGTACATATGTCGATTTCTAATATTATTTAATACCTTAGACTAGATGCATTGGTTTCATTATAGATGTCGATTTCTAATATTATTTAATACCTTAATACCTTAGACTAGATGCATTGATTTCATTGCAGATGTTGATTTCTAATATTATTTAATACCTTATACTAGATGCATTGATTTCAATGCAGATGTTAATTTCTACTCTTATTTGATTTCCTTAGACTAGATGCATTGATTTCATTGTAGATGTTGATTTCTAATATTATTTAATACCTTAGACTAGATGCATTGGTTTCATTATAGATGTTGATTTCTAATATTATTTAATACCTTAGACTAGATGCATTGATTTCATTGTAGATGTTGATTTCTAATATTATTTAATACCTTAGACTAGATGCATTGATTTCAATGCAGATGTTAATTTCTACTCTTATTTGATTTCTTGCACTAGATGCATTGGTTTCAGTGTAGATATTGATTTCTAATCCTAAGCATCCATGAGATTGATGCTCTCAAAAGCTGCAAAGTGTTACAATATTCTACCTCCTTGTTCCCTTCATTTAAATCTAATTCATATTAGATGTGGACTAGAACTGACCTTCTAACCTTTTGCTTACATTACAACTTTGTTCATCATCATGCATGATAAATACATAATTTCCATGAATTTTATGTGATTTGTAGAAGCATAAAATGAAATGATAAACAATAGTATAATTTATTGTTGTCTCATGTCTATCATTCCTAAAATGTTAGATTAACAATTGGCCAAGATTAAGATTTTTTGGTTGCGTAGAAGGCATAATCCTACTATGAATGAGATTGATGCTCTCTATGAATGAGATTGATGCTCTCAAAAGCTGCAAAGTGTTACAATATTCTACTTCCTTGTTCCCTTCATTTAAATCTAATTCATATTAGATGTGGACCAAAACTGAATATTCTACTTCCCTCTTCCCTTCATTTAAATCTAATTCATATTAGATGTGGAATAAAACTGACCTTCTGACCTTTCACTCTCTGCTTACAATACAACTTTGTTTATCATCATGCATGATAAATACATAATTTCAATGAATTTTATGTGATTTGTAGAAGCATAAAATGAAATGATAAACAATAGTATAATTTATTGTTGTCTCATGTCTATCATTCCTAAAATTTTATATTAACGATTCGCCAAGATTAAGATTTTTTGGTTGTGTAGAAGGCATAATCCTACAATGAGAAATACTACTATTTATGGTATCTTCTATTATGTGCTTCAAAGTATAAAGTAGATTTGTGTATTCGCTAGCAACAAGAGCACTATTATTTCAATTTTATGTAAAAGTATGATGCATCAATGAGAAAATACATTATTTAGAGGGTACAGATTGATGCTCTCAAAAGTTGTCAAGTGTTACAATATTCTACTTCCTTGTTCCCTTCATTTAAATCTAATTCATATTAGATGTGGACCAGATTGATGCTCTCAAAAGCTGCCAAGTGTTACAATATTCTACTTCCTTGTTCCCTTCATCTAAATTTAATTCATATTAGATGTGGACCAGAACTGACCTTTTGACCTTTCACTCTCTGCTTACATTACAACTTTGTTCATCATCATGCATGATAAATACATAATTTCAATGAATTTTATGTGATTTGTAGAAACATAAAATGAAATGATAAACAATAGTATAATTTATTGTTGTCTCATGTCTATCATTCCTAAAATGTTAACAATTGGCCAAGATTAAGATTTTTTTGGTTGTGTAGAAGGCATAATCCTACTATGAGAAATAGTACTATTTATGATATCTTCTATTATATGCTTCAAAATATAAAGTAGATTTATGTATTCGCTAGCAACAAGAGCTATATTGTTTCAATTTTATGTAAAAGTATGATGCATCAATGAGGAAATACATTATTTAGATCTGTCATTTAAATTGATATTTCCAAGGGTCTAAACTAGGTGAAGTATATTTCAAAGGTTGTAAAATTATTTAAAGTGTTGTATAAACTTTTCTTCTTTTTAATAGGAGGTAGAGTTGTCTCTTTGATTTATGGCATTGTCATTATCATATTTTGTGCCTTTACATTTCTTATTTTGCTTTCCATTTAAATTGATATTTCTAAGGGTCTAAACTAGGTGAAGTATATTTCAAAGGTTGTAAAATTATTTAAAATGTTGTATAAACTTTTCTTCTTTTGAATAGGAGGTAGAGTTGTCTCTTTGATTTATGGCATTGTCATTGTCATGTTTTGTGCCTTTGCATTGATATTTCCAAGGGTCTAAACTAGGTGAAGTATATTCCAAAGGTTGTAAAATTATTTAAAATGTTGTATAAACTTTTCTTCTTTTGAATAGGAGGTAGAGTTGTCTCTTTGATTTATGGCATTGTCATTATCATGTTTTGTGCCTTCGCATTTCTTATTTGGCTTTCCATTTAAATTTCAAAGGTTGTAAAATTATTTAAAATGTTGTATAAACTTTTCTTATTTTGAATAGGAGTAGAGTTGTCTCTTTCATTTATGGCATTGTCATTATCATGTTTTGTGCCTTTGCATTTCTTATTTGGCTTTCCATTTAAATTGATATTTCTAAGGGTCTAAACTAGGTGAAGTATATTTCAAAGGTTGTAAAATTATTTAAAATGTTGTATAAGCTTTTCTTCTTTTGAATAGGAGCTAGATTTGTCTCTTTGATTTATGGCATTGTCATTGTCATGTTTTGTGCCTTTGCATTGATATTTCCAAGGGTCTAAACTAGGTGAAGTTTATTTCAAAGGTTGTAAAATTATTTAAAATGTTGTATAAACTTGTCTTCTTTTGAATAGGAGGTAGAGTTGTCTCTTTGATTTATGGCATTGTCATTATCATGTTTTGTGCCTTCGCATTTCTTATTTGGCTTTCCATTTAAATTTCAAAGGTTGTAAAATTATTTAAAATGTTGTATAAACTTTTCTTCTTTTGAATAGGAGGTAGAGTTGTCTCTTTGATTTATCACATTGTCATTATCATGTTTTGTGTCTTTGCATTTCTTATTTGGCTTTCCATTTAAATTGATATTTCTAAGGATCTAAACTAGGTGAAGTATATTTTAAAGGTTGTAAAATTATTTAAAATGTTGTATAAACTTTTCTTCTTTTGAATAGGAAGAGTTGTCTCTTTGATTTATGGCATTGTCATTGTCATGTTTTGTGCCTTTGCATTTCTTATTTGGTTTTCCATATTACTAGTATTAAATAATTGAAGTCTAGGATTGAAGGCTATTTTTCTCAAAGTTTTTCCTCTTGAAGGGAAGCTTGCCTAATCGATATATAGTGAAAATAAATTTCTTTTGTCAACTCACAAACAAGTCTTCCATTTTTAGTTAATGCAAATGCAATATTGGGATAACTCCACTGGGCAAAGTCACATTACCCAACCAATAAGAACCATTTTCATGCAATGATTAATTTATAGCCAAAACTCAAGGAGACTTGTATTAGAAATACCCAAGGATCTACCATCCATCCTCCTTCACACATCACACATATAAATCTCTCGATAGTTTGATTTTAATCTCTATTTTTCCATGATTGAGGTCTAGGATTTAGTCTCTATTTTTCCATGATTGAGGTCTATGATTTAGTCTCTATTTTTCCATAATTGAGGTCTAGGATTGAAGGTTATTTTTCTCAAAGTTTTTCCTCTTGAAGGGAAGCTTGCCTAATAGATATATACTGAAAATAAATTTCTTTTGTCAATTCACAAACAAGTCTTCCCTTTTTAGTTAATGCAAATGCAATATTGGGATAACTCCACTGGGCCAAGTCACATTACCCAACCAATAAGAACCATGTACATGCAATGATGAATTTATAGCCAAAACTCAAGGAGACTTGTATTATAAATACCCAAGGATCTACCATCCATCCTCCTTCACACATCACACATATAAATCTCCTGATAGTTTGATTTTTATCTCTATTTTTCCATGCCCTTCGTTCAAGGTCTTTGTTCAAGTGAGTGAATTTTTTGGGGGGATCTAATCTTTATATCTACTCAATTATTTGGATTAGTGTGCATTTTATCACAATGAATTGGTATTCCTGGTGGACATGTTCCCTTAGCATTGTAGGGTAAGCGTTTTAGTGCATTCATGAGATTGATGCTCTCAAAAGCTGCAAAGCATTACAATATTCTACTTCCTTGTTCCCTTCATTTAAATCTAATTCATATTAGATGTGTACCAAATAGTTCCCCATATGAGATCTTGTAAAATTGACCTTTCACCCTTTGCTTACATTACAACTTTGTTCATCATCATGCATCTTAAATACATAATTTCAATGAATTTTATGGGATTTGTAGAAGCATAAAATGAAATGATAAACAATAGTATAATTTATTGTTGTCTCATTTCTATCATTCCTAAAATGTTAGATTAATGATTGGCCAAGATTCAGATTTTTTGGTTGTGTAGAAGGCATAATCCTACTACGAGAAATACTACTATTTATGCTATCTTCTATTATGTGCTTCAAAGTATAAAGTAAATTTGTGTATTCTCTAGAAACAAGAGCACTATTATTTCAATTTTATGTAAAAGTATGATGAATCAATGAGGAAATGTTATGTTGTGATAATATATTGCATTAAAGTTAGTTTAGATCTGTTATTTAAATTGATATTTCCAAGGGTCTAAACTAGGTGAAGTATATTTCAAAGATTGTAAAATTATTTAAAATGTTGTATAAACTTTTCTTCTTTTGAATAGGAGAGTTGTCTCTTTGATTTATGGCATTGTCATTATCATGTTTTGTGCCTTTGAATTTCTTATTTGGCTTTCCATATTACCAGTATTAAATAATTGAGGTCTAGGATTGAAGGTTATTTTTCTCAAAGCTTTTCCTCTTGAAGGGAAGCTTGCCTAATAGATATATACTATAAAAAAAATTCTTTCGTCAATTCACAAACAAGTCTTCCATTTTTAGTTAATGAAAACGCAATATTTGGATAACTCCACTGAGCCAAGTCACATTACCCAACCAATAAGAACCATGCACATGCAATGATGAATTTATAGCCAAAGCTCAAGGAGACTTGTATTAGAAATACCCAAGGATCTACCATCCATGCAATATTTGGATAACTCCACTGGGCCAAGTCACATTACCCAACCAATAAGAACCATGTACATGCAATGATGAATTCATAGCCAAAACTCAAGGAGACTTGTATTAGAAATACCCAAGGATCTACCATCCATCCTCCTTCACACATCACACATATAAATCTCTCGATAGTTTGATTTTTATATCTATTTTTCTTTGATTTTTATCTCTATTTATCCATGCCCTTCGTTCAAGGCCTTTGTGCAAGTGAGTGAATTTTTTGGGGGATCTAATCTTTATATCTACTCAATTATTTGGATTAGTGTGGATTTTATCACAATGAACTAGTTTTCCCGGTGGACATGTTCCCTTGGCCATCGTAGGGTAAGTGTTTTAGTTTAACATTACTATTTATTTTCCATTCAAATTGGTCTATATTTAGATCATATAAAATATAACATAATTTTTCATTTATACTACATATGCTCTACTAACTTATGGGGTTTCTTTTGCAACATCTGGTGCAAATGCTAGTTTTATCACTCATGGTTGCACTAGCTACATGGGCTAAAGTGAGTGATGAGGACATTAATATAGTCCCTTGGAACTATCAACAACCAACCCTAATGTTAATGTAAAGTTAAGGTGATGGTCCCAAAGAAGAAACAAGAGAGATTGCATGGCAGCTAGTCCCTGCCTTGAGCGAGAAGTAGGGCTTGAGTGCCTTCATGGCCCCTAATTTCAATCCGGGGAGGCTAAAATAGGTGGGTTTGCTTGTCTTCTCCGCAAAAAAAAAAACTTAACCCAGTTACGCATTAGATTATTTTAGAATTTCCACCTGTTCCGAGATGTGCATAACCATTTGTTCATCAAAACATGATCATCATTTGTTCCCATTAGATTGTTCTAGCATTTGCACATGTTCTTAAATGTGCATAACCATTTGTTCCAATAAGAGTAGCGTTCTTAGAAGTGTTGTTCATTTCCTCTTGTTCCCAGGAGTTGTGCTCCAACATCTGCGCGTGTTCCAACATAAGCTCTTGTTCCCAGATAAGATGTTGTGTCATCCCCAGTAGTTCCCATAGGCTTTGTTCCAGCATTTTCTAGTGTTCCAAGTGTAGTTTCAGGCATAGCCTATTGTTCCAAGGAGTGATGCAGAGGCATAGGTAGGTCGCAGGGGTGCGAGCAAAGGAAAATAGAAAGTCTTAAGAAGAGCCTGTTCCAGCTGTTCACCCAGTAGTAGGTCATGTTGGGGATTTTTCTGATAAAATCCCAAAAACACTTAAAAACTAAAACTCCACACACAGAGACAGTGCTCTGTTTCCTTTACTCCAGGATCTTTTGTGCACAAGGAAGCTTTAAATTTTTTTTACTGAGGAACAAAGTATTTCACCACCATAAAATGATTGATATTCATTTAAAATGAAAATGCCTGAAGCAACATATTTCTTCCTCTTTTACTGAGAGGGATTTACCAAAAATTACATTCATATAAACTCTGTCTCCTCCAGAGAATTTACTTTGCAAGGTAAAATTCTCATCTACATTCACTGCTGTGAAAACATTTACTTACTGGTGTAAAAACCTTCTTTTACATACTGCTGTAAAAACACTTTACTTACTGGTAAAAAAAACAACAACAGATCTATGCACTGCTGTGCAATATCTTCACCTGCTTCACATGCGCTCCCCTGTTTTTCATGAGCTGCGTGCAACAAAAAAAGGGTTTTTCGTTGCTCCCGTTTTTTTAATGGTCAACGCAACAACATTAAGCACATTTCATGTGGCTATATATATATAAAAACTTAATACAAAACATACCTATTAAAACATACAACGAACACACTTAAAAAAACTTTACGTGCCGTATATAAAACTTAAGTATTCACCTACTTTCTACGAATAAGGAGAAATTCATTAAATGTCTTCATGGAGAAGGTCTGCAGTCAACGAAGCTTGTATTTTACTCCACGCAACATTAACTTGATACAGGCCCGTATGCAGCTTTAGGCGATCAACGACGGAGAGTGCGGGAGCAGATCGGACGGTGGAGATCAATTTCGGAAGCCAATTTTGGGTTGAACTTTACCTCCCGAAATATTACGTTGGCTGACGTATGGGGAGAGCCACGCGTCAACACTAAATTTTATCGGAGTTGATCGCCGGAATATCCCTTCGCCGGAAAGCTGGTGCGAAATATTTCAGGCGGGTTTGCTGAACGGTTTCGGGCGTTATTCGCCTGCGTTGAAATTACAAATTCAACACTCCCCTTTAATTTCAACTGCTGGGCATTCGGTCATACCCAAACACTTCCTCAAAAATTCAAAGCTTTTCTGATCTAATGGCTTTGTCAAAATGTCTGCAACCTGTTCTTGAGTCCTGCAATGTTCTAGGACAATTTCTCCATTGTTCACCAATTCTCTGATGTAGTGAAACCTTGTATCAATGTGTTTCGTTCTCTTATGAAACACTGAATTCTTTGACAATGCAATAACTGAGCTATTGTCACAAAAAATCACTGTCGCTTTTGCCTGCTCTTGGCCTAAGCTTCTCAACATTCTTCTCATCCACACTGCTTGACATGCTGCTGCTGTAGCTGCCACATATTCAGCCTCTGCTGTAGACAATGCTACAATGGACTGCTTCTTAGAAGCCCATGAAATGGCTCCTGAACCCATATGAAAAACATAACCGGAAGTGCTTTTCCGATCATCTACACTTCCAGCCCAATCACTGTCAGTGTATCCAATTAAATCTGAATGTTCTGAGACATTATATAAAATTCCAAACATTTTAGTACCTTTGACATACCTCAAAATTCTTTTTGCTGCCTGCCAATGTGCCTCTTTTGGCCTCTCCATGAATCTGGAAATTAAACTAACAGCATACATAATGTCAGGCCTAGTTGCTGTTAAATACATAAGGCTGTCAACAATACTCTTGTACAAACTAGGATCAAAATCCTTGCTGCTGTCCTCTCTGCTGAGTTTTAATCCCATTACTATGGGAGTGATCGCTGCCTTGAATTCTTGCATGTTAAATCTTCTCAATACTTGATTTACATATCTTGCTTGTGAGATAAAAATTCCTTTTTCATTTTGATCTACTTCTATGCCTAAGAAGTATCTCAAGAAACCCATGTCAGTCATTTCAAATTCCTCTTTCATGACTGATTTAAAATTCTCAATGAGTTGATCATCATTACCTGTGAAAATAACATCATCAACATACAAGACAACAATCAAAATTTTACCATCTTTTTCTTTGATGTAGACGGTGGGTTCTCCTTCACACTTGTCAAATTCATTATCCAATAGATATGAATCTATCCTGCTGTACCATGCTCTTGGCGCTTGCTTCAGCCCATAAAAAGCTTTCTTCAATTTGCACACTTTGTGCTCTTCACCTTTCTTCTCATAGCCGAGAGGCTGTTCAACATAAACCTCTTCCTTTAACACTTCATTTAGGAATGCTGACTTCATGTCCATTTGGTAGACTTTCCATTTGTTTTGTGCTGCTATGGACAGCACTGCTCTCACGGTTTCCATTCTTGCAACCGGTGCGAAAGTCTCCTCATAATCTCTCCCATACTGCTGCTTGTACCCTTTGACAACCAGCCTTGCCTTGTGTCTTTCTATCTTGCCTTCAGCATTGCTCTTGGTCTTATAAACCCATTTTACTCCAATGACTTCTTTGCCTTTTGGTAGCTCAACCAAATCCCATGTTTTGTTTCTCTCTATGGCATTCATCTCTTCATCCATAGCTTCTATCCATTTCCTATCTTTAATTGCATCCTAGAAATGAATAGGATCATCAACATGACAATACAAGGCAAATAAGGAATTCATTCCTTCATCATAAATATCACTTAGATTTCTAAATTTCTTACCTCTTTCACTTGGTGTGCAAGTGCTTGAAGATGCACTTGAATTTCCTCCTTGTGGTGTGCTTGGAGAAGCACTCTCATTTATCCTCAATGGTGTCCCTTGTTGTCCTTGTGTTGGCGCTGCTGCTTGGGGATGCATTTCAGCCACTTCCTCTTCATCTTCATCATGAGACAAACAGTTTTTAACATTCACTGTTTTCTCTATGCTTCCATCCCAAGCTTCCTCTTCAATGAATTGAACATCTCTGCTGACAAAAAACTTCTTGGTAGATGGGATATACAACCTGTAGGCTTTGGATTCCTCACTGTATCCAATGAAAAGACATTTCTCCCCTTTGCTGTCCAACTTCCTCCTTAGCTGATCTGGTATGTGTGCATAGGCCACACATCCAAAAACTCTCATGTGGATGACTCCTTGCTTTCTCCCACTCCATGCCTCTTCCGACACTTTGTTCAACACTGCTTTTGTAGGACACCTATTCAAAATATACACTGCACAATTTACAGCTTCAGCCCAATAATCATTTGGCAAATGCTTTGCCTTCAACATGCTCCTCGCCATATCCATGATGGTCCTATTCTTCCTTTCAGCAACTCCATTTTGTTGTGGGGTGTACCTAGCTGTAAACTGTTTATGAATTCCATTTTCTCTACAAAATCTTAGGAATTCCTTGGAGATATACTCACCTCCTCTATCAGTTCTCAAAACTTTTATATACAGCCCGCTTTGGTTTTCCACAAATGCTTTGAAATTTCAGAATTTCTCAAATACTTCACTTTTGTTTTTAAGGAAATATACCCAAGTTTTTCTTGTAAAGTCATCAATGAATGTTAGGAAATATTGGTTGCCTGCTAATGATGGAGCTTGCATTGGTCCACATAAATCTGAGTGGATTATCTCTAAGGGTGCCTTTGCCCTTATGTGCCTTTGCCCTTATGCTTTTACCTGATAGAAAACTTTCTCTATGTTGTTTCCCCAATATGCAGCCTTCACATAAGCTGTCCGGTTTCTCTATCAATGGTAATCCTCTTACCATTCCTTTTCTGCTTAACAAGTTTAGACCTCCAAAATTGAGATGTCCAAATCTCAAGTGCCATAACCAATTTTCATCTTTTGGCACGCTTTGGAAGGCCTCTTGGGTAACTGCTGCAATTACATTCTTGTTTTTCAAATCTGCCCTGATCTGGAGAGGGAACATCCTGTTCCTTGTCATTTTTACTTCAGCAATGCATCTTTTGCTGGGTGCTATATCCATGATGGTGCATACATCACTTTTAAAGAAAACATTGTACCCCTTATGGACAAGTTGTCCAATACTCAAGAGGTTACATCTCATTCCAGGGACAGAGTAGACATCTGCTATGGTTTTCCTTTCTCCTTGCTTTGTAAATATTTTTACCTCCCCTTTTCCCATAACAGAGACTTTGCTATCAGTTCCTAATGTGACTTCTGATTTCAAATTTTGATCTAGAGCAGAAAAGAAGGCTATGTTTCCTGTCATATGGTTGCTGCAACCTGAGTCTAAAATCCAAATGTCCTCACTGTTTGTTTCAGCCATGTTACAAGCTAACAACACATTATTTTGACTGTTGTTTTCTCTAGTGACATTTGCATTTTGTCTATTACTCATATCATGCTGCTTCTTCCTACATTCACTGGCATAATGCCCATATTTTTTACAATAATAGCATTGGACATTGGATTTTTCATACCTTTGTCCTTGAGCATGATGTTGTCCTCCTTGTTGGTTGCTGCCTTGGCCTTGGTTCTGATTTGGATTGCTGTTTCTTCCTTGTGCATTTGCTGGGCTGTTCCGTCCACCTCTGTTTTGGCTACTGCCTCTTCCTCTCTTGTTTCCTCTGCCTTGACCTCTTCCTCTTCCAAAGGACATCTAGGTCTTGAAGGCTTGCTCTAGAGATGAGTTTTCATTCCTACTCAACCTCTGCTCATGTGTTATCAGTGATGCATGAAGCTCATCAACTGAAAATTTTGAGAGATCCTTTGTCTCTTCAATGGTGGTGACAATTGCATCAAACTTTGAGGGTAAGACCCTCAATATTTTCTCCACAATCCTCCTATCTTCAAGGATTTCTCCATGATTCCTTATCTGTGTGACCAAACCAATTACATGTGTGAAGAATGAGTCAATGTTGTCTGACTCCTTCATGAACAGATTCTCAAAATCTTTTCTCAGCAATTGTAGTTTTGTTGTCTTCACTCTCTCCATGCCTTGATAGGCTGTCTTGAGGGTTTGCCATGCTTCATTGGATGTCTTAGCTGCTGCAAACACACTTCCATGCACTGCTTGATACAAGAAGAAAAGAGCTTTTGAATCCTTCTTCTTGCAGCTCTTTAATAGATCCTTCTCTCCTTGAGTTAATGCATTAAACTCATTTTCATCTGCTGGTTGTTCAAAACCTTCCTCAACTATTTCCCATAAGTCTTGGAAAGCAAACAAGGCTTTCATTGTTATTGCCCAATAGTCATAGTTTTTACCATCAAATAATGGGAGCTGCATACCCATGCTATTACTGGTGCTTGTGCCAGCCATTCTTGCAGCCTCAACTATGCTTCAATTTCTTGACTGTGTATTTTAAAACAACTGACTGCTTCTTCAGCAACACAACAAAAAAACTTTGTGAAATACCTGAGTATTTTCTTGACTGAGCCTTCACTCTGCTGGAGAAGATCTACTGCTGCAACAAAAGACTCCTCCCTTCAGCTTCTTTGTCACCTTCAAAGAGCCTAAGCCTGCTTTGATACCATTGTTGGGGATTTTTCTGATAAAATCCAAAAAACACATAAAAACTAAAACTCCACACACAGAGACAGTGCTCTGTTTCCTTTACTCCAGGATCTTTTGTGCACAAGGAAGCTTTAAAAAATTTTTACTGAGGAACAGAGTATTTCACCACCATAAAATGATTGATATTCATTTAAAATGAAAATGCTTGAAGCAACATATTTCTTCCTCTTTTACTGAGAGGGATTTACCAAAAATTACATTCAGATAAACTCTGTCTCCTCCAGAGAATTTACTGTGCAGGGTAAAATTCTTATCTACATTCACTGCTGTGAAAACATTTACTTACTGATGTAAAAACCTTTTTTTACATACTACTGTAAAAACACTACTTACTGGTAAAAAAAACAACAACAGATCTATGCACTGTTGTGCAATACCTTCACCTGCTTCACATGCGCTCCCCTGTTTTTCATGAGCTGCGTGCAACAAAAAAAGGGTTTTTCGCTGCTCCCGTCTTCACCTGCTTCACATGCGCTCCCCTGTTTTTCATGAGCTGCGTGCAACAAAAAAAGGGTTTTTCGCTGCTCCCGTTTTTTTAATGGTCAACGCAACAACATTAAGCACATTTCACGTGGCTATATATATAAAAACTTAATACAAAACATACCTATTAAAACATACAATGAACACACTTAAAAAAAATTTACGTGCCGTATATAAAACTTAAGTATTCACCTACTTTCTACGAATAAGGAGAAATTCATTAAATGTCTTTATGGAGAAGGTCTGCAGTCAACCAAGCTTGTATTTTACTCCACGCAACATTAACTTGATACAGGCCCGTATGCAGCTTTAGGCGATCAACGGCGGAGAGCGCAGGAGCAGATCGGACGGCGGAGATCAATTTCGGAAGCCAATTTTGGGTTGAACTTTACTTCCCGAAATATTAAGTTGGCTGACGTATGGCGAGAGCCACGGGTTAACACTAAATTTTATCGGAGTTGATCGCCGGAATATCTCTTCGCCGGAAACCTGGTGCTAAATATTTCAGGCGGGTTTGCTGAACGGTTTCGGGCGTTGTTCGCCTGCGTTGAAATTACAAATTCAACAGGTCAAGGGCACAAGAAGCAGAGAGAAAAACAGGGAAGGCAGGTTACTGAGCTTATCGCCTTGAATCAGTGAATGATTTATTACAAGCACCAGTAGTTATCGATCCCGTAGAATAATCCGTTATATAACCCTTAGTTTGTGGGACGTGGATGTGCTTTAAGGCTCTCTGGACGTATCTATTATTGCAATGGGTGGACTCCGACATCTGCGAATGCATTGGTCTCTGACGCTTTCAAATATCGTATCTCGGTAGCTTGCGAAAGCCCTATCTCGTTCTTTACCTACAAATCCTACCCCTTCACCCATAGCCTACCCTTTATAACCCCTTTTCTCGGTGAAATGGTCGATTTCTTGTTGGTTCTTGTGATTGAATCGTAGAGTGCATCATATAATAAGAATGTGTGCCATTTATCCAATGACAACGAAGCTGAATGATCGATTTGAAATAACTTATTGTTTTCGAATCGCTAAGGGTGCTAAGTATGTAACAAAATGAAATTCATTTCCCAATCAGTGATAACCAGAAAACGATCGATTTCAGATCATTGCTTGTCACCAAATCCTAGAGTGCATTGTTCATAAGAATTCGTTCCATTTCCTCAGGGAGCGAAGCCGGCCAAATGATCAATTTCTGGTAACTTCATTGTCATCGATGTGCGAAGAATGCATTGTATGTAATGTGAAATGTAATAGATTCTAGCAACGATACCACCGAATGGTTTATTTCGTTTTTGTCGGAGGCTATGGCAGTAATTGCTTGGTTCCTGAAGGAGGGAAAACGTCGATCTAGCCTGGAACTGAATCTGATGAGTATGGTTCTTATGCTTGTTCAGATACTTCAATGGCTTCCACTCGGGCAACATTGCAGGATCCTGGTACCCGCTGCTATAAAAGTGGAACCGTCCAAGTGAATGGGCTAGTGGTGAAGTTCTAGAAGCATAGCCATTCATTGAATATCCATAGCGAGAAATCCCATGAGCGTCGCTAATTTGAGCAGCAGTGCAGTTGCCACTTGTCATTCTGTTGATACACAAAATAAGGAAAAAATAAAAAACCCAGGCCCACCGATAATAATTTCCTGGTAGTACACACTACCACAAACCGGGGGACATCTTATGGAAAATGAGACAAGTGGCACTCATAAGTAAAACATGTAGTCCATGCAGGTTCGTTTTATATTGGTAACTACCTGTATAACTTCCAGTTACTATGAAAAAGTAATGAAAGATTTTCATATTTGTGACTAGGACTAGGTGTATCCCACTGCTCAACCTTTATTTAATAAATTACGAATTACTATTAAAACTAATTTTCGACCACTTGTCATTCTTACAAATTTGTGGCTTGTATAGGGTGAATTTTTTATTTACTATTGGTCTCAGGGTTTAGATGCAAAATTCTACGTTCCCCACCCACCTCACTAAGCATACTTACTGGTTTATGTTCCAACCAACAAAAGAAACTTAAATAAAAGAGGGTCGGTTCCAGCGTCCAAACCAATTTGTTGGACACCTAATCCTAATGGGTTAGTGTGGAAGCCGAATAGACCAAAGCAGTCCAAGAGACCTTGGGATCTGAAACCCAAGAGTCATATGTTGTACTATAAATGTATATCTGGTGTTAATAAAAAAAAATGAACTCACATGATTTATCTTTCCTATTCTATATTTCCCATGTGTGTTTAACATGGTATCAGAGCTGGTTCGTTCATAACCTTCTCAATACTGTGTAAGCCACTTGTTTTTGTGGCCTGTGTAAACCAATGCTTCTATGTCTTAATGAAGCTTGTGGGTTTGTGATCATTTGCTAGGATAAATTCATATTGCTCATTGAACGGGTCAGAAACGGTTCACAACTCTGAAACGTTCTCTCTACATTCATATTACTGTCGGTTCTGCGATTCTGAGTGTAACGCACATGCACATTCCAGCGATCTGAAAATAGAGGCTTGGGTATTTTTAAAACCTGTCAACTCTGCAGAACCTGCTTTCTATTAATTTCTATTGATCGTGTCAGTTATAGACATAACATTTTTCGCTGGCCTATTCCCTTCTGCTACGCTGTTGCTGTAGCTACTCCACCTGCATAGAAAACGCTCCTTCGACTGTTACGCTGCTCCTTGAATACTGCTGACCCTATCAGATAGCGCATCGTGTGTAAATATACTGCGTTTTTCCCATACGTTGCTGAAACGCTAACTTTTCGTGCCGTCGCAGTGAGGGTTTATTTCTGTAAACGTTTCCAGAACGTTATTTCTCGATTTTTTTCGTTACAAGCCTCAAGACTGGCAGGTAGAAGAGCATAAATGTGAATACTACTGAATCTGAAGTAGACCAGAGCTAACGATGGGGATAGATACAGTCTGAAATTGAATAATGGGATACAAACTAAAAACTGCTTCAAGGTTAGCAGAACGGCCTACAATTTCTAACCATCCCATCCGTCATCCACAAGCCTGAGTTGTGGAATCACCTCCCTATGTTGCTGCGTCTCTTCTGGATTCTAGTTCTCCATCGATTATTCTTTGCACGCAATCCTTTTTCGTGTTAAGAAAACAAGGTGTTCCCATTTTTCGTGTCTCAACCCCAATAGGATAAAGAGACCCACAGTTGTAATTGGTGTTCCCATTTTCGTGTGTCAACCCCGATCGATTGAAGAGATCCACACCTGTAGTTTTTGATCTCCTCGGTACACTTTCGCCTCCGTCTTATTGGGATTGCCGAGCTTTCTCCTGGCGCATTGATTTACATTATAATCTGGAGCGTTTGGTAATCTTGAGCGAGTGTTATCTCATGTGAACATGACCGTGAACTACTTGTAAATTCACGGTGCGGGAGTAACAGAAGCGTCATCGTTAGCATGGCACATAGATGCCCTTCCTTCAAAGACCAATTCACATTCGAGGAGAGGAAAGCTGAAGCACAGAAAGTATGTGAAAAATATGCCGACAGATCGCCGATTGAAATAGCATGCATTGATGCTTTCTGAAGCAGGCCAGAATGGAGAAAATGAGAGCAGCCATACTTGCTCTAGCTTTCTGCCTTTTTTTTCTTGTCTCAAATCGCCAGTTCCTCTAAATCACAGGTTTACATTGTATACATGGGAAGTAAAGTGCATGATGACCCTGAGCTAACCTCATTCCAGAATCACGAATTTTTTGCTGCTGCCTGAGTTATCTCCTTCCCGAGTTTTTCTATCGCTAAGCGCAAAACCTTTGTGAATTGTTTTTCAGGACAGAAAATACACTTGATCACAACTCGCACTGCATCTTGAAAATCTTCAGCCATGTCTTCTTCGAGGGACTTTTTGTACCGAATATGATATGCTTGCCTCACCATCAATAGTTCAGCCGAAGATCGAGCACTCGAAATTTCTAAAAGCGATATATTCTTTCCATTCCACTTCTTTATTGCATCATGAGATATGACCGCATCACGTTCAACTGGATCTTGTACCCAAAGGATTACAGCTTTCTCAAAGTCACTTGAAAGCTCAGATTCCAATCACTTCAAGAGATCCTCTTCATACAGTTGAAAATAACTTTGACGGATTACTTTGCGCTGCAGTTCTGTGTCCTAATATTTGTATGATTGACTTCTCATTTGTGCCCCAGTCTTCAAAAGCCTTCCTCAGGCGTTCAGAGTCTTCAGATGGGGTCGGTATTGGAACTGCCACTGTAATTGTTGACATCTTCTCGACAAATCAGATACCTCGCACAATATCTTCAGCAATGCAGGTCGACCAACTTTACCAAAATGTAATTTAAACTGAAATCAAACTTCCTCATCTCATTGGATGTGTGGCTGTATATATATTGAAGACACTCCATATTTATTTCTCTGTCTTGGAGCTGAATACGTTGCATATATTACCACTGTGGTGTTTTCTCTGTAATGATGGAGCTTCTTTGATGTTATAACACTTATCTACAGCCACTGTTCTTCCTAACATTTGCTGGTATTTGCGGATTTTTTTATTCTTTTTGCATTCCCGAGCTTCCAGAAGGGATATAGAGGCAAGTTTTATAAAGTTTGAAGGAATCAGCTACAAAGTCTAGTCAGATGTGAAATTTTTACAGAATTTAAAGAACAAAATATCTAAAAGACTGGTATTGGACAATGTATTTTTCAAACTGATATTCTTAATTTTTGAAATCTTCAATAGATGGGGTTTGTCTAGACTTGCTATAGTCTCCACTAGGATTGTTGAGTGTTCATTTCTTTGTTGAGACAATGGGTAGATTTGATGATGTATTAGAGTTACTGAATACACTAATACACTCCTCTATTGGTGGGAAGGTAAATGTTAGCAAAGACACTCTTTGTGACATTCAGACCTGCCTGCATGATGCACAAGAAAAGATTGATTTTTTGCAACTAGAATCTCAGTTCCAGCAAGATGAGCTTCAACAGATTTGTCATTCCAAATTGTTTTCTGCTCAAAACAATATGTTGTTCAAGGTTAAACCAGCAAGTGGTGAAATTAGGAAGATTGAGGTTGAATCAGATCCAGAATCCAATAAAGCAGCAGTTGTACATGCAGATGCAGAAACTCAGTCTGCACTTCCCAAGCCCATCATCAGACCTTGGGAACATCTTGTCCACAACAAGCACAGAACTGGTCTTGGATATGACAAGGACTTGTCCTTTCATATTCCAGACTATGCCAAGCCCATTCAGTTTCAGAGTGCTGGATTCATTGATGACAGTTCACCTGCTTCTCATGACAGTTCAGCTTCAGTTGTTCCAGAATCTGCCCCTCTTCCGCAACAACAACAACAACAGATTGAGAAATGCCAACACTGTGATCGAGTTGGCCATTTGAAAGATCATTGTTTTGATCTTCATCCATGTGAGCACTGTCATAAAACTAGCCATTCTTCAAACAGATGCTTCAGAAACAAACGTCCTGCAAGAACAAAGATTCATCTTGGATGGATCGCTTCTTGGCAATGGGCATCAACAGCCAAGAAGATATTCCAAACACATATCAGAACTTGTTCCAAAGTATTGAACAGTCTTGCAGTTGAGTTTTCTCCATCTTCTCACCTTGTATCTGACAGGGGGGGAAATGATGGTCATTTCTATTGCTACCACAATAGCTTCAAACCTTGAGGGTAAACTTCTCAAGGTCTTCTCTATAATCCTTCTTTCTTCAAGAATCTCACCATTAGATCTTATCTGGGTTATCAACCCAATAACCTGAGTGAAGAATGAATCTATTGTATCATATTCCTTCATGCTGAGTGTTTCAAAGTCTCTCCTCAACATCTGCAACTTTGCAGTCTTCACCTTCTCCATGCCTTAATAGGCAGTTTTGAGAATATCCCATGCCTCCTTGGATTTTGTTGCTGCTGCAATCCGTGGAAAAATATTTTCATGTACTGATTGGAAGAGAAAAAAGAGGGCTTTGGCATCCTTTTTTCTGTTGCTCTTCAACTGGTCTCTTTCTGCTACTGTCAAAGCAGCCAATGCTGTTGCATCTGCAGGTTCAACATAGCCAGTTTCAACCAGCTCCCATATTCCTTGAGAAGCAAACAATGCCTTCATTGTTATGGACCAATAACTGTGATTTTTCCCATTAAACTGTGGTAGTTGGGAATTTTTCAAACCAGTTCCAGCATCTGCCATCTTACCCTGCATAAGTAAAGAAGAGATACTGACTGTATAAAAAAGGCAAAAAGAAAAAAAACTTTCTCTGTTGGAGAAAATCTGCTCAATAAGCTTCTTATAGCTCCTACAGTGAAAAAACAAACTCTGTTTTTGACTCACTGAGTGCCCAGACTAGCTTTGATACCATGTTGGAGATTTTTGTTGATTTCAAACACAAAAGAAATTGCTAGAGAACAACGCTCTGTTTTTTAATACAGGATCTTAATTATAACAAAAAAAAAACTGTTACAAAATAGTCTTCCTCTACTCAGAGGGATTACATCAGGAATGCTTCAATTCCAGAAACTAATTTCACTATCTCAGAAAATTACAGTTTCAGCACTGCTGTGCGTTGCAGAAAAAATAAAACTCACTCTCTTAATTCTCCTCTGACATTAAAAAAAAGGAACTTCTGTTCATTACATTTATATGTTTAAAAACATATTTGATTTTAAAACAATAAGATAATAAAAATATCTTGCCTATCTTTACCAACCGCGGTAAATATCATTAATTACTTCACATGGGGATAAATAAATTTCTCGTCCTTCATGGCTGAAAATATCTTATCGGATTTTAATGTGTGGCCCATCACAACATCGCACCGTCGCATTGGCGGACAAGGAGCGAAGGGCTTAACGCGCAGAGGTTTAATGTTTGCGATCTGCGATCTGCGATGGATCGCATCGCAAGATTGCAATCGGCCAAATCAGAGTTGCAACAGGAGGCAAAGTGGGTAAGGATGTGATTTGCGATAAGATCGCATCGCAGGTGGAAAACTGACTGTTTTGCAGATGCTGTTGCTGTTCAACTGTTTACTGCTGTTGAAATTACATTCCAACAATTTTCAAACTCAAATAAAAGTAGCTCTGGATTACGTTTACAGGTTAAGAATTTGATTTACGATTTATAGAATTTAGTGATTTTATGCACTTTTAGATTCATTCCATCGTCATTAAAACCTCACTTCATGATGTGTAGTTGTTGGAACGAAAGGGGCATCGGGTCGGGATCAAGAGATTCACTCAGCAAAGATCTCGACTCTACAGCTTTGGGATTTCGGGCACTCAGAATGCATCGATACAACGTCTCTTCGGGGTAGATAGATTAAAATATACCCTTGATGTCATTTGACAATTAAATAAGATTATTTAATACTTCAGTTCTCACAGAATATCAAGCCTTCATGAAACAAATGTTTTGAGAATTTCAAAGATGAAAACGGGTGGTTCTTCTGCAATTCCAGCAGTGAAAAAGAAAGAGCTGATAAAGAAGTGAGAAGCATGTTGTCATTATTCCGAGCTTCAAACATTTCGTTTCCCGGAGAAAAAGTGATGGAGGAGGCAAAGACATTCGCAACACAGTATCTAAAGTTAAGACCTTCACAACACAGTGTCTAAGCGAAGTGTTAATGCTACATGTTATAGCTCATGTCGAGCAAAGCCTTGGGAGAGAGGTAAGCTGCAAACACTTTTTTTTAATTTCTGGTTAATAGGAGGGCAGAATACTTAGAGAAGTGGTGGTGTTTAAAAATATAGTTGTTATTATCTTAATAATCCCATTAATTTTATTTTTGTTTTAAATAGGTTATATTAAAGAATAATACTATGGATTGTCATAGTTAAACCTACCTGCTTATGCATTCGTGGGCCCTTAATTGTGAGAGCATGTCCACGAAGGTTGATGAAGCCTCTCCATTTTTCCACCCACAACCATTGTAGAGCTATCACTCTCCACAGCTTTTTTTCCATTCTCAATTTCCGTTTCTGTACCAGCATCTGCAACTGTCGACTCGTCTGTCACTATTTTCCACTTTTCTCATAGGCGCACTGAATGTCTATCACTATTTTGCACCATGCTCTTCCACTTTTCTCATAGGCCGCACTAAATGTCTGATCTCGTTGCTCGGCCATTCACTGCTTTCACTGATCTTGTTGATCTCTGGACTCACTGCCATTCTCCTCCGCGGCCACAACCTTCTTCCTCAGACCAAAAATACAGAATTCCTGATCCAAAGCCCTGTACTTCTGGGCATCGTGCATCATTTTTAGGGACCTCATGTTGTTATTTTACCCAGTTGCTTCATGTCAATTGTGCCTCTCTCAGCGATAGGTTTAGGTATTACAAAACCTATTGGTATAGACGTTAGTATTATAGAATATTCAGAAAAGTGTTGGTTTCTAAAAAAGTTTTCATGGTTTGATTTTAAATAAGATAAATTGGAGAATAATATTAGGGGTAAAATTATTAGTTGGTATAGATATTAGGACAAAATAGGCTAAGGAACATTAAAATATTGTAAAAATTAGAAAAATAAAATAAAAAACATATCAGTGAAAATAACAAATATTGACAAAATTAAGATACCCCAAATTATCATTAAAAATAGAAAAATATTTAATAGACCAAAAATACCAAAAATGTTTGCAACACCTATAATAAATATAAAGCCCAAAACCGCTGGACCAAGTCAAATTTACGAGAACCGCTTGAAAATTGGTGTTATATAAAAATTCTTTGCATCTGCAATATTTTATATTTTATTTATTTTAATTTTATTTTATAGGTTGTACTTTCCATAATATATATATATATATATATATATATATATATATATATATATATATATATATATATATATATATATATATATATATATATATATATATATATATATATATAGATATAGATATATAATAATTAAATTTATAAGTTTACATTAAATGGTTAAGGAATATTTCATCTCATATTTTTCATTTGGATAGATCTCACTTCTTAATTTAGTTTTCATGTTTTTTTTATTCTTGTTTTATGTTTTTCTTTTTCTTCTTTAATTTTGTATTTGTTATGTTAATATATTGTAAAATGAATCAAAGTCATTATTTAATGAGATCTCGTTAAAAATTAGTCAAAATAAAAATGAATATACATGATGTCATGTAAATAACTGATATAATTTGTTAACATTGGGTACACTGCATTTAGGATCTTATTATGATTTCACATGGGTCATCATTTAACCCTCTTTCATACATTTTTAGGAGTATATTTTACAACTTTTCTTTTACTACTTGACTTTTCCTACCATTTAGGATCAAGGGGTGACACTTAGGATGATATGTGAAGGTAACTCAAAACTAATTGGGCTATGGTATAACAATTTCCTCTCAATTATTGCACATTACTTTGTTGCTAAGGTCCCTAATTACTAATTTGCATTCCCCTTTTTATTTTGAGAGATTACCTTATCCACTCACTAACCAACACATCCCTTTTTTTATGTGACTTGGTCCCTTTAGCTACTTAGCTTTTTTTTCCATCAACCTCATTCTCCCTTCTCTCTTGTTCTATTGTAGCTAGTCTAATATTTTTACACAACTAAATCTTATGCTTGTGCTTGAAATCCTTCATGGTGTCACAAAATCAGAGAGTTTATAAATAATACTAAAATTTTACTTCAAATTTGACAAGTGAGGAAAACCCACAGAGAATTTACCAACTCACTGCAATACTCACTCCTTTCAATTACATTGACTAGAAGCTAAAAATACAATTGTTCTTTCCTAGAAAGGGACTCTACATTATCACAATTGGGATTAAAATTGATCTATTTCAACCATTAAGAAATCAAATTGCTTCAAAAGAATGGATGAGTTTCATGGGATATTGCATTTGGCGATCTCCCCTAAATTTTTATTTCATGTAGAAGGTTGACATCTCTCGTCATGTTTGGACCACATTGAAGGTATTGTTTTAAAAGAAATATGAGTTGAGAGGACAATAGCTAGAGAATCATTAGATTTCATTCGATCAAAACAAATTTAAGGCCTTAAATGGATTCTTCTCTAAGTTTAAGACTTTGATGACTTAGGTAAAATCTTTGACAAAGATTGCAGAGGCGAAAATACACAGAGAATGGATTCAAAATTCTCAATGGAATGAACAAATCTTCTCATCATTCAATAAAAATTAAATAAACTACATTGGAGATAAGGAAACAAACAACAATTAATAACTGGAGAAAGTCCCAACTAAAACTCAACTAAACTTAACTAGCTAAAGTGAATCAAAAGTAACTATGACACCTGACAGACACTGAGATTAATGCTCTCAACACCCTCTCTTAATCTTAACTATTACAATTATTGGCCCTTATAATGCCCAAGTTCTTTCTTTGAAATTCAAATACATTTTTTTCTAATGGTTTTGTAAAAATATCTGCAAGTTGATCTTGCGATCCAAAAAAAATCAAGAAATATATCCCCATCATTGACAAGCTCGTGAATGAAATGAAAGTGTGTGTCAATATGTTTTCTCTTTTTTGTGAAAGACATGATTTTTGGATAAATAAATGGTGGAGTTGTTATCATAGAAAATAGGAGTTGGCTCCTTTTGAACATTTGAAAGATCCTTCAATATCCTTCTCAGCCATATTGTTTGACAAGTTGTTGAAGTTGTAGCTACATACTCCTCCTTTGCAGTAGATATTGAAACAATGGGTTGTTTCGTGAAGGCCCATGAGATCAAATTTGTGCCCAAGTGAAAATCGTACCATGAGGTTCTTTTCCAATCATCTAAGCTTCATGCATATCCATTATCTTCCTCGCCTAAAAATGAGCAATCTTCAGAATGTGTGTAGAACAAGCCATAGTCTAGTGTCCCTGCAACATATCTTAAGGTTCTTTTTACAACCTTCTAATGGGAATGCTTGGGTGATTCCATATATCTGGAAGCAAAACTAGTTGCAAACATGATGTCAAATCTAGTTGTAGTGAGATACAAGATACTACCAACTACACTTTTATACAATGCATAATCAATTGATGGTCGTTCATCTTGTTTACTTAGGTTGGTACCTAGAGCAATTGGAGTGTTAGCTAGTTTTCAGTTGATCATTATAAACTTTTGAGTATGCCAATGGCATACTTTTGTTGACAAATAAAATTCCATTAGAAAGTTGTTGAATTTCAATTCCTAAGAAGTACTTCATGAGCCCTAGATCGATCATATCAAACTTTGTTTGCATGTCAGATTTGAACTTTTCTATCATATTACTTGTATAAAACATATCATCAACATAAAGGCAAATAATGAGAATGTTATTGTAATGAGTTTTTGTATAAAGAGTTGGATCATGGCTACTTATATGAAATCCACTTTTGATGAAGTAAGAGTCAATTCGACTCTACCAAGTTTGGGGAGGTTGTTTCAAGCCATATAAATATTTATTCAACTTATGCAAATTATGCTCCTATCATGGAACTTCAAAAATAGGGGGATCATCCACATAAACCTCTTCCTGCAATATGCCATTTAAGAAAGCATATTTTACATCAAGTTGAAAAAATTTCCATTTGTGTTGAGTTGTAGTGGCCATAATAGTTCTGACTATGTCTAACCTTGCTACTAGAGCAAAGGTTTCACCATAGTCAAAACCAAACTATAGTGAGAATGTAACGCCTCCTCCCACTTTTATCTGGCTTTACAAGCCCTCGGGTAAATGTGAAACATAGTGCCACTATGACAATACTCGACCTCCTAGCTCTAGTTAAAAAGGTGGGGCCTACAACTGATACTTTATAAAAACAACTTGACTTCCTACATGGACTACAGATCACTCAGGAGCTAAAGAAACACCCTAGCTGATCAATCCTTGAGTTGGAACTTTGTTTCAGTCACCTAGACTCCTAACCGCGCCCTTGACATTGGTTGCATGTGGTTGAAGGCCTCCAACCGCACTCACAAGCCTCGCTCCATGCAGTTGTGACCTAAATTTGTCAATTCAGTGCCTGCAGTCCCGAGACCTGAGCCACAATTCTAGGCCAGCCTCCAAACCCCTGCCCAAAATTTCTGAGACTTATCAAAATGATAAATGACATAAGGAAAATCATATTCACATAAAACTTTGAAGAAGAACTTGACCTAACCAGGCCTAACCATGACAGTCATTTATTCAAACATATGGTGAACATATAAACTATAGATTATGAATGCATATCTGATCATAGGAGTTTGAAACTTATCTGAGAATCATAAAGAAGGTCTAATTCCATCTCATAATAATTGCAATTACTCTTGTCATCCCATGCATTCATTAACTAAAAAATACTTGTCATATCTTGAACAAGTCATCCCTAGAGCACATTACATGTCCATGCTTATAACCAACATATAACTATATTATTAACCATAATAGAACAACCATCAAATCACTATAATAACCAATACAAGTGTTCATAAATCACAATAAGAAAATATCTCTTATTAACTGATGCAAAATCCAACCAAGTCAAAGACTTCCACGTACCACTCGACCATAGATTGGGTTGAACCAAACATTACTTTCATCCAATCACTCCTGTGCCATATTCCAAATATTAATGTAGGATATCAAGACATAAACAACCAAGGATTCTCATAGATTAAATCACGTCCACCCTTATGCTACCATGATCTTGCCAAAACCAGTGAAGGGATCACAAAGCCCAAAACAAGCATGGATGCCTCAAAGTTTCTTCACCATTACCTTGAGGAGTTTGTTTGTCTCCATTCACCCGTCGAGGGCTTTTTGGAGATTAAACCACCTCCACCTCAAACCCTTGATAATTTTCTTGAGACCATCTCACCTAGTTCGAAAACCTTCTCGCAATCCAAAGATCAACCAAAAATGAATCCCATCACACCATAGCTATGTAGGAAATGGCAAGGCAAGGATAAAACGAGTGTCGAACCAGATGAAACCCATGGAAATGACAACAAACGAACCAAATAAACAAATGCATGCACCATGCATTCACACCTCAACTAGGAATCACACATGCAACATATTACCTGTAAAATCCTCTTGTTGAAGTCATTGATCCAACCTTCCTTGCTTGTCCTTTTCCTTCCTTTTTCCTTCCATGTCTTTCCTTTCCTTACTTGGTTTCTCCTCTTCATTCTCTTCTCTCTCTCTGAAACTAATTCCAAAGAAAAACTGACAAAAGGCTCCAAATCGATCCTTTGATGTCTTTTTATTATTGATGCCTCTAATTTCTTCATTTTTCTTCAGTTTTTCCTCCTCATGCAAATAGGTGACACTCCATCTCCCTTTTCTCCTATTTTCCTTTATTTTCATAGATAAATGTCAATTAATGCCTCTTTTCCTTTGCCAATTTCCTTAGCAATAAATAAATTGAAAGTGATACCCTCTAGGATATTTTGCCCAACATTCAGCTTGGAATATGCGTCTCATGATTTTGGTTTTATTATTTTACCTTTATTAACCTTTATTACAAGAAATTTTAACCCGGGGTTGTTACAAACCCCTCCCCCATAGCGGAACACCACTGTCAGTGTTCTGTGACACCTATGACCAACAAGAACACTAAAGAAAAACATACTTCCTATGGAGCTTTATAACCAAGCTTGATGCAACATTTACAATAAAAAACTGTTGAAAACCATGACCAACATGGAAAACATACCACTTACGGGAGCTTTATAACACAACTCATTATGGTATTTACAATGACAACCACATATACTTATGCACATTTTCTTCAACCAAACAATAACCATACTATCCATGGATCTTTATAAATCCAACTCGATATAATATTCATAATAAATTACACATATATACGTATGTGCATTTTCTTTAACCAGCAAATAAAAGGATACGATGCATGCATCAAAAATAATGGAATCGAGAGGCTCACACCTCAACCCTCAAAGTAATACTAGGATTCACCTCCTTCCGAAGAATTCTAGAATCCACTGCTAAAGAAAACTTGCATCCAATGTCTAGCACTACCATCCTTGCGCTACTTGTTCCCTTGGTTGACAGTTACCGACTCATTGTTTTAAGGCAAACTCCCAATGTGTTTATGATTGCACCTAGAAATGCTAATGAACAAAATAAATTCATTCCCCTACCTTCCCTTCTCTTCTACACAGTCCCTTGGGAAATCCGGTCACCCCCTTTTGTGCAGTCACTCACCTTCCATGTTCTGCAGCATCCCCTTCTCTACTAGACAATCCATTGGGAAATCCATCCCTTGGCAAGCTTTCCTCACACTGAAAGGTCGAAAAACCAAGGCATATCCCTACCTCAAAATCATCATATTGGTCATAGCATGCTCATGGAAATAAATGGACATTAATGGGTACCAGTGTCCCACAATGTCCTCATTCCTAAATGCTTTACCAACATATTGTTCCTTATGTGTGTGTATGATTATTGTTATAATTGGCTGGCCTACTCTTTTGGCACTTGGTCATAGTGATCAATCATATGGAACCATGGGCCTTATTCCTAGCCTCCTTAAGCTCCAAACTTTCTACCCCTCTGCACGATATGTATATGAATACAACAAGGATTGTATGTATGCATCTCTCTCTCTCTCTCTCTCTCTATATATATATATATAATCTTGTGCTCGCTTATATGTGTAAATTGAATAATCAGGCCTTTAGCCGCACCTTAAGTTATCCTACCTAAGCCAATATATAATGATACCAAGGCATAGTATGTAGCCTGATTTCATATTATATTCAAATAGACATTTATTTAAACAAATATTTAGTCATTTCCTTCAAATTTAGTCCATTCAGACCATTCACCATCTCATAACAAATTTGAGATTCATGTGCCATTCTCGATTGGAAATCAACATAAAACGAGCTCAATATCTCATACAATAATTTATCCATCATTCAATGAAAACACATGGGAAAACAACATTTACTCAACATTATTTGGTCCTTAAACACCACATTAGTCATATACATGACCTTCATTAACACAATATATAGTATTATCCATTCACACAAGAATTAAAATTAACAACGAATTGTATCAACACTTTAAATGTATGTATAACATTCATATGTACAAGAGCTTGAGGAAACACTTATCTTATAGGGTAAATATAGCAAATGAGATTCAGACTATTACTCTCCAACCAACCTTAGATTGGTCTGCACTATGGACTTTCTTGTAGCCAATCACCCCCGAGTCAGATTATAGAGCTTGAGGAGGATTTCACAAGGGATTAAACTGATACGGTTAGCTGGATTAGGGACTCCAGAGGCTACACTACCTCCACCCACCAACTAGTTAGTTTCAACAATTGAAATAGGGAATCTAGAGGCCCAACACCTCCACCCACCAACTATTCAATCAATGAGCTTAAATAGAGAATCCATAGGCCCAATACCTCCTTCCGCTAGCCCAACAACAAATTACAAAGGTATGCCACCTCCACTCTCATTCAATCAATGGAATCTATAGGTTCTTCACCTCCACTGTTAGAGTAATGTCCATAGCAGCTCCACACAGGATTAGGAATATAGAATACACTGTAATGAAACCAAAAATACAAGAAAGAAAGCTCCATACCATTCCTTACCAAGAATCTAAGAAGCAAGCCTCCATGCAAGCTGTCAAGGGAAACCAACGATTAACCATCTCCACCCTCTAGCCTATCAGAGAATCTAGAGGGTAGTACTCCTCATTTGAGAGATGTCCTTCCAGATTTCAATGTTCATTTGAAACATCAATTTTCCTCTTCCTGAACAATTGCAAATTTTTTACTTTTTTTTCTCCTTCTCCCTCCCCTCTCTGTGTACCCCTCTACTATCTCCTTCACCTTTTCTTTCCTACCTCTATGACTTGTTTTCCCTGTTTATTCATGATTTTCTAGGCCAATGAGGTGATTCCACATGCCTCTTAGCTCTCCATTTCCTTCCTTTTCTTCCTTTATATTATTTTCTTATTGCAATAAAAGGCCAGCTCTCAATTACATGCTCTTGGCCAAGAATTGTCTTCCCAACAATGTGGTCATCTTCTCTTTAAATTGTTGTACCTTTGTTCTTGTTTATTATTTCAAGAGGCATGTTTTATGTCCTTATTTCTATTGAGTTAATATATATAACATGCCCCTTTTAACACACCTACCATCCTCCCTTGGTTTTCATTTAAACAACTCATGATTCTTTCTAATCCCAAGCAGTCTCCTTTTCTAGCTCTGGAAATCTACGTTCCATTATCTCAGCCCATTTCAGTACAAAAAAATAATTATAATATTTACAATATGGGGAATTAATGAGGAGCTGTCACACTAGAATTTGTGGAACTAATGTTGCAACTGAAAGAAATGTTAGATAAGTTTCATCGGGCTCCAATATTTCACCTCAAGGAGCCCCAGTTCTGTTTATAAAGAAGAAGGATGACACATTGTAATTGTACATTTACTATAAGTAGTTGAATAAGTCCATAGTAAAAAAAGGTACTTGCTATGCAAAGTTGATGACCTATTCGATTAGTTGAGAGGGGCCAAAATTTTCTTTGAGATAAATTCAAGATATGGTTACCATTAGGTAAAAATTAAAGACAAATGAATCCACAAGAAAATATCTGTGGTGGTGCCATTTGGGTTCACAAATGCCCCAACCACATTTATGTGGATGATGAACAATATCCCTAGCCTACACTTAGATAGATTTGTATTTGTTTTTGTAGATGACATCCTAGTTTACTAAAAAACCAGAGAAGAACATGAAGAGAATTTGACTCAATGTTTTAATTGTTGTGGAAACACAAGTTGTGTGCAAAGCTTATAAAATGTGATTTCTTCAAATCACAATTTTAATTCTTGGGGCATGTCATTTCTACTATTTTTTTCAAATGTGGTCAAAATACACCTTAAATAGGTCAAATCACTGAGATGACGATTGCATCAGGGAAAATTTTAAGAACCCCCCCCTAAATTTACATGTATAATAAATGGGCGAATCTCCATGGTATATAGGAAAAATGGAAGGCGATTTTATCAATAATATGATATGTATATATAATTTTTTGGCGAATCTCTCACCAGACATGGCGAATATTTTACTCAATTATAAAATCTTGTGTTTATTGAATACACATATGAAATCATTGCATTTCTTTAAAATATCTTTTGAAATCAAAATTACTGAAATTACATATCGATAACTTAGTGGGTGTAAGATAAAATTCACCCGTTCCATTCACACAAAGCATGAGAAAAAACCTAATACTATATATAAAACCAAGAAAAATTCAAATTCATCACTTCTAGGACCTCGTAACCACCCTGCCAATACACAAGTATGTTCCTATTTGCAATTAGAAAAATTACCCAAATTACAATCTGTTTACTCCACTTCTAGGGACCTCGTAACCACCCTGCCAATACACAAGTATGTTCCCGTTTGCAATTAGAAAAATTACCGAAATTACAATTTGTTTACTCTAGCATATGTTGGAAAGTTATAGAAGGATGACTAGTGCAATCAATCCATTCCTTTTAGCCCTGGATTTGTTTCAGTTTAAAACAGAAGTATACAAATATACTTGTCCAATGTCTATGCTTTAACCATTCACCTTAAGATGTTTTTACAATATAATTTCCTAAGTCTATTTAATATCTTCATTATCATAAAAACCAACCTATATCCATCTTAACTCCACATCTACCACTCTTAGGGGGATGAAATCTATTTATCCCTTTGAGCACTTGGTAGACCCAGAATTAAGATGGATCTAAGATAGAATTTCCCCTTTAAATAGTCTATGCTCACATGAATACCATGGGTCAATACCATGGGTTATCATAAACCTGGAGCTTAAAAATTACTATTAGTAATTTATAAAAATTAATAAAATTAAAAGTTGATTTTTATTTTATTTTTATTTTAACCAAGCTAAAATGTTTAACATGCATTAAATTACAACATCCATTTTTACTCTTGATCGGATCAAATATTTTTTCACTCTATGCTAGTTTGCATATCGCGATATTTGATACCTCTCGGGGGTTAGTAGATCCAGATTAAAGATGGATCTATGCCTGTTTAATTCCCCCATTTAAATAGGCTATATTCCAAGTGAATACCATGGGTCAATACCATGTGCCATTTTGGTGAATACAATGGGTCAATACCATGTGCCATTTTTATTTTTATTAATACTAAGATTAGGGTTAATAATGTTTTTTTGCATGGTATTAATAACAATCTAGTCCATGGTATTTGTCCCATAGTATAAATATAAGGTGACTTATGGAGTAAATATAAAAAAATGTTTTATTTGTTTACCATACCTCTCGTTTATTTATATTTTTATTAATTTACCATACCATTCATAAATACAAGGTGACTTATGGAGTAAATATAAAAAAATGTTTTATTTGTTTACCATACCTCTCGCTTATTTATATTTTTTTTAATTTACCATACCTCTTTTACAAATATGGTATTTGGCCCATAGGATTCACTTAAATAAAACCTCTTTCTTGAACCTTCATAAATAGAACGAGGGTTATGGACTAAATATAAAAAGAGGTTTTATTTATTTACCATGCATCTAGTTTATTTATATTTTTATTTATTTACCATACCTTTTGAGTAAGTATAAAAAGACGTTTTATTTATTTACCATACCTCCACTTTACTTATATTTTTATTTGTTTACACCCTTGCATGTATATAAGGTGACTTATGGAGTAAATATAAAAAATGCTTTATTTATTTACCATACCTCATTTATTTATATTTTTATTAATTTACCATACCTCTTTTATGAATATGGTATTTGGGCCTTTGCCCATAGGATTCACTTAAATAAAACCTATGCTTGAAAATGGGCGAATTGATTCACTTAAATAAAACCTATTCTTGAAAATGGGCGAATGGAAGGTTGTAACTCCTAATTTCAAGGGCTAAATTTACCTTTTTTACCCTCTCCCTTAAAATAAGGTGGGCTATTTGAGGTGATTTGTAAAAATGTACTATGATACAAAATTTTCGCCCACTAAAAATTTAAAACCCCTTAATTTCGCCAAAGGGCGAACATTCGCCCCTAAAATCACCCCTAGATTGCATGGTTTCCTATTTTTGAGAGGATCAAAATTGACCTAAATATCACCTTATTTGGACAAGCGAAAGGTGAGTTTTGAATTATTTCATTTATATATGTATTATGGAATGGGTCGGCCGTAACCACATGTGTTACTGCTTAGGTCGGCCTCAACCCGAAGTAGACCCTCAGGAAATCCTATAAATAGAAGAGATATCAAGCTCATTTGGAAAAATTGATCAAGCCATCTTCTCTTCTCTTATTGTCTTGGTTCGCCTAGGTCTGTCGGAGGAAAGTTTGCACAAGGGTCCACAATCTCAGGGTCAAAGCTCGCACTCATTTAGGGTTTTCCAGTTCCTAGACGCTGGCACAGAAATTGACATTTGAGTCCCTAGATGCTAGCACAAAAGCTTATGAGAGCATCTAGAGACCCATATACACTGGTACAGAATCTTATGAGAGCATCCAACATTTCTTAGGCAGATCTGAAGGCATTGGTCCACAGACACTTGCACAAAGTGGTCATAAGAGCATCCAAGCCATCTTAGATGCATGCATAGAAATTGGAAGAGCGATTCCAAGGGTTTTGAAGCATATCTAGTGAATTCTACCTTGGACGCATGCAAATAATGGTCTGGGAGTGCCCGGGCTTCTGTAGATGCTGTCATTCAATTCACAAAGAGTTCCTAGATCTACTATAGATTCTCACACAACTCCTCCTACTTGTGTTGAGGACTCAAAGATGAGATTTCAGTATTTCGAAGACTCCACATAGTGCTCAACAATGTTCGGCATAGTGAGAGTAGTACCCAGTAGTTGTCTATAGTCAGTGACAACATATTACAGTCATTAGAATCATGGTTTTGTTTTTAAGCATGATTAGATCTGTTTCATGGATATCATAGCTGTTTTGTTGCATAGATAAAGTTATGGATCATTGTACTCTCTTTTGTTGAATCATTTGGTGATGATATAAGAAGAAGAATATTTGCAAGGGTTTTCCCTATAGTTGGTTTTTCCCTGGTCTCGGGCCAATCTTGGTGTCTCTATGTGTGTGCATGATTTTCTCCTATTGTTCCTTTATGTTTCGTTGCATTGATGATGATGATGTTGTTCTTTCTATATAATTGCATATGTTGATGGATAATAGTGTAGATCTGAATAATGTAATGATGATATGGTGTGAGCTTAATGTATTAATGATGAAATGAAAATTTCAAAGCAAAGAACAATGTAGCCTTATGAAAAATTAACATGGAATCAGAGATGGGCTGAAGAAAAGCCATGGAGATCACCGTGATGATGACAACTTTTATGGAAGCAAGAAGAGGATGGTGGAGACCCAAAATAATTGTAGGGTTTGAATAAAACCAAAAACAACTTGATTATTAGGGTTTGAATAAAACCCTAAGAAACTTGATTATTAGGGTTTGATGGATTCTATGAAGTTAGGGTTGGAGAGAAACCCTATTTTATGGAAACGATATGAGATATGAAACATAGTATGGTAAATGTGACAACACTCAAGTACTTGTGGGAGATTTGATGAAGCCCTAGATGGGATAATCCCTAGTAGGTCTGGTTGGACAACTGAAGGCAACATTGATATATGGACCATGGACATTGATGGCTCTTGAATATTGGTTCAAGAGGGAGAGGATCACCTCTCATTAAAGATAAGTATTTCTTGACTTATGATGCCTCTTACTTGTGTCTAGATTTATAGATCTGATGATTATGTTTATTGATTATACTTCTTGCATATGTATTTGAGTATATGGATGTTTCTCACCTCCTTGATGAGATGTGATAAGTGGATCCCTCTTGAGGATCATTTGAGATGCAGGAAGGATGGCTAGATCTGGAAAGAGGTAAGTAGGTACTTGATGAAAAGGTGACAAGAACTACAAGCTGCTTATAAAAAGGTGCACGTGTATTTGAATACCACAAGGTATGCATGGTATGTTGTATGTCAACTATAACTTTGGATGGCTCGGTAAGCCCTAAAGTATGATGAGAATGTATATTTCTCTGGTGGCCCATACATGCATATGAATGTAACTTGGATTTATGTTTCATATGATGAAATGATGCACCTGGTGTTGAACATTTTGATCCTATTAAATTCTATGAGGCTATCTAATGTTGACACATTGATACACTTGATGATTGGCTAACATCCATCCATTGGACATCTTGATCCTATAAAGAAGTCTAGCACCTTGGCTCTAGTAGATGATACTCTTGATACTTTTCATTCATGGGTCACATTGGATTTCACATATAAGGATAACTCTTTGACTCCTATACATGGGTCTGCTAATAATGCTTATGATAAGCATGATGAAAGCATAAGGAAAGATTGATTGACACTCTCTTTATTTTGATGAAGTTTTATTGAATGACCTTGATCTTATGCATAATGAAGAGCATGGTAACCTTGATGTTAGAGGTATAAGTATAAGATTGATATCTAGATATCTTACTAACTATCGCATATCTGATTGTCCTTACTTGATGGAGTGACTGGATAGAAAGTGTCATTGTGTTCATCATCTCTAAGATATGATGTTGCATCTATATGATACTTTGAGTCTAACCTTTGATAAAATACTAATGTCATGATGTTGATAGCGATGATAGATATATGTTTATGATCTAATAAATATGTTGTTGCTTGACTCTAACAAAGACATGATGATGACATGAATAAAGATGAATGAAGTGGATTTGCAGTCAGAGGGAGAATCTATTCTAATTACTTACACAACTATTCGCATTTTGTACTGTTGAAGTATGACTTATGTGCATTTGACATTATTGAATTGTAGCAACTCTCATATTTGAAGCCCATACAAAATTTAGGGTTTCTGCTCCGGACGCAATCACAAAACTCGGAAATCTCTTCCTTGGACGCATGCATGCTAAGGACCGGTGAGCGTCCAGGAAGCTAAAGATGCTCCCATGCTAACTTGAATGGAGCATCCAAGGGTTTGACTACATTTGACCATAATTCTAAGCTTTCTGAAGTTGTTTGAACTCTGAATCAAGGTGTCTCTTATAGATTCTTCCACTGTAATCTAATTTATGAAAATGTTGGGTTAAATTGTTGATCAATGTGCATGAAATCAGATGTTCACTTGGGAGATGCTAGTCCTACAGATGTGTGGAATATAACAGCAAGATGTGTAGGTAGGAAAAGATCAAATCTTTTCCATAATATGAACATGCGGACTGAACTTGTGTTTGTAGGTGATCGAGACATACATATATATATATATGTCACTATCTTTGTGCTACAAGAGGTTGGCATGATTTGGCTTATTGATATATATGAAAAATGTTTTGTCATGATGCTTGACAATAACTTTGAATTGATGATTGATAGATGCTTTGACTATAGATCTACCTATTAAAGCGAATTTGGACTTGACGTGATGACTAATGATCTAATTTAACGATTATTGATTTGCCCTAATTTCTATGATATGTGGGCATAATGACTTATTTGCATATTCAGAAAAATGATTTTGTATTGGCCTCCTCGTTCCTAGAACAATGGTTGAAGTATTGATAGCTATGATTCAACATGAACATGGAACATGCATGACTTATCCTTGTTGTATGCATTTGTGTCTAGTGACAAACATGACTTATGTTATTATTATGACTTGATAAAGTTTCGATTGATATTTCATACCTGATTATAACTTGTTGGCATGATGAAGTCATGATTGGATATGAGCTCCACCTGTCTCCTGGTTGAAAGTATTGATACTGTGATAATAATGACTTTGATAATGGTCATGATCTTACTTCTGAGCTTTGATAAGATACTTTGCTGATGTGATTGTACAAAATTGATTTATGTAAGGCTAATTATGATGGCTTAGCAAGACATTATGCTTAGAGCATTTCATGAAGCAAGCTCCCCGATCCTGATATATCTATATTTCACAGTTATTTGATGAAGTCATGATGATGATTTCCAAGGTATGGTTTTGATTTTGATTATGGTTTTAGTTTTATATCGTGATGATCTACTCTTGATACGTGATGAGCCTTTGATGATTTAAATAAGAGGGAGATACCTTCTTAAGCTCGAAATGATGTATCATGGCATGTTGAATCAATTTCTAGAATTTGGGAAAGAAATTCCATATTGCAAAGCTATTGGAAAAATGGTTTTGAATAATGGAAATGAAAATGCTTGGACACTCCTATTTGAAGTTAAAAATATTGTTGAAATTAACATGGCATCCGGGAGTTGTTTGAAGCATTGATTTTCTATTTTGAACATACATCTGTATATGTATGCTGTGCATAGAACCATGAATAAGTTCATGATTGAGATGCTTCATTCATGTAGAGTTTCCACCAAGCATGCTATGAAATATTTGCATGAGGTGTTCTATTTTTTAGGAAGAGATATTTCTCCTATGATACGTGACTGCATGGATGTATTACTAATATTTGAGATTATTGTTGTTAAGCACATTTGGATGTTGCTTTAGTATGCGATCTACCATGATATCTTGTATGAGAGGTCCATAGCATGACAAAGGTTTAACATGATGTTGCTAGCATGGTTAGTTGTGAGGTAGGATGAATAATCTCCTTAGAGAGTTGTATGAGCATGATCTGGATATGACATGGATACATTGTGAGATTTGATTGGCAAAAAATCCCATATTTATAGTTGGGAGCTAAAGGGGGAGGTGCATCCACCTCATTCCCACCAAGATCATTTAAATATGTTCTAAAACCAAGGCATCCTTCGCTAAACCCTAAATATCTCTCCGGAGCTACATTTGTGGTGGAGTAGTTAGGTAAAACCCCTTCCCTTGAGGTAAAAAATACTATGTGTGGTTTCCTAGCTACAAATTATGAACAAAAAGTGCTTATTTTTCGTTTCAATGGTTTTTGGCCTTCTTCATTATATCTCAAGGAGTTGGTTCACCAGAACTGGGATCTAGATGTCGCAATACATTTCTACTCAAAAGATTTTTGTTATGAAACCATCTCACAAAAATATAGAAAATAGTGATAAATGACTTAGAATTCAGCCTCTTCGAGGGGGAAACCTCCTTTACATTACACAAATGAAAAATTCTTGGATGATGCAAATGAAAATGCCTCCTTTCTATATATAGGCGCCTAAAGGGTCATAATATAATCAGAGCCGACATAACAATAATAATGTAAGGGCACAACAATAACAATAGTGGGCTTCAATGGGGCACAAAAATAATAATATGGGAACTACATAGGCACAAAAATACAATAAGGGGGTTGCAATAATAACAATAAGGGGCTACACTAGTAGTATAGGGGCCTAACATGCCCCTCTCCTTCAAAACTAATTGTCCTCAAAGCTTGAGTAGTTCTGGATGCTTCTGTATAAAAATAATCATCCTTCCCTGTGGAATCTTCAACGGCTCAGTTCTTCCACTTGATGAGATACTTTGAAATTGATTGATTTCAATACTGTCAATTTCTTAGTTCTGTGACTGCTTCAGGTTCCAATATGATTTTTCCTTCCTTGTTAAGTTCTGGCAATATTGTTTTTACTGGGATCTTTTGCAACTTTTGAATGAGTGCCCACCCTACTTCGTCATTCTTCCATTCATCCCTTGCTTCATTTACCCAATCTGGATGGATAATAGAAATGGCACAAAACAATGCTTCCACATTCTCATCCTTTCTTAAGAGTGCATCTGCAACAATATTTTTCTTCCCCTTTTTTGTAGATGATTTCAAAGTCATAACCCAACATCTTTGTGACCCATTATTGTTGTTCTTCTAAGGATAATCTTTGTTCTAAAAAGTATTTAAGACTATCATGATCCATTTTTACCTTGAAATGTCTTCCCATTAGGTAAGGTTGCAATTTCTTAAGTGCATGTAATATTGCCAACATTTCCTTCTCATAAATAGATTTCTTGAGATGTAGTCGTAAAAATACCCAATTTCCTACATCAAAATTTCTTTCACTGCGATGTTGATCTTCTTGTTGTTTCATTCGATTCTGCACCAAAGTGGCATTATACTTTAAAAGTTGGAGAACTTGTTGATGATGCTCGATGTGATCTTTCACTTCTTGAACATTTTTCTTCTTGATATGTCCTTCTACCTTGATAGTTTGAGGAGTGGTAATTCTAGCCAATGCACTACAAGATATGCTCGGATTCATTTCTTCTTTCTCGATGTGATCTTTCACTTCTTGAACATTCTTCTTCTTGATATTTCATTCTATCTTGAGAGTTTGAGGAGTGGTAATTCTTGCCAATGCTTTACATGATATGGTCGGATTCATTTCTTCTTTCTCTGGGGTTGTTTCTTGGTGTACATCCTCTTCTTTTGATGTTTTTTGATCCCTTTCTTCCTCCTCTTCATAATCTATGTTAAATAATTTCTTCTCAGAACACTTATGGCCTTTAGTGTATTTTCTATCACAATTGTAACAAAGCCCTTTTTCTCTTTTTTCTTCCAATTGTTGTGGTGTAGACCTTGTAGGTTGTGGAAGGCTAGGAGAAAAAACACTTCCATAATTATAGTCGTGAGTGGTGGTATTCCTTGTTTCCATAATTTCACTTTCAATTTTTCTTGCTAACCTGAATGCCTTTTCCAATGAATCAGGTTCCCAGAGATGAACCTCATGTTGAATGTTATCATTTAAAGTCCCTATGAAGATATCAATCCTTTTCTTCTTTGAAATATCATTTACCCTTATATTCAATTTTTGAAAGTCCTCAATGTGCTCTGCCATTGAACCCTTTTGTTTGAAATTTATTAATTGGCTAAAGAAGGTTTTCTCTTTGTATCCTCATAATGTGCTATCATTTCCTCCATGAAAATTGACCACGTCGCAAGTGGTTTACGACAATAAAGGCCTTCATACCATAAAAATTGATCCAGTTCTAAATATAAAGATGCAATACGTACCTTTTGTAATAGTTGCACCTCATGTAGATCAAAATATTGCTCCATCTGTAGTATCCAATTCAATGGATCCTTGTCATCAAACTTCCTCATATCGCCTTTTCTTGATTTTAGAAGCTCAATATTGAAACGACTGTAACTCTATAATTTCATATCTCCAAGTTCTAAAATTGCATCCTGTAGTAGCCCTCTGAGTCCTCTTTCTAACCCCACAAGTCTGATCAAGATTGGATTCTGCAAGGAAAAATTATGTCAAATATCCCACGATGACCTAATTATAGATTAGTTCAGTAGAACGAACTTGTACGAAGTTCCATGTGTCACTATTTCAACCTTAGGACTTGAAACCGATACACATAAATTTCAATGTGAGGCTCAAAGATAAAGTTATGGAAATTTTCCCAAGGTCACCTATTTGGGATGTAATTCAGGAGCTTGTAGAAACCCCAAATGTCTTCGATTGTATCTTCGAAAATATAACAAAATAAGATCTGAAATTCAGGCCCGAGCTTCACCAAGTCATCGACTCAAATGGGTTTTAATTTCAGAGTTTGAAACTTCTTAGAAAAAAATTATAGCGAAAATTCCACAATGACCTATTTGAGATGGAATTCTGGAGCTTGCAAAAACCCTAACTTCCTCAGATGATATCTCCGAAAATATAGCGAGACAAGATCTAAAATTTGGACCCGAGGTTCATTGAGATTTCGTCTAAAATGGGTTTGTTTGTTAACTTTTGAAATGTCACAGAGAAAAAATTTATAGCGAAACTTCCACGATGACCTATTTGGAGAAACAAAACCCTTGAATCCAAAGCTCCTATACCAAATGTTATGAAACTAGCTCACAAAAAGATAGAAAAGAGAGATAAACAACTTAGAATTCAGCGTCTTCTAGGGGAAACCTCCTTTACATTACATAAATGAACAATTCTTGGATGATACAAATGATGAGACCTCCTTTCTATATATAGGAGTCTAAGGGGTCATAATATAATTAGAGCTGACATAACAATAATAACGTAAGGGCACAATAATAACAATAGTGGGTGTCTATGGGGCACAATAATAACAATATGGGGACTACATGGGCACAACAATATAATAAGGGGGTTGTACTAATAACAATAAGGGGTTACACTAGTAGTATATGGACCTAACAATTTTTTTATTGATACTTTTAAGAAGTTAGAGGACTGACATAAGGTTTTTGATCAGGGACCATGGTTTTGGGGTCAATTTGATCTCTCCCTTCATCCTTGGTTTAAAATTTTTAATCCTCTATCTATGTCAAATATTTCAACTCTAGTACGAGTGAAGTTTCCCAATTTTCCCATCTATATGATACATCTCGATATCTTAGAAGATTTGGGAAATTTGTTAGGCTGCTTCATCAAAATTGAGTTGGAAAGGATTATGAAAGGAATTCATGCATTTTTTTTTTATTTGTGTTGAAGTGGACCTTATAAAAGGATTTCTAGAGAAATCCTCCTTAAATGGGGAAATAGGGTTTATTCCCAACAGGTGGATTACGAAAATTTGACTTTTTGCTGTAGATCTTATCAGTAGCCCAGACACCTACAAAATTTTTTCCCATATTCACAAGGCACCTCTTTGCACCTTGAATCCAAGTAGAAAAATTGTGGATTGCAATGTCCAAAATCACCCAATGGTTCTAAGTCCATTATGGCTCACATGTTGATTAATTATCAAAAACAGAAGACTCCTACTACCATCATTGCTCTTGCAGCCCCAACTCAAACTCATGATATTCCATGTCAACCTTCAGGGGAGGATGCTCACCCATCAATTTGTATGGGCCAAAATTCAACCATAATTTTGGCATTTGTAAAGAGTGGGCAAAAAAACACCCATGAATTATACCTTTCAGATAGTGACAATGAGCCCACAAATATGGATGAGCACTTGGCAATGGAAACATCTCATGGAAAGGAAGTGGTTGTATAAGACAATCTCTCAGATTAGATAGACGTTTGAAAGAGGAAAGGAAAGAAAGATAAGCCAATGTATAATCCTTGAGCCTAAATCTAAAAAAGAGAAATGTAATGTTGTGTAATGTGATTAGGATTAATTATTACTGTTATTAAAAATAATATAAAATGTTTGTTAAAAAATGTTTAGAAATGATTAAAATTGTAAATTTAAATCTTTGGCTTATACAATTTAAATATTATAAATTATCTAAACATAAATTCAAATTCTTGAGACTATTAGTGGATTTATAGTTGTTAAAAATTGTTTAGAAATGATTAAAATTGTAGATTTAAATCTTTGGCTTGTACCATTTAAATATTATAAATTCACTAAATATAAATTCTTGAAATTCTTAGTGTACTTATAGATTAGGTGAAATCAAACTATAAAAAATAATTATATTTTATTTAGCTAAAAATTGTTTATATTTATTTAGTTAGAAATTACAGGGGAGTTTTAAGGTTGACCTGTTTCGAACCATTTATTATGATTTATTATCAATACAGAGATAAATAGTTTGAATAGTTTGAGGAGAAAAAAAAATAAATACAATAAAAATGCAACAATTAAATTACAACTGACATAAAATAAATAATAAAATATATAAATAAAACTTTAGAAAATAAAAATCCCTAAAATAAAAAATGTGAAAATTCATAAACCAAGAATTAGCTATAAAAAGACCCGGAACTAAAATTGAAAGCTAATAATAATAAATAAAATCAGAACTAAAACTTTAAAAACATAAATTTATAAATTAAAGAATTCCAAATTTATAATTATGGAACTCAATTAATAAAACCATAAAAATTAAAAATTAATTTGATTATGAAATAATTTAATAAAAATAAAAATTTAGAGAAAGATTTCGGCGAAAATCACATGGAATGTCATTTGTCGACGAGTTTTCGAACCAACCAGTGTGGTTCATCGTCAGGACAAGTCGAAACGTGTCGACAAATGACATTCCATGTGATTTTCGCCGAAATCTTTCTCTAACTTAATATGGATCACAGAAGCCTAAACTCTATTAAAAATAAAAATTGTTTGAATGTAAAATAATTGAACAAGAATAAGAAAATCAAAATAAATATGTCTGTGAATTTTTTTTTATAAAAAATAATAAAAATATATATATAATTATGACTTTAAAAACAAATTTATAAATTATTAAAAATCTAAATTAATTTAGGAATTATAAAAAAATAATAAAAAAAAAATATATAATTATGACTTTAAAAACAAATTTATAAATTATTAAAAATATAATTTAATTTAATGCATAAATTAATTTATAAATGAGAATTAAAAGAAATAAAAAGAATTATGCCTCAACTCATTTTTATTTTATTAGGTGAATTGGGTAATTATTTGTTTATTTAATATTTATTTTAATTTTTTAATTTTGTGGAATTTTTCTTTTTGAAGTTGGGAAGAATTATATGTAGTTTTGCAAGATTACATTTTCATTATGTCCAATATTTCAACAGATTACAGTTGAAAATTAAACCCGTTACTACCTAACACTGAAAAACATTCTTGTGGATTATTCTAATTTTCTCATTTTTATTAAATTATTTTATAATAAAATAATAGATCTAAATTCCCTTTATATATTTATTTTATATATATATATATATATATATATTCCCTAAATATGTTAAAAACATTTTCGCTTAACAAAGCAGAGGAGATTGTCACAAACTCCGCTGTAAATCTTTATTGAAAGAGAGGAATCAATACAGAAACAGTAGAAATCGGGCATGCAAAATCTCAAGGAAATCAAAGATCCCATTTGTTTGGAGTTTTCTATAACAATTGTGAAGATCCCATTGTTTGGAATTTTTCTTTATAAATTGTACAAGTCCAGTACCAGGAAGTGGGCTTTAGATTATTCATTACTTAAATAACACAGCGGATAATGTGTATGCAACAGCCACGGACCCGCTAAAAATAGTAAGAATATTCGTATTAAAATTGTTTCGGCATTACCCACGACAGAGGAGGATAACCACCGTACGGCAAACATGGAGCTCGAAGTCGTCATTGCATAAAATGGTAAATCTTTATAGGGTTCCTTCGCTGGAAGTCGTCAATGCATAAAATGGTAGATATTTATTGGACGAAAAAATCTTTGTATAAACACAAGAAGTCGACTATGCAAAATGGCAAGGAAATCAAAGATCCCATTTCTTTGGAATTTTGCTTAGAAATTTAATTTCTCACAGGTCGGGCAGCTCTATAAATAGGCGAGGGATGATAACGACAATCTATATAGTCACAACAGGAAGCTAATTGATAATGGCTTCTGTTTCTGTAACGCCGTTGGTTTCCAGATGGGGCGTCCACAAATCTTTGATCACCTCCAAGAATCATCGTGTGGCTTTCTGTCAACAACTTTCAAATACTGGAATGTTAATAGCGAAGAAGTCTATGAGACCAATAATGAGAAGCATCACCGCTGATGCACAAAGACGCACAGGCAATCACCATTCCAACGTCTGGGACGATGATGCCATACATTCTTTGTCAACGTCATACGCGGTATTTGTCCTAATCTCATAATATTCGTTTACAATTAATGTATGAATCGGTGTAAGGACTACAAGTTCACATGTTAAAATCCATCATTCATCCATCTCTGCAAGATAACATTATTGTACTGCATTGAAATGCGCCGTGATCAGGCACCTGCATATCGTGAACGAGCTGAAACACTTATTGAAGATATCAAACATCTGTTTTTGAGTCACATGAATGATAGCTGCAGTGATGGCGCCGATGATTTAATCAAACGTCTTCAGATGGTTGATATTATCGAATGTCTGGGAATTGATCGACATTTTCAAACTGAAATAAAAGTAGCTCTGGATTACGTTTACAGGTTAAGCAATTTGATTTACCATTTATAGGACTCGGTTATTGTATGCACTTCTAGATTTCATTCATTGATCATTAAAACCTCACTTCTTCATGATGTGTAGTTGTTGGAACGAAAGGGGCATCGGGTCGGGATCAAGAGATTCACTCAGCAAAGATCTCAACTCTATAGCTTTGGGATTTCGGGCACTCAGAATGCATCGATACAACGTCTCCTCGGGTCAGATAGATTAAAATATACCCTTGATGTCATTTGTCAATTAAATAAAAATATTTAATGCTTCAGTTCTCACTGAATATCATGCATTGATGAAACAGATGTTTTTGAGAATTTCAAAGATGAAAACGGGGAGTTCTTCTGCAATTCCAGTGGTGAAAAAGGAAGAGCCGATAAAGAAGTGAGAAGCATGTTGTCATTATTCCGAGCTTCAAACATTTCGTTTCCCGGAGAAAAAGTGATGGAGGAGGCAAAGACATTCACAACACGGTATCTTACCCAAGTTTTAACAGGACACACTATAGCTGATGTCGACCAAAGCCTTAGGAGAGAGGTAAGTTGCAAACACCTTTTTCAACTTCTAGTATTGTATGAAAACTCTTCGCATCTGCAATTTTTTTTATTTTTTTTGTATGTTGTACCGTCTTAGCATCGGTCGGTACATATCTGATTTGGTTACTGTTCTCCAGGTGAAATATGCATTGGAATTTCCATGGCATTGCAGTGTGCCTAGATGGGAGGCTAGAAACTTTATCGAAATATATGAACAAAACTATTCATGGCTCAAGTACTAACCCTGTCCATAAGATCTCAGTTTCAAAGGGTACAGGAAAATGAATCTTGAATTACTATAAGTGTTCTCAATACACTAATCTATGTTCGCCATGCATTCTTTCAGGTCTAATAATATGAACCAGAAAATTTTAGAGTTGGCGAAATTGGACTTCAATATTTTGCAATGCACACATAAGAAAGAGATGCAACTTATCTCGAGGTGCACTGGCATTTGGCATTTGGCATTTGGGATAGATTATGTATCTAATCATTATCTTACCTAGGATGGGATAGATTATGTATCTAATCATTATCTTACCTAGGATGGGATAGATTATGTATCTAATCATTATGTAGAGATAGATTCCTTGTCAATTTAGTGACATGACCGGCTGCAATGCATACATTTATAATAGGTGGTGGGCAGAGTCATATCTGCCGACGCTGAATTTCTATAGGAAACGTCACGTGGAACTTTACTTTTGGGCGGTTCTGAGCACATTCGAGCCCGAATTTGGTCCCAGCAGAATCGCCTTCACAAAACTTTCAACACTGATGACCGTTCTCGATGACCTATATGATACTCACGGAACATTGGACGAAATCAGAATCTTCACCGAGGGAATGAAAAGGTGATGTCAAATTCAAATTATATCGACTATCGTGTAGAAATTGGTCGCAATCCATTCATTCGTAGTTAGTTTCTCCGACATTTTTTTTCTTAATAAACATCCATCATTATTTTATTTTCCCAGATGGGATAGATCGTTAATAGGCCGCCTTCCAGACCACATTCAAAAAATATTCGAGTTCTTCATCAATACAGCGAATGAATGGGCTGCTGAAGTGGAAAATAAACAAAGACGGGATATGGCAGCGTACATACGAAAAAATGGCGTATGTGTGTTGAAGTTATAATTTTCAACGCAGCCCCAAAAACCACCGAACGAAACCACAAAACTGCCAGAACAATATCGCACCGCTTTTCCGGAAAAGTTGTTTCCGTATTCTTGGCTCCGATGCGATTTGGTGAAGATGCGTGGATCTCACCTGACATCAGCAACTCTGACATATCGGGAGCTATCGTTCACTCAAGTGAGGGCTTCCGATATCTTTCTCCACCGTAGGATCTGCTCCCGTATTTTCGTCCGTTGATTGATTGAAGATGCATACGAGCTTATATTAAAAGCCTTGCGTGGAGTGAATTCAATTTTGTGTTGACCGCCAATAATAATGTAGTTAATGTGCCCGTAGAAGTATTGGTAAGTGATTTAAATTTTAATTTTTTTTTATGTATCAAAGGTATGGCGCATTTAAAGAAAGGCATGGGTGTTAAAAATATTTACGACACGTATGTGTTTTTTTTTATTTTGTTTTCAAAAAATGAAAAGGGCTCGTGCATTTGACTTTTTGAAAGAGGAACGATGGAGCAATAAAAATATAGTGTGCTCTGTATTATTTTGTATGGCACACGGGAGGAATTTATGTGTGTGTGTTCGCAGCAGCGAAATGGAACCAGTGATGTAATTTTTTTTGTGTTGGCCATAGCGAAAAACCATGTGTGGTTTTGCACAGCAGTGCATAAAGAAGATGGTGGAGCGAATTTTGTAAGTCTGTGTAAATTTTGTTTTACAGCAGTAAACTCATGTAAACTTTTGTTACAGCAGTAAGTTGTTTTTCACAGCAGTGAATATGAAAATGATTTTACAGTGGTAAATCCCTCTCAGTAAAAGAGGATTAAGCTTGTATCAGTTTTTAATGAATAGAATGTTTTAATGGTGGTGAATTACTCTGTCTCTCAGTGAAATTTTTTTAAGTCTTCTGTGTGCACAAAAGATCCTGGAGTAAAAGAAACAGAGCATTGCCTCTGTTGTGTTTTATATTGTTTGTTTTTGGTATTTTGCATCAAAAATTCCCAACAGTGGTATCAGAGCAGCACCAGGCTCTTTAAAGAAGTTAAAGAAGCTGAAGGGAGAAGGTTTGTAGTTGCAGCGAAACTTCTCAGGCAGACAGAAGACTCAGACATCAAAGGATTCAGGTATTTCAAAAGTTTTTTTTGTGTTGCTGAAGAAGCAGTGATTTGTTTTAAATACACAGTCAAGGAATGGCCAACACAAGCACTGGTATGGGTTTGTTTAACACCCAGCTTCCACAGTTTAATGGGAAGAACTATGACTACTGGTCAATAACTATGAGAGCCCTGTTCACCTCTCAAGATTTATGGGAAATAGTTGAAGATGGTTTTGAAGAAGTAGCAGATGAAAATGAGTTCAATGCACTAACTCAGGGAGAGAGAGATCAGCTGAAGAGCAATAGGAAGAAGGATGCAAAGGCCATTTTATTGTTGCATCTAGCAGTAGACCAGAGTATATTTCCAAGGATAGCAGCAGCTAAAACATCAAATGAAGCATGGCAAACCCTTAAGACAGCCTATCAAGGCATGGAGAGAGTGAAGACAGCAAAGTTACAATTGCTGAGAAAGGATTTTGAAAACTTGAACATGAAGGAGTCAGACAACATTGAATCATTCTTCACTCATGTGATTGGTGTAATCACACAAATGAGAACTCATGGAGAAACAATTGAAGATAGAAGAATAGTGGAGAAAATATTGAGGGTCTTACCCTCAAGGTTTGATGCCATAGTTACCACCATTGAAGAGACAAAGGATCTCTCAAACTATTCAGTTGATGAGCTACATGCATCACTGATAACACATGAGCAGAGGTTGAGTAGGAATGAAAACTCATCTCTTGAGCAAGCCTTCAAGACCCAGATGTCCTTTGGAAGAGGAAGAGGTCAAGGAAGAGGAAACCGAAGAGGAAGAGGCAGAAGCCAGAACAGAGGTGGAAGGAACAGCCCATCAAATGCACAAGGAAGAGGCAGCAATCCAAATCAGAACCAAGGTCAAGGCAGCAGCCAACAAAGAGATCAGTATCAGGCTCAAGGACAAAGGTATGATAAATCTAATGTTCAATGATATTACTGCAAAAAGTATGGACATTATGCTAGTGATTGTAGAAAGAAACAACATGATAAGAACAGCAGACAAAATGCAAATGTTACAAGAGAAAACAACAGTCAAGAAAATGTCCTGTTAGCTTGTAACATGGCTGAAACACATAGTGAGGACATATGGTTTTTAGACTCAGGTTGCAGCAACCATATGACAGGGAATATAGCCCTCTTTTCAGCCTTAAATCAGAATTTGAAATCAGAGGTCACACTAGGAACTGATTGTAAAGTGTCTGTTATGGGAAAAGGGGAGATAAAAATATTTACAAAACAAGGAGAAAGGAAAACCATAGCAGATGTCTACTATGTCCCCGGAATGAGATGTAACCTCTTGAGTGTTGGACAGCTTATCCAAAAGGGTTACAATGTTTACTTTGTAAATGATGTGTGCACCATCATGGATATACCACCACCCAGCAAAAGATGCATTGCTGAAGTGAAGATGACAAGGAACAGGATGTTCCCTCTCCGGATCAGGGCATACATGAAGAACAAAAGGGAAATGGCAGCTGTCACCCAAGAGGCCTTCCAAAGCGTGCCAAAGGATGAGAACTGGTTGTGGCACTTGAGATTCGGGCATCTAAATTTTGGAGGTCTAAACTTATTGAGCAGAAAAGGAATGGTAAAGGGATTACCATTGATAGAGAAACCGGACAGCCTATGTGAAGGCTGCATTTTGGGAAAACAACACAGAGAAAGTTTTCCATCAGGAAAGAGCATAAGGGCAAAGACACCCTTAGAGATTATCCACTCAGATTTGTGTGGACCAATGCAAGCTCCATCATTAGCTGGCAGCCTATATTTCTTAACATTCATTGATGACTGTACAAGAAAGACTTGGATATATTTCCTTAAAAACAAAAGTGAAGTGTTTGAGAAATTCCAAAATTTCAAGGCATTTGTTGAAAACCAAAGCGGGCTGCACATAAAAGTATTGAGAACTGATAGAGGAGGTGAGTATATCTCAAATGAATTCCTAAAGTTTTGTAGAGAAAATGGAATACATAAACAGTTCACAACTCGGTACACCCCCACAGCAAAATGGAGTTGCTGAAAGGAAGAACAGGACCATCATGGAGATGGCAAGGAGCATGTTGAAGGCAAAGCATTTGCCAAATGAGTATTGGGCTGAAGCTTGTACATTGTGCAGTTTATATATTGAACAGTGTCCTACAAAAGCAGTGATGAACAATGTGCCAGAAGAGGCATGGAGTGGGAGAAAGCAAGGAGTCACCCACATGAGAGTTTTTGGGTGTGTGGCCTATGCAACACATACCAGATCAACTAAGGAGGAAGTTGGACAGCAAAGGGGAGAAATAGCATCTTCATTGGAAACAGTGAAGAAGTTCCCCAAGCCTACAGGCTGTACATCC